>OY282644.1:114076001-114561001 GCA_958299015.1 Tetanocera ferruginea | reverse complement strand
TTTATAATGAGTTGATGATGATTTTCAAAATTGCTCCACCCTGACCGTAGAGCCTGCTTTAATCTACCATTACAAATAGACGCGATTACAAATGGTTTTTGTCAAAACCACAAACATTTTGCGAAGCATTTTCTTAACACTTACCACCCAAAAGCACTGAAAAAAGACCAAAGTAGTAGCGCTTATTTCGCTACAGTGATTTGATCCATATTAGTACGTTCGGAATTCATTAACAAACAATAGATGGCAAAAGAATTTTGTCACAAAGACTTGCAACGCACAAATGTCATGCCAAATCCCGGTCGAAGCCAAAGTTATATTATTTATATTCTATTTGATATTGTTCAAGGTGTTAAGATTTATCTTTGCCATCATTTGTGCGCACTCTGGCACAAGGCACACATACATAGTAGTTGTAGCTCAGCTCAGCAGGATGCATTAAGCTCTAAATACTTTTGCGTACGCATTTTCAATACAAATCCAAGCACGATAGAATCCGCAGGGTGGCATGATTCTAAGTCATCTAAGTATATTTTTTTTGGTTTTTTTTTTTTTGCTTGCATTAAAGTCTAGGGTAGATTCTTATCGTGTTTTTACTTTTTATTTCCTTCTTCATCATATAGTTTGTCATCTGAATTTCATATATTGATATTTATATAGCTGGTTGTATGCAGCCAAAATCATAATTAGGCAAACAATTTTGTTGTTTCGATGGCTGCGATAAGAAAACCATAAAAGAAACAAATTTAATCCTTCGATTACATCATATCTATTATGTAACACATTCACAAGGGAATCGACTTGATCATTTTGTTTGTAGTTTTTATTTTATTATTTTTTTTGTTTTTCAATAGCATTGAAAGGAGTTCTGTTGTCAGCACGCTATATGTTGGTTATTCAATGTACGAGTACTTTGTTGTAGAAGGATAAAAGCTAAGCACTCTCAAAATCAAGGCATATTCAGTGTTTTGATATTCTGTGCATTGCTTGAATTTAGCGGCTTAGGCAAAATTTGGCAGTTATAAATATATAATCCTACACGGATTAGTGGATTTTGGTTTTAAATTAAAAAAATGTTACAGCAACAAAAAGTAATAAGAATAAATGATGGACAAAACAAAAAGATCTCGTTCTACGCCAATTGTCCGACTTTAATCAAATTTTTAACACATGAATGAAATTACAACTGATGTCCATACATGAGGTATTTTTAGTTAATTTGATCCTTTTCAATTTATTTGAACTAGTTTATGAATAATTGCTATGAATCAAGCGGCCTCTATTGAACAAAGCAAAATGCGCTCTTTTTGCTGCGTTTTCCATCACTTCTTCAATCATCTCGGGCGGTATAGCTATGATTTTGGCTCGAATGTTTGCCTTGAGCTCGTCAATGGTCTGAGATTTGCTGGCGAACACTTGGCTTTTCAAGTAACCCCAAAAAAAAAATGTACAGAGGGCTCAAACCTGGAGAACTGGGTAGTCAGGTAATGTCGCCATTTTTGATATCACACGTTCAAGAAGTTTTCGTTGCAGAAACATCATTGTTCGATTTTTAGTTTGACACCGGTTTGACACCGTTTTGGCACCGTTTTGTTGAAACCAATATCTATTCAGACTTTTTCATACTTTTGATATTCTAATTGACAGATTTCCATTCTCATCGACAGTTTTGCCTTCTTTGGAGAATATTGACCCAATGATGGATTTCACGCAAACGACCCAAACAGGTTTCAACGGCACAATCAGTCACTTTTTGGTCATGCAAGGGTGTTTTATGAAACCCGTATGGATTCTCCGTTCCTCAAAAGCAGTAATTATGATTTTTCATCGAAAATTATTATGAGCGACGAGGCTCATTTCCATGTTTGTGGTTACGTAAATAAACAAAATAATCGTTTCTGGGTCACCGAAAATCCGTGTAGCACCCAGAAAGAACCATTACAGCGGCTCAAATTTACTGCGTGGTGTACTGTTTTCGCTGGAGGAGTCATCGGACCGTGGCATGCAGGTTAAGTGTGTGGCTTAGCATGCTCGAGAGCCCGGGTTCGATCCCCAGCCGCGGCGAAAAAG
This sequence comes from Tetanocera ferruginea, assembly GCA_958299015.1. Lineage (NCBI taxonomy): Eukaryota > Metazoa > Arthropoda > Insecta > Diptera > Sciomyzidae > Tetanocera > Tetanocera ferruginea. Next base: position 114,558,931 of record OY282644.1, on the reverse strand, counting down.
TTTTTTCAATAAAAAATTTTTCTGATCGGTCACCACCTCTCTGCAGACAATGGCAAACCTCAGAGAGTAAATAATGCCATGTAAAGCTTCTTGAGAACATGAGCCGTTCGGAGTCGGCATAAAACATGTAGGTCCAGTTCTCGGTCAATTGTGTGCAAACATTTAATAACACACACAACACAATTGATCATAAGAAGCTCGGTCAAAGTCCTTTCAAGGGCTGAAATGGCCAATTTGTTTTTTTTTTTTTTAGTCATCGGACCATTTTTGGTTTTTTAGAACGCCGCGGGCCTAACGACAACTGTGTATCGTTGAGCCATGATTACCGAATTTTTTCTTCCTCAATTGGATGAATTGGGACTGGAAAACATGTGATTCCAACAAGACGGTGCAACACTGCTCGAGCCACAACTGATATTCTGAAGGAAGCATTCCGAGTCGCTCAATCTCTCGTTTTGGTGATTTGCACTGGACAGCCGATCACCAAATTTAACCGCTCCAGACTTCTTTTTATGGGGTTTTTGATGTCGCGGGTGTGCGTTTATAAGCTCAGATTCTTCAAGATTCAAGATTCTTTAGATTCTACTCAGATTCTTCAAGCCCTTAAGAAGAATATTCGCAAAGAATGCGAGAACATGTCACTCGAAGTTTTGGCAAAAGTGATGGAAAATGCCATAAAACGAGCCCGTCTGGTGGCGGCCACTAGGCATATCATATCCTCAACTTCATGGAATAAATTCTAATGGATTACATAAACAAATTTCACAAGCATAACCAAACGATATCAGTATTGAGATTAAACGAAGGATAACTCTTGCCAACAGGTGTTACTTTGGGCTCAGTAGGCAATTGAGAAGCAGAGCTCTTTCTCGACGAACAAAACTGACGCTCTATAAGTCAATAATCATGCCCGTCCTACTATACGCATCACAAACCTGGACGATGAGCAGCTCTGATGAAAGGACTTTGGGAGCGTTCGAGAGAAAAATCCTTCGCAAGATCTATGGTCCAATCTGCGTCAATGGCGAGTACCGAATACGATGGAACCACGAGCTGTATGAGCTATATGCCGACATCGATATAGTCAAGCGTATTAAAATAGAGCGGCTTCGCTGGCTAGGTCATGTCGAGAGAATGAACGACGAAGCTCCAGCGAAAAAAATATTGGATTCGGTACCCAGCGGTGGCCAACGCAGACGAGGAAGACCGCATCTCCGTTGGAAAGACCAGGCATTGGATAACCTGACAACGCTTGGAATTTCCAACTGGCGGCAGCAAGCACACGACAAAAGAGGCTGGCGAAAATTCTTAGACGAGGCCAAAACCGACCAACGGTTGTAAGAGCCATCTAAGTGAGTAAGTAACCAAAGTTTTTTACAAAAAAAAAATTGCAGTAAAACAACATTGGGTGATTACTTTGGCCCAATGAGGATGAGGAAGATCATGCCTCCAATGGATTGACCAGGCCGAGGAAGCCCTTACCGCGCTTGGTGAAAGAGATTGGAGACGGCGCGCGCAAAACAGAGATGCTTGGCGAGAGCTGATGAAGTCGGCCGCAACCCGACAACGGGTTGTCTTGGCCACCTAAGTAAGTAAGTAAAATTACTTTGGCCCCACCTTGTATTCTCGTTCGTTAGATTTATAAAAAATACCCTCTCCTTGTAATTATCATTAATAAGTTATTAATTAAAAATTTGTAATATTATCTTTCACAAACATAAAACAACAATTATTTCAAACCTTTAAGATTTTCGGCTCATTTAACTGTTATTTTTAATTCAATCAATTTCGGACTTTTTTATTTTTTTTTTTATCTTTTAACAAAAAAATTTTCCAAAATATCGTGGTTAAATAAATTTTTTTTAAATATGTGTAAATCATGCTGCATTTTTTTTATTATATATAATTTTTTCCTCCGTAAACAAATCTTTAAAAAAATTTACTGCAATATTTCAAAAAAGTGTCATAAAAACAAATCACAAAAAATAAAATGGTCAAAAATGATTTTTTTTTTTTTGGACAAAAAAAATCTGAAACTGATTTTAATTTTTTAATCGAGAAATAACAGTTAAATCGGCTGGAAAAAAATAAAAGAAAAGAATAATTGTTATTTTTTGTTTGTAAAATATAAATCACTTTTTAAGAGTTTTAGTAAGTTTGTTTCTTTTCTATTCAAAAATAATAGTTAAAGTTGAACTTAAAGACTTATATAATGTTTTCGGAACAATTATTAAAGTTGAAGTATGATCCTTTTGGTATATGTCTGCGATATCTGCAAAACCATAATTTTTTTATTGTTATGTTTTTGACAACAATTATTTATTGTCCCTGATTTAAACACATAACTTTTTATAAAATATCAAAACATTTTTTGTGCATATTTTCTCGCTGAAAATTTTTTCGAATTGTATATGTTAAAAAGTTTGCAAGCACTGTAATATCAAGAAATAATAACAGTTTGAGCGATAAAAGGTGCGGAGCATGACGCTTGGCTTTTTTGTACTAAAATAATTTTGTTTTAGATTTTTTCAAATGGAAGGTTCGTGTAAAGAAAAAAATCCGTTAAAGTGCAGTTGTTATTCATCTTTATTAAACATTCATAAAAAATATAATTGTACTTTGCTTATAAATACCTAGAATCCTAAACTAATTTCTATAAATTCTTTAAACATGATGACTAGAGTTCTATCGACTGTTGATTTTTATAAAAAATACAATTTTTATGATTTAGTAAATAAGCTGTTTTTATATAAAAAAAAAAATAAATAGGTACAAGGTACATGTTATGACAACCTTTAAGTGGATTTTGAAATTTTAAAGGCTTTTTTTAAATATGAAAATAAAAAAAGTGCAAAATTTTTAATTCAATGCTGATGACAATCAAGTGCATTGAATTCGAAATTTTGCCTTTTTTGTCTGACTTTGCAGTAAAAATGCAAAAGCTGTCAAAAAGTGTGCTTCACTGTCAAATGAAGGTGACACTATTCAAAAGCTTTTGTAAATAACAGTTCTACTTGCTAACTTTAAAGTCATTTGCAACTACAACATGAGTTTTTTTTTTTAAATTGCAAACAAGCTTAAAGTTGTTTTTTTATAAATTAATTAAAAATAAACACTAACTGAAAAATTGCACGCGAGAATGTTTTTAAACAGAAATTTCGTTGCAAAAATCAAAATGCTAGGTTTTCTATTTTGAGATATAAACAAATATTTAACATGATTTTGAAGTTATCAACGAAATTAACTGTTTTAAGCATTCAATTATTGCGTGCTTCAGGCACAAGTCACTGTTTAGCTCTAATTAAGACGCGTTTCAAGTCATCAATCATCACTATGCTAACTGCCTTATAAAGATGCCTTTTTATGCTCAACAAAAAATACTACCTTAAAGTGTACTAAAACAATAAAAACCTTGTCGGCTATAAAACAGAAAATTGACCGTAACTGCTGTGCTGGGAGTTCACAAGCTGCTCACTGTAGTCCTTCCAGGGCGGCGTATGTGAATAGAAGCTGCTGTTGTGATGCATTAAGGTCTGTTGCCGCTGTGACTCCTCCATGCCGGCTGGCAGTGCCGTGTCAGCATAAGCACGTTGGTGGGCAGCAAAATTACTGTCTCTCCTGCCAGAACTTGCCGACTCTGCTGACTTTGGTGACGTGTATCTGGCGTGGGCTGGCAGTTCCGACGGAAATTGTGGCGCATAGCCTGCTTCCATGCCGAACTGAGTTGAAGATTGTTGCTGGTAACCACTGTGTTGGGATAATTTTCCACTGGCAGCTGCTTCGAAGGTGGCCTTGAACAGTTGATGCTTCTCCGCTGAATAGTGCGGACTCTGCTCCTCCAGGCAGTGTCCCTCGATGAGTCGACTAACGCCAAACTGCCGCATGGCGCCGTAAAATTCTGTTCTGCCGAGGCCGGCCTGTAGACTGTGCTCCTGAAGATGTGGATGATGAAGCGAGTGTGGATGCTGTTGAGACTGTGCAAATTGTTGCTGTTGTTGCTGCAGCAAGGCTAGGCGTGCCGGTGACATAGTGTAACCCGAAGTTCCCGTCATCAAGTGATATGGCTGTGGATTAACGAATAACGCATCGAAAATTTCCTTCGTTATGCGTTCGCCGCTCAGTGTAAAGTTTTGCAGTTTCTCCAGGTCCAGATTGATAGTGTTGCCACTCTCGAGCACCTGTTCCAGTGCAAAAATGTAGTTGTGCGCAAACCGCAGTATCTCAATCTTAGTCAATTTAGTCTCCTCCGGCAGTGAGGGCAGCGTCACGCGTAACCGCTCCAAAGCATCGTTGAGCGTATGCATGCGGTTGCGCTCACGATCATTGGCCTTCATGCGGCGAAACTTTTTGATACGCACCACTTGAAGAGGACTACGAGAGCGCGTCACGCGATTCTTGCCAACCGCATACTTGCGCTTGGGTTTCGGTTCAGTGGGCTCGCCTTCGCCGGCTGGCTTTTTGGTTGGCGTCGACGTCTGCACACCTAGTTTTGGCGCAAATGGATCCATGGAGTCCATATCTGTTGGCACGATCGGAGCCTTGCTGATCAAATGTTCGACCAATGTTTTGCCGCTGCGACTGCTGTGATTGCTGCTGGTGTCGAGTAATCCGAGAAACTGTGACTGATCGAGAGCGTTGGGCATGCCTGCGCCTACAGCCGCTTCCGGTGTGGCATAATAATCCACATTGCCATCGTAGAAAAGCTTTCGTGACGCAGCATGCCCGTCGGTTTCGAAGCTCTTCTCATAACCGCTGTCAAAGGACGAATCATCGAACTCAAAGGAACGATCCTCAAAGCCGCTGTAGCACGAAGACATTGTTCGATTAAGATGCGTTAGAGGCAGTACCGGAAACTTAGCTGCTAACAGGCACTTTTAATAACGTTGCGTTGAGCCTCAAAGCAAAATCAATGCGTGGCTATTATCGTTTTCGTTACTTTTTTTGTTGTCGATATCGCAAGCATGTTCTGCGCGTTTGCATGAGTTTCTGAATTTTCTCTGCGATTGTTAACCGTAGCGCGTGCTTCTAATAACTAAACTTCTATTTGGAGTCAACATTAGTTTTATTCGCATTCACGTCGAACGGACCGTCATCCAACAAGAACTGAGCAACCCTCAACGCATTGACAACGGTCGTGGCGCCATTAACCGTCACTTCACTTTCCACTCATCGCAGACCGTTCAACACAGAGAGGGTTGGTTAATTCAACGGCTTCAACGCACGACTGGAAGGCTTTTGCTTTGTTGCTCACAACCAATCGGAAGGATGGTCGGACATCGTATTGAGCGTCACTAAATCAAGTGATCAAAGGGATTTGGCACTCAGACTGGAAGTCGTCGTTGTTAGCCTCAGATGACGTCCGCTTCGCATAGCGCTCGTTGTCGCCGCAAGGTTTAAATCAAATTCGCTAAGGGTTGGGTACAAGCGCGTATTTTCAGAAATTTCCATACTAGTGCGTTAAGCTGTTGGTCGTTGTTGTTGTTATTGTTGCTGGTAGCTTTTGCACTTTTAGCATGGAACTGTCTACCGCATGTTGAGCACCCTCAGATAACATAGACGAATTTGTTTATTTTGACTGAGCGTTGCTCGTCAAAACGTTTAACATTCTGGGTTGGCTTTAGTCCAGTTGGATTTTTTTTTTCACATCGTCGTAGTTGGAGTTATTTAAAAATGGAATGGCGAGCCTTAAGAACTTGTTGTGCTTAGAATTATGTTCAAAAACCAGTTAAACCTGTTGGTATTTTTAGCTCTTCTTCTTCACTATTTATTCGTTTTGACATTTTTAATGGCGTTTTAAGGTTGACCGCAGAGATAATTGGGTGATGGTGCTGGAGGAAGGCGTGTCTTTAATTAAAATTAACTAAGTTTATGATACAAAAGTTTATGTAGTTTTTTTAACCTAATTTTTCAAATTTCTACTGCATAACGCACAAAATACTCTCTTTTTTCAGTTAAAGACATTTTTTGTTAAATTTTAAGAATCTACATGGTACTCAAAGAAATATTGCTACTTAAACTAACCGGTCTGGTCCCAGAGTATTGGGGACTGAAATAACCCATAAGAGCTCATTACTTTTGTGAAGGATTCTCAGAGAACTATTAATTTTACGCAGTTGGTGACTGAGAGCCAAAATAATATGATAAATTTTTACTGAGCACTGCAGTTCTATATCTTCTATCAAAAATGCTGTTTTGGATAATTTACTATGGGTTGATTAAAAAAATACCATTTTATTTAGGGTGTAATATTACCGTCTGACTTCTTTTTCGAATATTTTTTATTGACTAAACACTCCCTTAACTATAAAAAAAAATTATATATATAAATTTTATCATAAGTTAAAACTGTCAATGGTTCAAAAATTAGATTTTTCGAACATCATTCCACTCTTTTCTTGAAACTTTTCTTGAAATGCACGCACCACTAACTCGTTTATTTTTTATTGAGAAAATTGGGTTCAAATATTAACCCGTTACGCGCTGGTTCAAATAAAAATGGGAGCGTTAGAGGGTCAAACTGTCGAGAAACAATTTCATATTTTGTGTCAATAAAGTAGTCGATATATGTCCGGTGCCCGTGTCAGTGAATACCCGACCTTTGCACCGAAAGAAGTGATACTTCTAGAACACCTTGTGCAGATGCAGTGTACGAATGAAGACCGAATCGAGCACTCGTTGGCTTATTGTAACCGAATATAGTACCTCGCTTTTAACCCTTTATGAATTCGATATAATACAGTTTAACTACGTTACTATTTTATGTGACTTTCAAGGTATATTTTGTATGCATTATAGTTAAGACTTAAGACAGTTACGATACTACTTTTGGTAAAATATATGAATTTTTTTCGGGTCTTGCTCGCAAAAGCTCGTTTGCAGTCGGTGTAATATAAGTTTGTTATTTTTTTTTTTCTATTAACTTCGTAGTTTTCCGTTACTACTCGTAGCATTTAACAATGAAATTGAGTTCGATTCTCGGGACCAGGGTTCGGTCTTGAAAGTTCGTGAATCGCAGTAATTCTTAAAAAAATCGCAGTAAAACGAATTTTTTCGCTTAGATTTTGTATGTTATGTTATTTACAACTGTGTACGTACATTTTATGTGGATTTATGTTTATTTATTATTTAAAACATATTAGCAATTTGGAGAAAAATATTATTTTACTTATTAAAAAAATATTATCCGTCGAAAAATTTATAGAAATTCCCTGTCCATTCTGTTGTTTGTAAGAGAAATAAAAAAATAACCATTACATTTTTGTCGCCAATAAATCGCAGTAGATTTGGAAAAACCGCAGTGACGCAGCAAAGCATTAAATTTTTCTTAACCCATTTTAGTCCGCTGGTAGATTTTCCAACCACTGACTTTAAAACTAATTTCTGAAAAATATATTAAAAATATTTTCAAATTCTTTCTGCAAAGACTTAATTTGGTTAAATGGAAATTTAGAAAATAAATATAAATTTCCAAATTTTCCATTTTACATGAACATGTTATATTTTTTAATATTTTTTCCTTAAATTAATTTTAACGTTAGTGGTCGAAAAATCGACCAGCTGACTAAAATGGGTTAAAAGTCTGAACACTGCTCGGGACTTTTGTGCCTGAGCACTTTGGTGCGGACACAAATTGTTTCTCAGGACTGTAACTTAAAGATAAAATGTTCTAAGATGGATGCAACAGATAATTTTTGAACACATTTTCTTAAGGTACTATTACAGTGTGAAGCTATTAAAAACAAAACCTTTTTTATTAATTTTTTTTACATAGTATTAATAAATTATTCAATTCAAATTTATTTACATTATGTACAGTTAAAGTCGAAGACATAAAAAAAATGTTTTTGTTTGTTTTTGTATTTGTTGTTTCTTTTCTAGAGGTAGTTGAAGTTGGCGTCTTTAAAAAAAAGGTTGTCAGTTGGTTTCTCGTCTCCAGCATTTTCAAGGCGTCTGAAAGTAAAAAATCAAAGTGCATTCTTCAGTAAAGGGTTGTAGTTGAGCACTCTACCTACGCAAATAAAAAAAAAACAAAACACAAAAAAATGGCATGCGTTGAAAAACAAATTTACAAAAAACCCCTGTTTTTGGCAGAATTTCTTGGCCATAAAAAACAAAATATAAAAGTTTCTCGGCTTTTTATAGGTAGAGTGCTTAACAGGGTCTATGAAGATCACAATGAATCAAGATTCATCGAAATCGATCAAGCAGAACTCGAGATATCTTAGAAACCAATTCGAAAAAACTTGTTTCGAGAAAAACGCGATTAGATTTTCTTTTATAAACGATAATATATGAAAAATGCGCGACATACGAATATAATGTATGTTATATCTTTTTTTTTTATTTGATATTTTTTTCTAAAATTTCGTGCACGCGTTCTAAAGACCTTAAGGAACCAGATTCTAAAGAAAACAAAAAAATTATTTTTCATTTTTGACACACTGTAATAGTACCTTAAAAAAAAAATATTCGAATTTTTCAAAAAATCGATGATCTTAAAAAAATTGTATAGAACAGATATTTTTTACTTAAAACTTGTAACCATTTTTTACAAATTTTTTCAAAAAATCGATGCTCACTAGGCTATTGAAAAAAAAAGTTAACGGTAAAAACAGTCAAGTTAAGTTAAAAAGTAAAGAGTTCAGACGTGGCGAAAAAAGAGTTTAGGTTAAGAAAATACAAACAAAAATTTCTTTTACAGTGTACTCCCTTTTAGTAACAATGATTTTAAGCCATGGTCAAAAAAAAATTATGTCAACATCCACATAAAAGGTTTCAGTTGTAAAGGTTGTAATAAGATATATTTTGTTTTAGATTGTAAGGACAACAGAGTCTTCCAAATTATTAAAAAATTCTAATATTTTTCAATTTATCAACATACTAAGCAGAATACTTATAATAGAACGGATCGATAAAAACAAAAATTCACGTGCCGGTATCTTATATTTACCTAGAAGAAACCTCGAAGTTTAGGAGAAAAATAATAACAATAATATTTTTTTACAGTGTACTGTGTAACAGTGTAACTATTTTCTATAAACTGTATCCCTTATCTGTTTTATACGATTATCCTTACATCTTTTTCTCCTTAACTATTAAATTCAACATTAAACAAGTAAAGAAAGTCTAAAGTCGGTCTAGGCCGACTATGAAATACCCTAAACCCACTTTTCAAAAACAAAAAAATTTTTATTGCAAATGGTCGTCTTCGTGGGCGGATGATTTGTATGCATTTAAATGCTGATGAAAAATTTACACATACCAAGTTTTATGTAATAGGACGGATTACTTCCAATTTTTGAACACACCTTAGTTTTGGTATGAAATACATGCATACCAAATTTTATTTCTCTATGACAAACATAACCTTATTTATTGAGTTTTAAACTTTTTGGGTTGTATGGGAGGTGGGCGTGTCCGTAGGCGGGTGACGTCCATTTTTCAAAACCATCTTTGTCTTGTCATAAAAAACATACGTGTCAAATTTTAGCTCTGTAGGTTAAACAGAGGCTTATTTATTGCGTTTTCAATTTTTGGGTTGTATGGGAGGTGGGCGTGTCCGTGAGCGGATGACGTCCATTTTTCGAAGACATCTTTGTGTTGGTATAAAACACATATATATCAAATTTTATTGTTGTAGGTTAACTATGAGCTGAGTTATGCAATTTTCAATTTTCGCGTTGTATGGGAGGTAGGCGTGTCCGTGGGCGGATTCCAAAAATATTCAATAGTGCAGATCCTTGGGTGCATGTACTAAGTTTCATCCAATTATATCTACTCCTTCTTCTTATCCTGTGTTTACGGACAACACACAGGCGGACGGACGGACGGACGGACATGAATAGCTCGACTCACGAGGTGACGCTGATCAAGAATATATATACTTTTCTATACCGGACTCCCTTCGTTCTATGCGTTACAAACGTTTGAACAAAGTTAATATACCCTCACCTTTCAGGTTTAGGGTATAAAAATAATATATCTTAACAAAAAACCCAAAATTTCCAGCTACTGTCCTGATTAATATTTATCCAATCATATCTAAAATTTGCATATTTTCCCATATATTAAATATTAATCGCATTGCCAACACTTTAAGCCTTTTAAGCCACTTTCTGTTTTCTTTTGTTCACACTTGACACAAGCCAACACCCACCGACCGACATTTGTGGTGTCACAACATGGTCACGTGACCGCCAGCCGTCGTTTGTGATATGATAATATTCTAATTACAAGATAAAAGGAGCAACAAGCCGTGTAATCGATGACACCGTAACTGAATTATATGCACTAACCGTGCACACGTGCACTAAACTCACACACTGTTGCCCAAACATCGACCTTAAATATTTAGCGCCACTTTGTCGAGAGGTTTTCGGCGCAAAAGAAGCGTGCCGCCACTTAAAGGACTGTTGCAAAAGGCTCGTTGGTGTTACAAATAAGATGTTGTTTTTGCAGATATTTTGGTAGGTTTTTTGGAACACGTGTGGCTAATAAAAAAGTGTTGACTAAGAATGCAATTTTTTTGAATAATTTTTATATGAATCTGGCAAACGCGTGCGGTTTGTTTTTTTATAATACCATTAGATGCGCTGATGTAAGCAAATAAGGACATAAGGATAATGAGAATTTAAACATCTGGGTGTATTATTTTTCTATATTGATTTAAAAGGGCATTTCTTAAATGTTGTCTGACACAAAAATGGATAAGATAATCAGTTAATAATTCACAAAGCATGACGTATTCAAAACGAATTTACCTTGATTTTTAATTTTGAAAAAAGGTTATAAGTACAAACAGCCCTTTTAAGGTTCTCTATAAGTCCTGCACACATTGTTCTATAAGGCCTCATACATTGTTTTAACCTCAGAGCAGCTAGAATTCGTTTAAAACTTAACGAAAACTGAGTATAAAATATTCGAATGTGTTGAAAGTCCGACTCGAGTCAACCGTTTAGTTTTTAATAGCCCGAAGATTTTGACTTTTTTAAAAAAGATTTGATGGAAATTGATCTGATTAAAACTTATCAATTCAGCAATCTCAATACCACAGCCAAAACCTGTAAATAAATTATTGAAAAAACAATGTTAATCTGGCTAATTTTTACAGTTCTTGAAAAAACATCGCAATCATCATCATCGATGACACTCTTGCTCCCTTAAGATTAGCACACCATGCAAATCGCAAACAATGTTGCAATCACATTAAAATTCAAACGCTTATTCAGTGTGTCGTCCTTGTCAATGTCAATGTGTCAGTCAGTGCCTAATAAGAGGACTTGGCTCGAAACAAAAGTCTTTGTTTACTCTTGCATGGGTGTCTATTATGTAGACAACATTATTTACTTTGCAGCTTCGTTTGCTTCAATGTTTGATCTGTGTACATAACTATTTATTTTTCTGTGTGTGTTAGGAATGCACATTTATTTTGGTTTAGTCAGTTCAGTGGCTCACTCAGTCAATACTTTTGGCGAATGTCAAAAGGATATAATCCGAAAAAAGGTAAATAATTATTTAACTACGTTCACAAGCAATGGGCCCCTAGTGCCCATTATGAGTACCCAGCATTTTAATACAAGAGGGCATAAGAGGGGATGTAGTTGAGGGCATATGAAGCAGTAGTTGCAGGAGCGCTAATAAATTTGATTGATGAAATTTTTGGGTAAAACTACTATTTTATTGTCGCAAAAACAATTAAGGATTTTTTTCAAAAATTCGCTGAAATTCCATTAATGCGGGTCGTAAATAGCCACTGATTTTTATTTGACTTGACAAGTTTAAATAAATTAAGGTGACCAGCTGTAGTAGAATCAACAACTTGTTTTAATGCAGAAATGCTAGATATATAGATCCTTAGTTTGCAATATATCTGCGCTTTGGAGTAGAAAGTTGATTTACAGCTGGCAGCCTCGGCTGATGCTTGCCTTATGCCCAAGGCTTGGCACACACACAATCATACAACTTCCCTTAATGTAGAAAATCCACATGCTGCGTTTGTCCAGCATAAATAATAGCTAACTGCCAAGCCAAATCGAATTCCAGGTGCAGCCTTGAGTTCGAGATTTACAGCATTTCAATTTGAACGCATTTTTGGGGTGAAATTCGGGTTTCATGCTTTGACACACCCGCCAATGTGGTACATGTTCAAAAAAACACGCGCATGAAAATATCAGATTTCTTTCTTTGAATTTGTTGTTTTTTTTTTCTCTAAAGCATTGTCAAAATCCTCCTCCAGGACATTCCTCAGTGCAATGAATAAGCTTCTGTAAACACATAAGGAGCGAGTAAAACGCATTCGTTGCGCTTGTTAGAACGCAATTAGCTCGAGGCAAATGGGAACAAAATGTTATTGTGTGAATTACTGTGAATTCGAGCGCTGGTGATAGCTGAAAAGTTGCAAGGACAACATCATGAATATTTATTGAAATATTCAATCCCTTTACCATCAAGCAGCATCAAATCTAACTTAGCATTTGAAATGAGGGCAGTTTTGCTGCGTTCTTTATACAAAAAAGTTTCGAAATCAACAAGCTGCCAAAAAGGATATGTTCATTGCATTAGATCATGGATGATTTAATTGATCTTGTATGAAAATTTTTCGTAACGATATCTTCCTGATTATGTCCTTATATATCTTATATATCTTCCTCAACAATTTTATAAAAAACTCAACTTTTTCAACAATAATGAAATTATTGTTCATATTGTTCAAGTTATTTTATAGTACAGTGGTCGTCCAGTAAAACATATACCCTAAATAACGTCCGGTCTATGTAACGTACGCTTTTTTGAAATGCATTGATGACTCTAAATAACGTACGTTTGAAATAAGAAGTATTCTGCATAACGTACGTAATGTTTTGTTGCTTTGTTTTAGAAAATTTCTTTGTAAAAATTGTAAATTGTTAAAATATTTAGGTAAGTAAAAAATCAAAATATAATTTTTTAGGCAATTTTTGACATAGAAGACTTGGAGTCCTGGAGCAATGCAGAAAATTTGTTAATTGAAGAAATTAACACACTGAAGATTCAGATAATATTAAATCGATACCAATATTGCCCAAAAATATTGCAAACATCAATAGATGTTGAGAAAAAATCAGTTCCTAAAACATTATTTGAAATTCAGAAAATGAAAATTGAAATGCAAAAAACATTCGTAAAAATTAACCCTTAATTAAAAATTAATTTAGTATGCTTATTCTAACAAATCTTAACAAAAATCTTTATAAACAAATCCTTATCTTAACAAAAAGTATGGAATCTATTGATTTTTGACTGAAAGTCCACAAAGTTTCCTAACGATTGAAAATGGACTCTTAGAAGTCGCCATCTATTGGCGACAGGAGGAGCCAAAAGAGGTTAACACTAATTTGCGTGTTCTTTTATTTTGATACTAGTATAGAAACCTGTCATATGATGGGTCGTATTCAAAACAATTAAGTAGCAGACGATATGACATTTTTCATTCACCTCAAACGTTATTTTGTTCCAGTCGTCGTCAATGTGTTCTTACTGATGACACCTTACTTTACAAACAATTTTTTCATATAAAAAGCACTGTAATAGCGAAACAGGTGCTGGTCCAGGCTAACATGTTCAGCCTATACATAGCAATAACAACTATAACAGTTTGAGCAATACAGAGCAAGAAGCAGGACGCTTTTTTTTACATATTAAGATATACAATTGTTTAAAGAAAGATATTCAACAAATGTTTACCCAAGAAATTTCAATTTGTGTAATTTTTAATTCTAAAGTGAATGACCCAAAAAAGGAAAGCTTTCTTCCTCAATAAGTTATTTAAAAAAAATAACATTTGTTCAGCTTATGAATAAATTTTCTTTTTCTAAATAATTAATTCTTTTATGTCTCCGACCAGCAAAATTAGCTCAGCAAATTCCCTTTTTATTTAAATTGGGCAAAGTTGGAAATCGTTTTCATCCCTTGATTGAGACTAAAGCGAAGGTTTCTAGTTTGTTTAATTCTTTCTAATGAGCTTTGATATCACACCCACTTTAGAATTCTATTTTTCAGTTTTTCTCAAATAAGATACACAAAATTGTTGTAAAGGTTTCGAGAACAAGTTTAAGCCGTTATATTCTGATTGTCTTTTCTGTTCGGTGCTAATGTTATTTTTTTATGATTGAAGATCCTTTTCTCCAAGATCTTAATGTATATAGCCTTATGACATATATACTTTTTGGCCACATCTACAATGGAAAGCCTGTTTTCTTAGGTAAATCACTTTTTCGTCCACACCTAATTTTTCTTTCTGTAGTCAAACGTTCACTGAAGTTTTTAAGTACCAGATTAAGTACTGTTGATTTTGCAACGTTTAATAGTTTTGCAATGTCTATGTGAGACAAATGTGGAAAATCTTGCTTTTTTGCACAATTAGTTCTCATACAACTTCTTTACTTGAACTTATTTTGGATACTGTACAAAATTTTAATAAAATAATGATGCAGTAATGTTAAACAAAAATATTCAAACTATCTTCAATATTAGGCGAGATATCATTGTTGAAATTTATATTAATAAATAATAAAAATCAAAATAAATAGATACATGCTTACTTCTACTTCTATAAATATTTCCTTTATGTGAAATGTTGTCATATTTCTGTATTTTGAATTTTCAGGACCGGAAGGCACTAGAGCCACAGTTGATGCATTACTGCGAAGTAATTTGATGTATACGTAGAAAGGTTCTGGTATACGGATGGAATCTGTTATATCTGGTATCCGATCTGGTATACGAGCAAAATGGATTATTTAAATTTTTATTTTATTTCACAGTAACAGTTCTATGAGAATAGCTTAATATAGATCAGCATCCTTGTAAGGTGACACTTATATATTAATTTATATTGAGCTGAAGATCATTCCTAAGGACAAATGTTTCTTTAAAAAAAAAATACTTCTTTAACTTTAAAATACACAAACAAAGTATACGTAGCTGCTTCTTTTACTCAACCCATTCATTTCAATTCCCGCACTTACATCCGCTGCTGTTTCGATGCCATGGATACTCTCTGCTTTCGTTCCCGATCTTCCATTTTTTTACGCTGCATTTCAAGCAGACGTACACGCATTGCTTGATTATCATTTTCTGATGACTGCTGTACTCCTAAAACTGTAGGGCGAGTAACTACGTCTTTAACTTCGATGAACTCTGTTTCCGGCTGTGCCTCAACTTTAAGGTTAACGCTTTCTTGATGTAGCAACTTTTCTAGCAACGTCATACGTTCGCGATGACGGCGTTCTTTGGCCTCCTCCTTGAGTTCGTGAATCTCTAAAAGTGTTGAACGAATGACTTCTGCTATTGCTACTGATTGATCAGTATCGGCAGGTTCCTGCATGTCCGCGTCGTCATCAGAAGACGAATGAGACAACTCATTAAGCGCTACATTCGATTTCATTGTTCGATTGTTTTGACCGCCGTTAGAGCTCTTTCGCTGCAGAGTTTTGTAGCGTCCAATGCACTGAACTGTCGTGCGCTGCGTTTGAAAAGATTTATTGAGACACTTCATGATGTCATTCCAGAGATGCAGTTTGGAGCGATAGATCTTATCCAGTCCAATGTCGTGTTCATGCTTTTTGTACATGCGTAGCAGAAATTGGGTTTCTTCCCTGCTCCAAACTGATGGCAAAAAAAAGTAAAGTTCAATCAAGAAAAGCTATATATTATTAATTACCTACGTCGTCTTTTCTGCTCTGCGCGCTTGTGTGCTGCATGCAGATTGTTGTTTGTGCTTTCATCAGTGTCCATTTTAAGTGGCTATTGATCTTAAAGTTGTTTAAACAAAATTTAATTTTTATCCTGCTTAAAATTTATTGTACTCGAATTCTCAACAAAGCACTTCATCAGCTGTTTCCCTCTATTAGTACAGCGGTTGAATTTTGCATGCCTTGGCACAACTGTCAACTTCAGCTGATTCGTTTATTTCATAACCTCGAAAATCACAAAATGCTTTGTTTACTACTGCGGCAAGCGAGAATTTCGCGAAATTTAATTTCAACAAATTTGCAAAAAAATCGTCAATTTCCTCATAATCGACTTCTACACACAACTTATGGTAAGTGTGGTTATATTTACAAATTAATTAGTTTGTTGAGGAGCTAATGCTGTGCTATTGTTGACTTATTTGTTTTTCTAGCGCTCTTTCACGGCGAGTACGAATGGCAGGATCCAAAATCAGAGGATGAAGTGTAAGTATTATACGATTTTGTTACAATTGCGGCACCAAAAACCTACACTTTCATAACCAAAAATGCAGGTTTTGATAATACATAGCTAACCCTTCAATCCAATATGCAGATAAACTGCCTATTATATAAAACAGCTGCTTAAATACATACGTAATGAACTCATATTCCTGAGGAATTTGTATTGCAACCAGTGCTATTACAACAAATTTGTTGTTTGCTTGTTTCTGAAATAGCTTAGCTCGCAATTGTATACAATCTGAAGCAACTCAAGTTCAAGGCTGTCTCAATTTGACATCTAATGGGATGCCGTAAGATTTTTGTATCGATCCAATTAGGAATAGTTTCTTGTAGAAATTCATTTAATGCTTCTTCCAATGCTTCTTCCAGTCGCTTCAACCAGTACGCTTCCAACAGTTCAATTTAATTCTTTATAAAAGTATTGTTTAATCTGAGGTTAACTTTAAGCGCAAACTTTCAATTTCCAATCTTTAAACGAAAAAAAAATTAATTTTCTTTCTAGCCCTTAAAAGTACTTTGGCTGTGCTTCCCTTTATCAGTTTTAGTGCGTTTTAGTTAATTTTGTACACTTAAAAACAAAGCCCACAACTTTTCAATTGGATTTAAATCCGGGCTTTGTGCATAGTTTGAAATTTTTGGTCAGCCAACCATTTTTTGACAACTATAGCAGTGTGCTAAGGATAAGTAGTCGACCAATTATGATATATTGTAGGACATAAGCTAATTCCATCGATTTTAAGCAATGGGCCAAGATTGGCCCATCCACCATCCAAGCAGCTCCACAACATTAAATTCCCACCGCCGTGCTTCACAGTCTCTTCCACTTGGTGCCTTTGAATTCTCTCATCGGATCGATGTCAATAGTACTCCTTACCGTCCGACTGGAATCTGAAAAACTTAGTCACATCTGACCAAATTACTCTTTTCCAGTCTTCAATAATCAAATTTTTAAGATCTTTGCAAAATTGAAACCTGGCCCTTACAAGATATCTTGCCCGATAGTGTAGAATTTTTTAACTAAAGACACCAATCGAATTCTATGCAAAGCTCGCCTCACGGATTGCTCACTTACGTCTTTGTGTAATGCCTCTGCAGCAGTTTTTGGTGTTCGAGCATTCTTTGTCACCATCAAACGTTCCACAAAACGAATTTTTTTACTTTAATTAAAATGTTCAATACTTGTTTCGCACACATCGGATTTTAGCTCACGAAATAAACTTCTTGTAAGACAACACAACAGGCCCATCCAACATATAGTAGCGTTTGGGGGTAGCCTATCAAAGCTATCACCAATATTTTTTTTTGATCACGATTTCATAACCAATCCTAATAAGGTTTAAAACAAAAAAAATTCAGACGGCTCCTCAGAATAGACGTTCTTTAAAATCCCACGCTGTGCTGATTCAGTGATGAGAACACATCGACTCAAAACATACATACCACTTACACAAAATATACCCACCCATACTTCCGCACCAATTCCTCAAACAATCCCTTAGCTTCCGCGTTTTCGTCTGAGTACGGCTTGGTTTATTCAAACTGAAATCCAATTCACATTACATAAAATCACTAACGACATGAATAAATATTAAAATGTTATTGTTGCACCTCACAAAGAAGGATTTTCGAAAGTACTTGATATTATTCAATTACCATCTTCTATTAATTTATATGGAAATTAAATAAAGTAATCTGTAAATGGTCATCTTCAAACGAAGAGTAATGTCTTGAAAAATGTTCTCAAAGCATTGAGAGCTTGAGCTCCTTCTCTTTACTGCTATTGTTTGAATGTAAGAGAAGTGCGCTCATTCGTATAATTGTTCTACCTTTTTTTATAACTACTTCCTTTTTGTTGAAAACTTCTGATTAAAAATCCCGGAGAGCAGTTTGCATACAAATTGTTCGATTCATGTTTTCATGTTTTTTTTTTTATAAAAAAATATAAAAATAGGAAGAACAAATTTTCATCCTTCATTAGATATGTGGTTATATTATAGTTCGTTCAGATCCTATATGTGATATTTCGAACTCTACCAAACTGTTCAAATTTTAAGTCAGTTTTCAATACAATTAATCAATATCGTGCGATAATCAAAAGCATGATTAAATCAATGAAACCAGGTTGTGAAAGAATAACTTAAACTAAAAATTGTTAATATTTTAATTCTAACCATTCAAAAATCTTCCATTTGCAGTGTGCACATCACCTACATAGATAAAGATGGCAAGCGAACAGAAGTCAAAGGAAAAGTGGGTGATAACATTCTCTACTTGGCTCATCGCTATGGCATTGAAATGGAAGGTAAGTGCTTTGCATCTATTGTGTCAACTTAATACAATTCAACTCCTACTTAAGGTGCCTGTGAAGCTTCCTTGGCCTGCACCACCTGCCATGTCTATGTAAAGGATAAATTCCTAGAAAAACTGCCCGAGCCAGAAGAAAAGGAAGATGATCTGCTGGATATGGCACCGTTCCTCGCTGAAAATTCCCGACTTGGTTGTCAACTTACATTAACAAAAGAATTGAATGGAATTGAAGTGAAGTTACCAAAGGCCACACGTAACTTTTATGTAGATGGACACAAACCGAAACCGCATTAGTATTAGTTTTTTCCTTCATAAGCATATACGTTGTAAATACAGTTAAATGAGTTGAAATTATTTGCCTAAATATTAGCAGTTGTATTTAAAGAAAACAAAAGCAAACAAAAATAGATGAACAAATTGTTGAATGAAAACAAGTAATTGTTGAGTTTTGTGTAATTTCCGTTTATTGAAAAAAAAAGATATGGTTTTGGGGGGGGGGCAATCAAATAAATAACAAAAGTTGTTAAAATTCTAAGAACATAAAAAAATGTAGCGTATTGTATGCTGCCCAAGGCAACTAGAAAAATATTAGAGATATATTATCATGATAACAGAAAGAGATTTAAAAGAAAACAAATATCTTAAGTAAACCACGAAAAATGGTGTAACGGATTAATTGCCTAATGTAATTGAACTAATTTTTAGCAATTTTATCTTTTATATAAAGGTCCATAAATCTTTATACATCTTAAAAAATTAACTGCTCAAAACTTAATGTTTTTTTTTTTTTTTTTTTGTAACTGCAAAATAATGCGACTTTGTTGATAAAAGAGTAGATTATTTCTTCGTTGGTTTGACAATTTTATGTTAGGGAGGGACAAGGAGAAGGAGGGCTTAATTGTTCGAATAACGTGTCGTTATGCAGCAGTGTTTGGAATATTTTAACTCTCATCTTCATTCAAATCACTCTTGCTTTAGTTTGAATTCGGACTGTTGGAGCGCGAATCACTGCTGCTGCTGTTCTTATCATCACGTTCGTCTTCTCTGTCCTTCGGTTCCTCTTTCTCTTCCTTTTCTTCAACGGGCTCTTCTTTGGGCGATGCACTCTCACGCTTTTCTTTAATTAATCTATCCTTAGCACTGCCAACACCATTTTTCTTGCCCGTTCTTTTGAGACCGGCAATTTCTCGCAGCAGCGATGTTACCT
Source organism: Tetanocera ferruginea (assembly GCA_958299015.1). Classification (NCBI taxonomy): domain Eukaryota; kingdom Metazoa; phylum Arthropoda; class Insecta; order Diptera; family Sciomyzidae; genus Tetanocera; species Tetanocera ferruginea. Next base: position 114,539,185 of record OY282644.1, on the reverse strand, counting down.
TTTTGTTCAAATTCTCAACTTTCATTTCATGAATACGATCGTTCTCCTTCAATTTGTTGCGCATTTCGATTTCCTTTTCGAAGTTTTTGCCCTTCAGTTCGGTGAGCTGCAAAATTAATAATTATTGTTAAGAGTAATTTTTATACGGTTGATAATAACAGGTTTTTTATTTCATTTTAATCATTTCATTTATATATTCAAATTAAATTATTTATTTTTTTATTTAATTCAATTTAAAAAATTCTGTAATTTTAATGTTTTATGTTTTTGTTTTTTTTTTTTTAATTATTTAATAAGTTAATTTTTAAAAATTCTTAAAAATTATTTGACATTGCTTTTAAAGAAAAATTACCTGTTTATCTTTCTCTAGCAAGTCTTTGTCTTTGAGTGTTAAACGTTTCTCTAAGCTAGCAATGCGTTCTTTAAGATTCGTCATTGCGACTACATGATCGGCAGAATTAGGATCGATGCTGATAACTGCTGGTGCAGCAATTGTACCGCCATTATTTCCACCACCACTATTACTGCCACCGCTGCCACCAGAACCGGTGCGTGACACCTTGTCTGGAACATCCAAGCCAGCAGCACTTACCGCCGATACAGAACTTTTTGCTAATTCTGAGGTACGCGTTGATTTCTTTGCTGACATTGAAGAGCTCTCTCGATGAGACTTTTCATGTGGGCGTTTTTTCGTTGGTAACCGTCCCTCTTGTTGAGCCTTCAAAACGGCACGTTTGAAGGCGCTGGTGCACAACCAGCAAAGCAATTTTCCGTTGACCTGTATAAAAAGTTATTTAATGATCATTTTAATAAAAAATCTTTTTATAAATACAGTAAGATTGTATACATAAAATAAACTTTACATAAATATACAAATACATAAATCAAAACCTATGAACGCAAACATTTAAAGTGAATTTACGCATTACAGTCTTATTTTCAACATGTTTTGAAATTTTACACAAAAGAAAACAAGAAAATATACAATTTTTTATATTTTGAAAAAGTTTAGCATTATTTCTGCTATATAAAATTAATGTCAGTTGACTGCAAGGCGATCACAACTCTTGGTTTTTAAGCTCAGGTTAAATCCTTTTCTTTATATTTAATCCTAGTGCGCTAACCTTTTTGTTTTCGTCGCGCTTGTCGAATGCTGAACGTTGCTTGCATTCATCGCATGTGACCGGTGGTCCATATTTCGCTTCGTAGCTCGCACACCTATATAGTTTTTTTTTTTATTTTTTTGTTTATCATGGCACAGCGCAATGTTGTTGTTGTTGTTTGTCAAACAAATGTTGATTTGGAGGGGGGAAAAAGAGAAGAAGAAAAATGTTTGCGTTCATAAGCGTTGGAATTTTTTGTGATTTTGAGTTTACGATGTAGTCATATAAATAATACTCAATAAAACTAAGCTACAAACTACTTGAGCTACACTACATATAGTAGATTTAAAGATCAGAAGGAAAATAGCACAATGCAAAAATTTATGATACCTTTTTAAAAACATCAATCAAAATCGTATTTCAAGGGAAATATTTTTGGCATAATTCTTAGTTTTACAAAATGCCCATTTAAGACAGTTAAGACTCATAAAAATTATTAAGTTTCTAGATTATTTTGCAATTTTCAGCATTTCAACCAGTTTGTCAATTTAATATATAGTGCTAAATTTCTAATTTTTTGCATTGTGCTGCAGCACAGTTCAAATTTGTATATTTTTAATATTAATATATTTAAACTATGACTGAAATAATAAATAACATATACCCACCTTATGCATTTGGAACCGCCAAAAGCTGCCACAATGTTGCAGCACTCACAGGCACTGGGTTTGCCGTATTTGCTCAGACTATGTTCACATTTCTTACAAGTATTCTGAGACTTGCTGCAAAGGGATAAAATAAGGGAATAATATAACATTAAATAGAAGTTACCGAAAGCAGTTGATGCTGCCTACTTACCTGGTACCCTGGTATTCTGAGCGGCAATAACTGCATTTTATAATTGAGGAAGAGCCACGGCAATTCTGGAAAGATGCAAGAGTAGACAATTATATTAAAAAAACATAGGCGAAAAAGTCTTTCTTCATGCTCTGAGCATTCATTTGTTGCTCATTCGCTTAAATTTGCTAACACTGAGACGCACTGCACTAAATTTTATCCAACACGTCACTGGCAAACAATTGTTTTTAAAACGTACGCTTTCTCTTAATACTTTTTTTTTAATTCTTTCTTTTTGTTTTATTTTATTTTATTTAACTCTTTGTTCGCTTTGTGCGTCATTTTATTTATTGTTTGTTCACCTTGCAAAGTTGCTGGCCAGACGATAATTCCTCGAACGGATGCCTTGAAAAGCACTTGGAACACGCAAACAATACTTTCCCACTCATTGTTTTTATTTTGTTGTATTTGTTTTCTTGTGCTTTCCAATATATATGTTCAATAATTTCTTATTTTCTTTGCACTAAACAAATTATTTTCTTGAATTTTATTTCTTTATTTTTTCTTCTACGCAGAAGGACGCAAATTGCAATGTATTCTTGTCAAAGTTTACAGTAAAATAAAAATGGCGGACAGTTTCGAATATCGTCGGCAGCGCGACGTTGATTCGTGTCTGCAAAGCTATTACGAATTCGAAGTTTATCGAATGCATTGTCCATGCAGGCATACCAACCTAAACAGCTAGAAAAGTGGTGCCACAACAACTTATTTCTTTTTATGCCCCTTTTATGATTTACAACTGAATCACAAGTTGAGTTTTCAGGCACAAATCGGTATTATGACTTACAACTCAACTCTGTTTTTCACAACTCAGTTGTCTTTCCAGTTGAGTTGTAAGAATTTTTGATATTATGGAACACAAACGTAATAAATTTTAGTTGTATAAAGTGTCAAAATTATACAACTACAATTTTGAGGTTGTCTTGAAAAGTTTCAATGGAAAAAAGCTTAGTAATACATAAAACATTAGTTAGAAACATAATAAACAAAACACAGATTGGGCTGATGGTTTCATAGATGGAAGAGGTCATCATTTAAATGGTCATCATTTAAAAGACAAGCAAATGCTTCTTTGCTTAGCTTAACTAAGCTAAGGAACCTGTAAAAAAAGCATTTCGTTTAAACATATTTGCGGAATACGAATAAAAAAATTGCTTGATGTGCGACACCTGCAAGCGATTTTCGTTATCACGAAGTGATTTCCCAACGCGCGACGCATTGAATTATTGTCTTCATCATAGTTAAAAATTAAATCAAAATAAGTTTTAATTTTAAAATCCCTGTGTGCTTTACTTTTTATTCCACCAACTTATAAAAGCAGCGAAAGTTAAAAACCAGCTGTTTTAATTTATATTTATCTGTCAAAATTTCCAGTAAATTCTATTACAATTTGGAGATCATTCCATGCAACTCATCTTAAATTGGTTGTAAGCCATAATACCAAAAAATAATCCAGTGGTGTCCGAAGTTGAGTTATTTATGGCGTAAAATTTATAGTAAGAGCATGCATGCAAAGCGGCAAGCTTATATTTTGGGCAATTAGTTATTTTTATCAGACTGATTGTGTGAACGTCCCGTCCCCTAAAGTCGATTGTGCATTTGTAGAGATTCCTTGTATAAGTTTGCCAGTTCGATTGCTCACTTAAATCGTAAAGCAAATATATCTGGTTTGTGCAAACGGTTCTCCATACATTTCATTTATAAGGCTGATAAACTTATAACGTTTATACCCTTTATAACGGTATTGTCCATTTGCATGAATATCCTTAATGTAAAATGGCGAATATAAGAAATATAGAATTTTGATATTAATTTTTCGATACATAAACAAGTCTCCCAGGTGTGGACAAAAAGAAATGGTATAAAATTAACGCAAATTAATACATTTTAGCTGTACAAAACAATTACAGCGATCAATGTTTACTACATGAAAGCTATGAAATAATGAAGTCCATCCAACATAGGTGACCATGTAGCACAATCGAAAATATACTGTAATTCTGTCGAACACTATATCCACCCACGTGTAATATCGTTTGAGGTACTCTCATACCCCAGGCAAAATTTTTTTTTATATATAAATTTCTGCTTTTATAAAAAAATATGCATTGGTGATACTAAGCGATATTTTTTCTGTCAGAAAAGATCTCCAGTTAATGAAATGTAAAGCTTTGTGTCAAAAATCCGAGCAAACTTACAATAAATAAAACTTGCTGTATTATAATGTGCATCTTCAGTTTTGGCATCATATTTTTACTCAATAGTGAAAAACTGTAATTCGAAGATAAAAATGAAATCCTTCCATAAATATCCTCAATGCAATGGCGAATTGTGAGCGCTCTCCTCTTTAACTTTTTAACAGATAGTACCAAGCAACAGAAACGTCAATGCTAGCTGGGTTATTGTATCTTAAGGGCCAAATAGACTACACAGACTGTCGCATCAAAAACGTGTTTGTTGCGACGGTCTAATAGTGTATTTGGCTGTTTGAAGGTCTGTTCAGATGTCTGACAAAAATTAAAATATTTTAATTTTCGGTCGTGTCTGATAGAAAGTTCATGTCAAAAATATTGGTTGCAATATTTAGGGTAAGAAAAAGAATTTGACATATCGCACACTAAATACAAAACAGTCACAACTCAAAATTTTTTATATCGAAATTTTGTTATAAATCAATTTATAAAACATATATCTGACTATATTTTTCGTTATTTTCTTCATTAACTGGAAGAATGAAGTTTTTGTGTTAAATGAAAATTGTTTTTCTTCTGCAGTTTCAACCAAAGAATTTTATTTTTCGCTTTTCCTGAAAAGTCATGTTTTTTGAGTTGTGACTGTTTTGTATTAAGTGTGCGATATGGTATAAAATCATTTATTTCCAGTGTGGAACGCGGGTTAGAACACTTTGTTGGAGGGCACGCAGATTAAGTGCGACGATTTCTTCACGATAAATTTGTCATTCATTCGGACACTGTGAACGTCCGGAAAGCTGTTTTGATAGATATGTCACCAAAAATAATTGTCGTCAGAACTAAATTATTTTTGGAGATATTAACATTTGTAGATGTAAAGATAACGCGGCTATAAACAATATCCTTCAGAAATAAGTATAAACAAAGAGAGTATCTTAGAAATGTAAAATGTCAAAACAAAACGTCGCAATAAATGAATAGCAGTTATGAACATAGGTAAGCTGCTTTTTGTCAGTTTGAACATATTTTTTTGTTTTTTGACACAAAAGATTTGCCAAAAAAGAAAGAATGGATCTTATTCAGTTCTTTTAAAACAGAACGAGAAATGAAGCATCTCTTTGGAAATTCTGTTTCATTAAATTCTGATCAATTGACATGTTTTTGGCAAAAAATCACATAAAAATTGATATATTTGTGATATTTTAACCTTCACTTTGGTACCAATGTTTGTCTAGAATATTTGTCATTATTTACATTTTTAAATGTTTTGTCACATGCTCTGTATGGGAGTTTTTGAAATTTGTGAATTTTTTTTCATTTTAACACATGTGCACAAGAAAACAAAATATGTACTGAGTCGAAGCCATATCCGAAACGAATTCAAATAAAGGAATATGGTAACTTTAAAATTGAAATATTTACAAATGTAAATAATGCCAAAGTGAGGATTAAGCTTTGAAGTCTTATGTCATATCGAACATGACAGTGATGTGGCTTTCACATCTGGAACTCGTGTTCGCAAACAATATGGCGGCTTGTATGTGTTCGAGAAAGCGAGCGTTCAAATTACGGAATTTGTTTGGCACACACAGGGTTACATTTGAGAAGAGTAGAAATGTTCTCTTAAAAAAGTATTTATTGTTTCGAAATAAAATTATTTTTGTGTGGGGAAAATAAAGCAAAAATGCTTATCAAGTCTTCCACACCTGCTTACTTTTTTCGAAACAAATTTTTTACTGAGCCTAACAAAGTTATCACGTATACTGTATGCAATTTACATAGAGTACTACCAAATAGAACACAAAAAGTACCAAACATTTCTTATATCTAGTGTCCGACCGAATATTCGGTTTCGGTTTCGGCCAGTTTCGGCCCTTTTAGTCAGTTTCGGCTATTCGGCATCAATATGGCCGAAACCAAAACCGAAACCGAATAACTCTAAACACTAAAAAGTTCCTTAAAGTGGTATTAAAAATGATCTCTTTATTTATTATTTTAAAGTTGAACTTTAATATTCAAAGAATATTTATCGTATGTATACGTTATTATTATCTGTTTGAATTGTTTTGTTTTTGAAAGCTTTTAATAAAATTTAAAAAAAAAAATAAAATTTTTTTAAAAACAAATTTGTATGTAGACTTTCAGTTTCGGTTTCGGTTTCGGTTTCGGCCGAATATTACAAAAATGGCCGAAATTCGGTTTCGGTTTCGGCCAAAATTTTGGTTTCGGTCGGACACTACTTATATCGTACTTAAATCATTAAAATGTACTCCACATAGTACTACACTTATGTTTCAATACAAACCTGGTTTCGCAATGACCATAGAAATGTTTTTTTTTGCTTTATTGGACAGAGAAAATCAAAAATTTTTGTCAACAAGCCAACTTGTGTGCCAAGCTGGCGAACTAGCTTCTTAATCTCGAACTTGTGTGTATATGGCTGCCATATGCCACACAAAAACGCTGATTTGAAGCCTGCATGAAAACGAGGAATTATTTGTCATATGTGTCGTGGCACTTTTGCCTTAATATTATGTTTTGAATTACTTCGTTTACAGAACGCTTCATTTCAGTACTGCCAACACTACGCTATGTGACTTAAGAAAGCGGTTGAATTCAATTTGAACGTTTGATCGAACACAAAACAAAAACCAAATTCAACGACCGTGCCCAAGAAAATATCATCAAACGACAAATATTAAAGTTTTTCATGACCAAAACAGCATCAAGATTTTATACAGAACTAAGAATTGAATTAAAGTGAAAGCAGAACATAAAACAGTGCAAGGAATGGTGGCCGAACAGAAAAACATTAAAGTGGTGGTGCGTGTGCGACCATACAACAAACGCGAGTTGGAACAAAATCAACGATGCATTGTTAAAGTGATGGACAGGACGACGCTGCTCTTCGATCCCGATGAAGAGGACGATGAGTTCTTTTTTCAGGGAACTAAAATAAACTATCGCGACATTACAAAGCGGATGCACAAAAAGATGAGCATGGAATACGATCGTGTTTTCGATATAGAAACGAAGAATCATGAAGTATTTGAAGAATGTACAGCACCGTTGGTGGACTCTGTGTTGAATGGGTAAGTTGAAAGTGGGTGTTGAGCGGTATATAAAACTTTATATGTTGATTTTAATGTTTCTTGCAGCTATAACTGTTCGGTGTTTGTTTATGGTGCGACTGGAGCAGGCAAGACCTTCACAATGCTGGGTAGCGAAACTTGTCGGGGCATAACTTATCTCACCATGAAGGATCTCTTTGAGAAGATAGAACAGCAGAAAACAGAACGTAAGTTCGATGTGGGCGTGAGTTACGTAGAGGTTTACAATGAGCAAGTAATGAATCTGCTCAATAAATCTGGACCAATGAAACTGCGCGAGGATTCTAATGGTGTAGTCATTAGTGGCTTAGTGTTGAAACCTATCTATAGTGCAGACGAGTTGTTGCAATTGCTGGCACAGGGCAATGGCAATAGGACACAGCATCCGACGGATGCAAATGCCGAAAGTTCACGGTCGCATGCCATCTTTCAGGTGCACATTCGTATGACTGAAAAGAAGGCGGGAACCAAGCGCACCGTGAAATTGTCCATGATTGACTTGGCCGGCAGTGAACGTGCCGCTAGCACCAAAGGTATTGGTGTGCGTTTCAAGGAAGGTGCCAGCATAAACAAAAGCTTGCTGGCACTAGGTAATTGTATCAACAAATTGGCAGATGGTCTCAAACATATACCCTATCGCGACTCTAATTTGACACGCATTCTAAAGGATTCTTTGGGAGGAAACTGTCAGACGTTAATGGTGGCAAATGTCTCTATGAGCTCGCTTACCTATGAAGACACCTACAATACGCTGAAGGTAGGCTTTTTTGTTTTAAATTGTTATTTTTATATACTGATTGCTGTTACTTAAGTACGCCAGTCGTGCCAAAAAAATACGCACAACATTGCGCCAAAATGTGTTGAAGTCAAACATGCCGAAAGAATTCTACATGAAGAAGGTAAACGAGCTTATGGAAGAGAACGAACGCCTAAAGATGATGAATAAAACTGCTGAAGCCAAGTTAGTGCTACAACAGAAAGAGTCTAGTGCTTATGGTGCGCGCGGTTACGATGAAAATGAGCTTAAGATGTGGTTAAGTAAAATCGACGCATTTTATTCAGTCGTCATTAAGACTCAGGAATATGTTTATAGCATGCATAGCAAGGAAAAAATCTTAAAATTTCGTACCAAACTGAAAGAAGATGCAGAAGCTTGCAAGAAGCTGATAACACTCGATCAGGCTGCGGCGCAAGAGGTAAGGAAGAATTCTCGAAATTTAGAAAGATAAATATTTGATGCGCAGAATTAAGTGCTGGCATTTTCTTTCTATTTGTTGTGTGATTAAATAATTGAACACAATTGATCAATAATAGGACCTACATGTTTTATACCGAAAGGTTAATATTCATATTCTCAAAGAGCTTTTTATGGCATACTTAATCTAGCAGAGAAGTAACGGCCGATCAGAAATTTATTTTTTACACTCCCACGCGTACTGCGTAAGAGGCATATTAATTTTATCAAAATGTTTGTTAGGCCTAATTTTGAAGCTATCGAATTATGAAATTCTATCTTGAAGCTAAAAAAAAAAAAATAGTTTGAAATGAGTACAATCGAATGAAAACAACGCCAACCTCTTATACAAAGTGACCTCTTACAACGGTAAAATCTCTTTGAATTCCATAAAAATTAATATTATGACTTGAAATTTTTTTCATAAAGGTAGCAAGTATATTTAGTGAAACTCACATAACTCGAAATATCAAGGGACCGGAATTTTGCTTTGAGTTACCGAAAATTCGATATCAAAATAAAAATTATCCCAGAAAACACGAATCCTACTTGGAGTTATGGAGAATTTCGAGTTAGGGAAGCTTCTCTGTATAACTTTTTTAAATAACAAAATAGCTTCAGTTTATATACCTATGAACTGAATGACCTTTGGTCGGAATAAATGTGAAGTTCCGCCTTTTTCTAAGCAATGGCAATTAATAAACAATTTGAAATGAAAAGAAAATATATTTGGGGTTTGACTCCAGTTACGTTTAATTTTATAAAGGTTAACATGAATATAGCTTGAAAATAAAATGCTTCAAATGATTGCGGTACGTGTACAGGCAAATTAAGCAAGCAGTCTTTTGCTCTTTATTCACCCATAAGCTCCTTTTGTTTGGCCAACAACAACTTATCCGTCTCGAATATGTATTTGTCTGCTATAGCAGTAATTTGAGCTTGTATGGCAAATAAATCATCCTTTGATATTTCGGTCTTCTTCAATTTCTTAATTGTACTAGTTTGAACATCGCGTATTGCATCGCGGTACTTCACGTAAAGTGTCTTGGCATTCTTCGAGAGATTCTCGCGATGTTCTTTAGTTACTTTCGGTATAGGTATGAATATCGTTGTGCCGTCTTGTTGCGGATTCAGATTCATACCGCTCTTCTCGATAGCTTTGATAACATCTGGTATTGTTTGGGGAAAGCCAATCATATTGACAACAATTGTCTTTGGATTCTTGCGTGAAATCTGTGCCAATTCCTGCAATTCATGTTCGGTGCCATCTACCTGCACACGCAGTGTATCAATGGCGCCTGTGGTAGAGCGTAGCGACAAATTTTTGATGTAGTCCTCTTTCATCTGTGTCACAGCCTTTTGCATTTGAATATTAACGGCATCCAGTTTGATAACTTCGCGCAATTGTGCTTCATTTATTTCAACTTTGCCGCCTCCTTTTTTGCCTTTTTCCTTCTTGATGTCTCTGGTCTTTGCGTAACAACGCACTTGCTCAACTCTGAATGGCTGAAGCGTTTTTGGTGCTGCAACGATGCCGGCTTGGCCGCGTAGTGATGTGATGGCATTTTCAAAACTTTTTAATCTCAATTCGCGCCCTATCTGTGTGCGCACTAGCGGAAATAAATTTCTAAAATACATTTTTAAGTTAACTGCACCGATTTTTAATTTAATGTCTCAAGAACACGAATTTTAGTTTTATTTTTGACGTTTCACTGCGTTGTTGCACAGCTGTTCACATTGATGTTTGTTAATTTGACATAACCTTACTTTTGCTGCATAGCCGTTGCTTTTTTTTTTGTTTTTCGAAAACAACTTGTCTGCAAATATAATTGTTAGTGTTTGTTTTAATAAACAATGAATTCCTATTGAATTTTTAGGACATTGCTCGGTACACTGCTTCCGTCACCCGTTTTGGCAATCAAATCGAAAAGCAGCAGGAAGATCTTTTGCGCTGGCGCAAAAAACTTCAGGATGCTCACAAGGATTTGGAGAAACTTAAACGTGAGATCAAAGAATCCAAATGCAGTGACATTTTGATGTCCTATCAGAAGGGCAAAGACATGGAAATACAATATTCCAAACAAAACATACGCTTGGAACACATGTCACGCATAAACTTGCTGCTACTCGACTCTGAAAAATTGCAGAAAGCTTTAATGACATCATGTGAAGCCCTAAAGAAGATTTACAACAGCAATCCTTCTGCCGATCAAGCGAGCAATACACTTTGCTCTGATTTGAACAGTGTTTTTGAGAGAATGCGCACTATTCTCTGCGGCTATGGTGGAAAAATGCAAGAGGATAAACTTGATGACATTGACTTTCACATGGACCAAGAAGTTGAAATATTGCTTAATGGCAAACGTTTGCATTCAAGCGAAGATGATGACGATGATGGTGAAAATGATGCAAAGAGTTCGACGATGACGTTGAGGGCTAAACGTCAACGCAACAAACACTTTCACTATGGTGGTGAGGATTCCGACTGGGGTCTAGATATGATGGATGATACTGACTCTGATGGTTGCAATGCCGTCGATGCCAAATTCAAAGAACCGAAAGCTTTTCGTTTTGCACTAGCGAATCCAAATGAAACACAAGTGCTAGCCACGGATGACGACTGCAGCACATCATTCGATATGAGCTTAGCTTCTCCAGCATCGAATTTACGGTTTGCTAATAGAAATGCAAACAATTCGACGAACAGAAATGATTTGGTAACGAATATTTTGTCTGAGCATATTGTGCGTGTTAATCCGACAAACAAGACACAACAACTCAAAAATGGTACCTTAACTAATTCTTGTGCTGTAATGAAATGGAAATTTCTAATATATTATTTTTTCACGTAGTGCTGCTCAAATCTAACATTAGTCGACAGGGTATTTTGAAGACAGTTGCTTCCGGTGTGCAGAAAGAAAACAAAAAATACAGTCCAAGTCGTGTGCGCAAAAGTCCTCGCTCGGTGGTTTCGAAAGGTATAACTTGCATATATGTAAAGGGTGATTTTTTAAGAGCTTGATAACTTTTTTTTTAAAAAAAACGCATAAAATTTGCAAAATCTCATCGGTTCTTTATTTGAAACGTTAGATTGGTCCATGACATTTACTTTTTGAAGATAATTTCATTTAAATGTTGACCGCGGCTGCGTCTTAGGTGGTCCATTCGGAAAGTCCAATTTTGGGCAACTTTTTCGAGCATTTCGGCCGGAATAGCCCGAATTTCTTCGGAAATGTTGTCAAATGTTGTGAATCGTGTTGTTGTTGTCAGATGGGGCTACGTCAAGTCTAAAGTCTACAGAAATAAGCCAGCAACTATTCCAGCTTTGGAAGACAACATTTCCGAAGAAATTCGGGCTATTCCGGCCGAAATGCTCGAAAAAGTTGCCCAAAATTGGACTTTCCGAATGGACCACCTAAGACGCAGCCGCGGTCAACATTTAAATGAAATTATCTTCAAAAAGTAAATGTCATGGACCAATCTAACGTTTCAAATAAAGAACCGATGAGATTTTGCAAATTTTATGCGTTTTTTTTAAAAAAAAAGTTATCAAGCTCTTAAAAAATCACCCTTTATGACACTGTTTATTATTTTTAAATTAATATATCTTCCACAGCGTTTGCGAGCACTGCCAACCTGGTGCGAAAGCATTCAACGCGAGTGAATAACAGCGCTGAGCCTATTGTGCGCATCAATCGCGCAGCTTCGTTTAGAGTTAAAAAATAATTTATTTATTTATTATTTTATGCTAGTTTTGTTTACAACTTTGAAGAATAGCAACTTATTAGCTAACAGTTGAAAATATTTTATATGTTTTATATTAGAAGTTGTAAAAATTATATATTTAGTTATTTTTTACTCTAAAGAATATTCAACAGCTAATCTTTAATATATAAAAACTAACAAATAATTCAGCGAACTATTAAAATATTAAAAAAAACTGGCAAGCTTGAAGAAATACGCAGCACAGAGCAAGCCTTCCTGAACAAAGTTCCATCAAAATTGCGAAAGTTTGTGAATTTGTTAGAGAGAAATAATGAGTGAGAAGTGGAACAGCGAAGAAATCAAAAATGCAAATATTTAATAATTAGTATCGCTATACAGTGCAGCTATAGTACCGTTATATATACAATATTTGCTTCCTTAGCACTGAGTCAGTAAAGATAAATATAGGTACTTGATGGCCGCATGAAATTTCAGGTATGCACTTAATTTTATTATATTATATTTATTAATATAAATAATTAAAATGGTACATTTAAACATTTAAATAAAAGTATTTAAAAGTATTTAAAAACTTAGAAAATCAAGCATGAACTTTTAAAAGATTCAAAGCTTATGGTTTAGTTGCAAATATTTTTCTGTTAATATCAAACAAATCCAAGGTAAAAATGTTTACATCAAATTTTTGAGTTGTGAGGCATTATAAAAATAGAAGATGGTGATAATTACATGATTAGCCTCTATTTAAAAATCTTTATATACCATTTGTGTAAAGTTTGCATTTTGCAATAAAGCCAGTTCATTTTCACATAGATTTTTGCAATAGTCGTAGACTGCGCACGAATTTTATATCGGTTTATGCATATTGTGCTCTTAATAGGCCTCAAATAATGGCACAAAATGGGAACCAGGTAGGCGATAATGCAGATCCACTGGATTTTCATATAGTTGGGGCACCAATTACTGACATTGTTCTCTTTGCATAGAGGAATCGCTCTTTTTATAAGAACGAATATGGCATAGAGTGAGCGGAACCTGATCGTAACTGAGACTGAGTTTAGGTCCATATGGGTAAAATACATTGTCCGAACGAACATGCTGCACTTCTGTTATGTGTATAAAAGTTTAAATTGAGGGAGGGAGCCCACTTTTAATAAACTGGACTTTTTCTTTCACTCCGTAACGCGCATTTTGGGTTTGTTCCCCGACAGTGGAATCGTCGAGGACGATTTTTATGTTCACAATCCGGCTTTGCTGTCACTCAGGCCAATTAACACCTGAAGGCCAGTACGTTGAGCTTTTTGGTGAATCGAACCAATTTTATTCAATTAGTTAGTGCAGGAACCAACTTTCATTACTATTAATGCAAAACTTTGTCACTCAGAATTATAGTTTTTCAGATAATTAAAATGTCATCCTTAATTCGGTTATTAATATAAACTTGGTTCGTCACAAGAAAAATTTCAAATTTGTTGGAATATTTCTCATTTGCATAGTATGTAAATATGTATATGTGCCAATCTACTGCCTAATCTCTGAACTCACCATTTTCGCATATTAATTTTCGATTTAAAAATGTTTGCCCTTAAAAAATGTTTTTTACTACTAATGTAAGTTTATTCTGCACTTAATCTTGAGTAAAAAAAAAATTGTAGCTAAAATTAATTTCTTCAAAATCTTCAGCAGATTAAAACTAACTGAATCTAGTGAAGTCACTTTCATTCCCAACTAGCGCTGCGATCTTCATTTCCGATATGCTTGTAGTAATTATGTCCAGCATCGAAATTGCCTTGCATCATATTTCCTGCTGTCATGTGCTGCAAACGATTTAAAAGACCCACCACAGCAACCAGCACATAAGCCAGAACACTAATATTCAAGAACAGCACAACATTTGTGGGCTCTGCACTATAACAAGGTTCACACGTGGCTGAACTTTGCAAATATGCATAAGGTAGACGCCAGGGAAAACCATGTGCTGTTGTCGGATAATGTTGATAAACACCGTGACGGTCCCATTCAGCCAGTTTATGTGTCTTGGTTGCCAAAGATTGCTGACTCTGTTGTTCATCTACGTTGTCGTCTGAAACACCGTTTTTTGTCAGTAGCATAAAACGTTTGTTTTGATCCTGCTTCGACTGCATCGTATGTTGTGGCGTCTTCAAAATATACGGCAGCATAATGGACTCTGATTTGAGTGCTTGCTCTGAGGGTTCTTCTGTGGTTACTTGGGCATGTGATTTGCCAACAAAAGCAACAAAAAGAATTGCCACAAATGGAATAGAGAACATTGTGGAAAACTAATTTGAACTAACGTTGTTTGTTTTGCGACTTGGTAATTTATATGGTTTGCTGATATTTTTACGCTTTGCTGACGATTTCAAACTCAACTGTTTACCGAAATTTGATGGACATTTTGACATGTAAGTTTTGCTCTTTGACAAGGTACATCTTTAAACAAAACTCTGAGTCTAGGTTCAGTGCCTGATTTAAACGCAAATGAAAAACTATATTTTCTTCAAACTTAAAATATATTGTCACTGCACGTTTACAATGGAATAAAAGAAATTCATACAATGCATACAAAAATGTATTTTTGATATTTCTATAAAGTTTTAAATGCACACAATGTCGTTTATTTATTTTATTTCCGCAGCTTTGAGCTCAATAGCGGGCACTTCAATGTCTCTCAAACTTTGTATTAACTTTAATTCACGTTCTTGTGATGTTACTTTCCGCTTACCAGCTCGCACCTCTTCCGGCATAGCTTGAATTGTACGTTTAATCACTGCCTGCAGTGATGCAATTGTGTTCTCTAACGCAAAACCCAGATTGCTGCAACGATGGCTATGCGCCAAAAAGAGTGAGGCAAAAAGATCACCAGTGCCTGTGAATGAGATGTCACCACCTTGCTTTGGAATATCTAGCATCCATCTTGGTCCATTTTTTTTGCTAACATATGCACGCAATTGTCCTGCCTCACCCAACTCGCTGCTAGAGATAACAACCGTATCTACATTGCGTTTATGAAACCATTGTACAGCGCGCCAGACATCATCATCATTGTAGATTTTGGACTCGGTTAGCAATTCAACTTCGTATTGGTTGGGTGTTATAATATCGGCAAGTGGCACGATCTCCTCACGATAGATGGGCAGTAAATCTTTTGGCACATACATTTCACCATTGTCACCCATAACAGGGTCGCAAACTGTGGGGAATAAACCATTTTAATGAACAATTTAATTAAACAAAAAACTCGATAATGGAATGTATATAAATTTTAAAATTGTCTATTATTTTTTAAAACTAATGATGGATGAGGAGCAACTTGTTAAATTTTTATTTAAGACCAACATGTTAAATATGGAATGGCATTATCATGGCTTAGAATGAGAGATAAAAATGTACTCCAATCTTAACTATATTTTGTTTGATTATTTAAGCTTACCATAAATAAGGTCTGGATTTATGTAGCGCAATTTTTTCAGTATTGTTGTTACTTGATGCAGAAACGATGCGTTGCCTATATAACCGGTTAACAAGTGTGAGTAACACTTCAACAGATCGTTGGCTTCGAGACCTTCAAATAACTCGGCTGTTATGGAAAAATGTGCATAAACCGAATATAGATAAGCAATGTTCACAACAGTAAGTAGTATTCTAGAAACTTTTACTCACCCAACTCCTTCTCTTGCAGCACTTGACCTTTGATAACATTGTAACCAGTATGATTGGAAAACTGCACCGAATTAATTGCATCTACTTCAAAACCTAATACCTTCAAGTCAAGAGTTGAGAATTTCATCTTTCATGCTTAGTTTATGATTTGTAAATAACTCACCTGCAGCGGAAAGGTGGCGCTCTTATTGCCCACATATCCATGCACGACATGACTTTGTATCGAGAGTACGCGTCGTTTGATTGTTTCCTCCATTATTAAGAACTGCCTAGAAACTGTAAAATTGATAAATTGAGGTTTTATTCACTTATTAGAGAAATATAGTTATTTTACTGTCGTTGTGCTTGAAGCGGCTGTAGGTTGACTGACTAGAGTGAATTTTTAAATCAAGTGATTTACAAAAATTTGTTAATTTTTATCAACTTTAAGTGCTCAACTGCGATAAAGTCTTCTTTCTTGCTCTTATTGTTATTTTACTCTTTTCTTTTAAGCTCTATTATTTTTGTTTTGTTTTGTATCAGTGATAAGCGATAGATAAGCAAAAACTCAGGACAAAGTAAGTGGTAACAACGTTTTCGATTATGTTCAAGTACTACGGAAGTACTTATGACTGGTCAGTCTGGATATTTTGTTTTTATTACAAGTCCTTTCGATTTAATTTTTATTTTCAAAGTTTTGTAAAAAGCAAACAAATCCGTATATTACTTTACAATTGCACAAATAAACAAATATCTAAACAGCTGATTTACAACGGCTTAATTTATCAGATTGCGTTAACCCTGCGTCTACTTTAAAGAGCAAGAGTACAGGGAGTAAAATAACAATAATGAATTTTAATAGGAATGAGTTAATTTTGTATAGGAATGAGTTTATTTTGGCTTATAAAATAAGGAACCCTGTTCTAAGAATCCTGTGTAAACTAATAAATTTTTGTGATATGTTGAAACCAAAAAAGTAAAGTAGCCGAAGCAAAAGTATAGTAGCCGAATTATTCACATTCCCAAAGAGGACAAAATCCTAAAGAGAATTTTTTCCTCTCGTTAAAAATCACCTTATTCTAAACGATCGAGGAAAAGCAAAAAAAGGAAGAACGATTTTCGAAAATCATGAGATTTATGCAGAAAGTTAGTTTACGAAATTTTACAATTTAAAATGTTAACATGATCAGTTGTGTTATGTGCGACGCCAGCACCCAAATAAATCTTGTGGTAAAAATAAATAAAAATCTATTTATTTATTTATTCGTTTATTTTAACAACATTTTTTTTTTATATGGCTCATTCCATATAGATGGGTGTGACGTTTTGACTTCTTTATCGTGCTGAAAATGGTATTAACCGGTTTAATTTTAAGCAATTTACTATTGGGTCTATTAGAAGATGCCCCAAGGTTTCAAAATGCTAAAACATTAACATTAGCTAGTATTAATTATTTATACTAGTTTAATAGTTACATTTGCTTAAACACCTGGGACGGGTGTGACGAGCACAAGTTTAAAAACTAAAAATTCTGAGTTTAACATTGAAATTCAGTCCATCTGCCACAATGAGACCATTTTTGACTTACATGTAGTCAAATTTAATATATTTTCTGTTGAATACCAGTGAAAAATATTTTGAAAAAATGGCGATAACCATTCTTTTTTAAACTTTTAAATGGGACGGGTATGACATAAGATTGTCCCGGGTGTGACGAGCGCGAATTATGTGGGAATTATATATAAGAACTTAATGGTTAAAACCATCACATATTTTTGACACCAAAATCAAAAAATTTGTTTTTAATTAATGTATTGTATTTTAAAAAAAAAATTTTTTGCAAAAAAATTTTTCGCATTAATTTTTGATTAGTAGTGGGATTCTGTAACTTATTCTAAACTTGCGATCGGAATCGCAATCGAATTAATTCACGAATTTTTTTGGTTGTCAAACCGAAAACGGTATTCACTAACTCGTACTTTGCGACGATTTCGGAAGCCCACAAATTTGTTGGATTGACTTTTCGTCAACAAAATATTCGTCGCAAGTTTCCGACAAACTTCCGATAATTTCACCGACAAAATCGGAAAAAGTGTTTACTGAATACCACTTTCCGAGAATTATTGCAAACTAAACTTTACGACACCGAATATCGGCCGAAATGTGTTACAGAATTCCACTACAGATTAAAACCTACACGAATGATTTCACTAACATGAGTTTACAAAACTAGTTTTAATCAAAGAATTTATTCATATACTCAAATAAAAATCAAATAAAAATTTCATTATTAGAAAAAAATTTTGAAAACTGTTCCGGGTGTGACCAATTTCTTGTAACGGAAATGAAGAATAAAAATAATTTATTGAATGAAAAAAGTTAACAAATTTATGTAAAACATCAACATCCTTATTTTAGGAAAGTTTCATTCTTATCATAAGCCCATGTTGCTTCTTAGGAAAACTATAGCATTTTTCTGGGACGGGTGTGACACTAAAAAAACACTCAGTTTAAATATTTTTCTTTGTTAACGCAGTAACCAATCCTTGTTATAAACTGTTCTTAGATAACATCGTTATCTGTTTTAACAGTACTAACCTAATTTTTTTGAATGTGCATCAAGAGATGGCTGTTTTCAACGTTTTAAATCTAAGCAAAATATTGGGGAGATTACGATTTCCGGGGCGCCGCGATTTGACGATGGATTCGAAGAGTACTCTTAATAAAAATAAGAATAGCCAAAGGAAATGTTTTGTTATCGATTTGTTTTCGAGTTATCGATTTTTTAAATTTTATTTTTTGCTATAAAGTCTATGAAGTAAATCGGCTATATTATTCTTAATATATAACCGATATTAATGAATAAGGTGTTATATAAAAGGTTATATATAAGGCTTTTAGAAAAATTTTAAATTAATGAAATCTGTTGAGTATTTTGTATTTTATGGGCATTTTTGTTCAATAAAAAAATATTTTCTTACACAAAACCGTTATTTTCTCAAAAATTACCGTTATTACTATGAATTATAAAAAGTAAATTATTAAAGCTTGAAAATTTATCTTTCATTTGATATATAATATATATAATTTATTTGACTTTTTGTGGTGTTTTTTAATGATACAATGATTTGCCCTTGTACGGGAAATTGCTTATTTCACTCATTTGTACCTTAGATGTTTTGCTTTCTTACTCCATATTGACGAATATTGCCATTACAATAAATAATTGTTTTTAAGGCAACATTGTAGCTACAATATTTATATGAATTAACGGGATTTTCAAGTCAGTGAAAAAAATTTGGGGAGATTACGATTTCCGGGGCGCCGCGTTTTGACGATGGATTCGAAGACTACTCTTAATAAAAATAAGAATAGCCAAAGGAAATGTATTGTTATCGATTTGTTTCCGAGTTATCGATTTTAAAAAAATTTTTTTTTCTATAAGGTCTATGAAGAAAATCGGCTGTATTATTCTTAATATATAACCGATATTAATGATTAAGGTAAAATTTAAAGGTTATATATAAGGCTTTTAGAAAAATTTTAAATTAATGAAATCTGTTGAGTACTTTGTATTTTATAGGTATTTTTATGCAATAAAAGAATATTTTCTTACATAAAACCGTTATTTTCTCAAAAATTACCGTTATTACTATGAATTATAAAGAGTAAATTATTAAAGCTTGAAAATTTATCTTTCATTTGGTATATAATATATATAATTTATTTGACTTTTTGTCGTGTTTTTTATGATACAATGATTTGCCCTTGTACGGAAAATTGCTTATTTCACTCATATTTACCTTAGATGTTTTGCTTTCTTACTCCATATTTACGAATATCGCCAATTCAATACAATATTTATATGAATTAACGGGATTTTCGAGTAAGTTAAAAAAATTTGTATTTTTTGGTCGACCAGTTAATAAAAAAATATAAATTTTTTTAATCTATCGAAAAAAAGGTAAAACTTTCAGCTTATCAAAAAGTATATATTTTTAGTACCTTAAAAACGAAAATACTGCAGAAAAAACGGTTTTTTTAATTAAAAAATTCAAATCTGATATATATTCGCTTATAAATTAAAAAACATTTTTGAAATTTTATTTGTATTATATATTGTTGAAAAGGCATTTAATTACCTTTCGAATAGCATGTCAATCTTTAAGATCCATTGGATATTGGCAAAGATATAGAAAATTATGTGAACAGATTTTTTAACAAAGAAAACACTTGGAAAATTTTAATTTTATGTAATATAGTGTGAAATTAAATAAAAAATGTATATTTTTATATGTCAAACAAAAGGTTGAACTGTTAGCTTTTCAAAAAAAATATATTTTTAGTAACTTAATAACGTAAATTTTTTAGAAAATAACGGTTCTTTTTATTAAAAAATTCAACTTTGGAATAAATTCGCTTATAAAATTAAAAATATTGTAGCAATGATATTTATAAGATATATATTTGCAAGGTCATTTAATGACCTTTAAAATGACATATCAATCTTAAGGATCCATTGAGTAACGGCAAAGATATAGATGTTTTTTTGAACAGATCTTTTAACAAAATTTTTTTTTGAGAAATCGATAACTCGATAACTAATAGAGTTATCGATTTTTTGTTCGGCGAATCATGTTTTTTTGTTGTTCTCTACCAGAAAACATCTTCAAATCGCGGCGCCCCGGAAATCGTAATCGTGCCAAAATATTTTAAGTTTTTCTCAACTCTGAGTTTGTTTACTTAAATTGTCAAAAAAACATAAAAAAGCATTAAAACTAAAAATAATTTTGCAACAGGATTAACTTTAGATTTCATTTTAATGCAAGAACCAGAAATTATTTCAATTGAAAGCATTTAAGAATTCATGTTTCCGTTCCTCATTTGTGTGTAATCAGCCAGCTGTAGTATATTTTACTACACGATGTATTAAACGAATTACAAAGTATTGATATTTTTCTCCATTTTATCGAGCGAAAAGTCCTTACCACTTTGTTTCAACCATGATATAAGAACCAGGTATTATAAAAAGCGACTGCGCTGCCAAGACGGAGGCATGATGTGTCAAATACAAGTAGTGTAATCATTAGAAGAAGTAAATAGGGATTTTTTTGTCTTTGGTCTTGCACTTTCTGGTTACTTTTGCACTAAAAGAAAGGGATTTTTCTGTTGCTTCACTTGCACATTTTTAACGTTTTATAAAAGGTAAACACTTATATTTAGGTAAACAGCAATATTTTCCAACTAGAGTAAACAAGTAAAATTTGTTTATCGTTATTTTAAAACAATTCCGCTTTTATTTTAGAATAATTAGGAGTATTAGGTTAAAAAATTTCACAAAATTTTATAATAATATAATATAATTATACAATTAACGCAAAAATATAATACATATTGCAAAATATTTCCACCTTCAAGGAAAACACATAAATAGAAATATCCCTGTTTTCATTTATTATTGCACAAGAAGCATCATTGTTTTGGCGTCAAATCGTCATTTTGACATTCTATGCCTCCAATGACAGTTGAGCCCTCGCGATTTATACTACCTGTAGTGGAATTCTGTAACACATTTCGGCCGAGATTCGGTGTCGTAAAGTTCTGTTTGCGATAATTTACCGAAAGTGGTATTCAGTAAACACTTTTTCCGATTTTGTCGGTGAAATTATCGGAAGTTTGTCGGAAACTTGCGACGAATATTTTGTTGACGAAAAGTCAACCGAACAAATTTGTAGGCTACCGAATTTCGTCGCAAAGTACAAGTTAGTGAATACCGTTTTCTGTTTGACAGCCAAAAAAATTCGTAAATTGATAAGATTGCGATTCCGATCGCAAGTTGAGAATAAGTTACAGAATCCCACTACTGGTCATTATATCATGGTTTCAACTGTTGCGAAATCATAACGTTAACTCAATATCTGTACAAATTGACTGCATACACATCCAACTGAAGTGTTGGAGATAGTTTGCATCATGAGGAAGAATTTTGTTAATTTATTGATATATAATAGCGTTTTCTTTTCTCATCGAAAAATTCTGCCCTCTGAAGATGCAGAATTTTTTCCATTTTGACCTGACTCCACAAGATTCTGACCTGTTTTTAGCTGAGAATAGATCACAAAAAATGCAACATTTTTTTAATGTTTTCCAGTTGGCACCCTTTTTGAAAAACTTCAAAAGCATTAGAGATAAAAAATTTTAAAACTTCAAATTCGAAAATTTTTTCCTGCTAAAAAAAAATTTAGTTTTTTTCATAGAAAAATTTTGACGTTTTCCGTAGAAGAGCTTAATCTTTTTTGAACTGTCAATGGTAACGTTAACTATGTATCACATATGTCATATATTTTGTTTATTCAGTTGGTAGCAATTGAGGTCAGAATTTTTCGAACAGTCGAAGTAGAGAGGACAGAAATTCTGCATTTTTTCTACTTTTAAGGTCAAAATTTTCGAGAAATGAACACGATTCAATTTCAAAGGTAAGAATTTTATTTGAGAAAAGAACGACAAAAATGCAAAAAAATCAAACGGGGCAGAAAAAATTCAAAATTTTATGAGAAAAGAAAACGCTATAAATTTATATAAATTGGTATTGAATGAATAACTTACTAAAATTAACTTTTTAAGTTATCGTCAAAGACCTTTTAATTTTTATCCAAGCATACGGTATAATTTATGTTGTCAGTTATAAACGTCAGTTTTTGTGTAGTTCTGTCAAGATTTTGGTGCACTGTTTTCACTGTTTTCCTTGAAAGTGGCGTGCGACCTGAAAATTACTTAATAGTTTATTAAATAAAACAAAAATCTTGATATTTTTTATTAATTAAAGTATAGGTTTTATCAAAAAACTACTAGCGAAGTACGATGGCTTCCTTGACACGTTTGCTGGAAAGGAATTTACGTAATTCCAGTGCTGTGTCAGCGACTGGTCATAGGATGCGAGTGATGTGCACACAACCAGCTGGTGATGAAAAGAACGTCGATGAAGAAGGCAAGTCATAAATACAGGATTTTTAAAACCTTGTTTGCTATTAACATAAAGTTTTATAGAATTTCGTGTGCTTAACCTGCGAGCCGGTCATCAAAACGTAAGAAAGGTGCGCGTTTATACGAAGCCGGTTGTTCCTCCACCACGAGAACTTAAAATGGCAACTGACCAGGATTGGACTGCGGTTTGGCCTGGACCACGTTCTTTTCACCCAGCTTCAGTGCCGTTGCCGCTGCGTCAGGGCTACACAGAAAAGGGCGCTCCAGCACCAGCTAAATATGCCAATGCAGAGCTAATGAAAATTCCAAACTTTCTGCACTTGACACCGCCGGCCATAAAACAACAATGTGAGGCTTTGAAAAAGTTTTGTACGCCATGGCCGAAAGGTTTGGAAACAAAAGAAAAGTGGCGTCGTCATTTTCCCTTGCATATTGTTAGCACTGACTATTGCCACGGTCTACCCACAATACGTCAGCCTGAAGCAAGACGTGTTACGTTACGCTTAAAGTTGTCTGTTCTTAAATTCGATACTCATGCTAAAGATAAATTTTTACGTCTGGTTGGTGACCGTTATGATGCCAAGACCGATTTACTTACGATTGTTGCTGATCGTTGTCCGCTGCGTAAGCAAAACTTCGATTACGCACTCTATTTGCTAACAGCCTGCTATCACGAATCCTTCATTACCGAGCCATGGGAAGCGACGAAGTCCGAAGCTGATATGGAATACTATTATTTTGAGCGAAACAAGTCGAAACAATCAGCCGAAGCCATACTTAATTGGGGTTCTGATGAAAAGGCTGAGAGGAAAGAAGCTGGGAGAGCATTTGCTGAGTCTGTTGAGCAGTTAATTAACGAAGGTGAGAACGAACAAAACTTGACAAGGTACAAAGAGGAGGTAAAGCAGATGTTGGGTATTGCCAGCAACTAGTGGTAGTGAGCTAAATGGAATTTTTAAAGTGGATTGATTTTATAAAAAGTAATTGTTTAAATATCTATTGATAAAAAAAGTAGAAAATGCAGTGTATTGCTGGTTTAATTGAGTGAAATAAAAACTTGATAAATGTATCGAAAAAAATCAAACTACATATTTAAATTGTTAGAAAAGTTGAATTAAACATATTATAAAATTAGTTAATAGCAAATTATAAAATTAATTTGAATGCCTTAGCAACACATGTTACATAGATAAATTTATCTCTGATATGTAAGATGCATTACTTGGAAAGATGTCTTGAACTACTGAGCTTCTTGAGATACATTTCAAGTGAAAGGCTTCAAGAGCTGGACTGCTAACTTAGTGCAGTTAAATGGTCGAACATATCTTCTTGCTTTTACTACTAATAACTACTTGATATAGTCTACCGTAATACCATAAGTGTTATCATTGCTGACTGAAAGCGTTAATTTGCATATTCTACGACGGGTTCAGCAATTGGAGCTATCTTAAGGCTAGTTATGGTGTATTCTGCATTTCGATCTGCATTTCCGTCCATACAAAGTTCAACTTACAATAAAAATGAAGTCTGCCGACAATGGACAGCGCATAATATATGCCGATTGAATACTGAAAAATAAGCATTGAATGCTGGCTTTTCAAAGCAAATTTTCTACAGCGATGAGACACATTTCGCACTATGTGGATACGTGAATGAACACAATTGTATATGGGGGTTTCAAAATCTTCAAGCGTTTGTGGAGAAGGCTCAAACTCTTGAGCAATTAAAAACCAACGTTTTTCATATTATGGCCGAGGTATTGTCCGAGTTGTGCACTAAACACATTATCAACAGTTACCTCAGTTACCACAAAGGACCTATCCTCAAGTTTTGAGGATATTGGAATGATATTGTATTCCACGTATAATGGCAAACTCAAATCGACCAAAAATTGTTCATTCTCGTTCCGCATAAAAGCTCAGTATTTGGTAATTTTTGTCAACAACAGAAAAGGTATTGATTACAACAAAAAAAATTTGTAAAAAATTGTTAATGTATAAAAAAAGAGCACACAAAAGACTACTTTGTCAGTAAAATGACAAGTACGTTGTAATTAAAGCTCCAATTTTGGCATATTTTTATTGACCCAAAATAGTCTAGTGGAGTCAAATTGCATGATCTTGGCGGCCATTGGACTGCTCCAAAACATGAGATTAATTGCCCACCAAACTCGACACTCGAATGACATATCACGATCTTCATTGACTGGTTGGTGAATTGATGTCCAATAAAGTAAAACTGGTGAGTAATTTGTTCACAATACCTTGAATAGTAGTAGACTTGGGTAGTTCACGAACGAACTAGTTCAATTGAACGATTCCCAATCATGAATTATGTGAACTAGTTTGTTGATTATATAAAATTATTTGAATTATGAAAATCATAAAATTCCTTAACCTCAGTTTAAATTTTAACGCCGATACTTCATCTCAAAAAATCTAAGTTAAACCTGGTGAGGCAAGTAACGCCGATACCTCATCTCAAAAAATCTAAGTTTAACTTGGTGAGGCAAGTTTAAATTTAAACACAGAAATTCTAGGTTTAAAAAATTTAAACTTGGATTTTGTCAAAAATTCTCTAAGGCCCGTTAACTGATCTCAATTTTAAACCAAGTTTAGCTTAAACAAAGTTTAAAATTCCTTAATATCAGTTTAAATTTTAACGCCGATACCTCATCTCAAAAAATCTAAGTTTAACTTGGTGAGGCAAGTTTAAATTTAAACACAGAAATTATAGGTTTAAAAAATTTAAACTTAGATTTTGTCAAAAATTCTCTGAGAAAATTGGAAATATTCTCAATAATAAACAAAAATAAAAAAATAAAAATAAAAAAATCATACTTCAAAAAATTCAAAACAATAAACAAAAAAAAATATTTTAAGTTTTGAAAAAAAAAACATTCCAATGAATCTGACAACTTACATTATTTTATCAAAAATTTTTGAAATATTTTGATGCAAACATGTTTTTAAATCTCAGTTTAAATTTTTAAACATAGTTTAAGTAAACTGCCGATAAAAAATGAGATAAGTTACGAAAATAATTTTACCTGAGTTTAAAATTTAAGCCCTGTTTACGAAATCTGAGCTTAAGGAATTTAAACTTCGGAGATCAGTTAACGGGCCTTAACGCAATAATACTTAATGGTTTGAGTCCGACTTAACGCAATAATGATCAATGGTTTGAGTCCGTAAAAATACTTCTTATGTCTTCGATATCAGTTTTGACGAGTGTTACCAAGATTGTGCCGTTGAGTGAATTTTTGATCAACAATTCTGAATACTTGAGTTCGCTGAATGTGACCAATGTACAAATAAAAGCAAATGCTGTTTTAACCCAGCATGAACGCAGATCAAAAAAGTAACTCCGAAAAATAAAACCAGATTTTTTTCTTAGCATGAACGTGCTTTTATTATAAAGAATAATTAAAACAAGTAAAGAAAGTCTAAAGTCGGTCTAGGCCGACTATGAAATACCCTAAACCAACTTTTTCAATATACAATAATATTATTGAAAGTGGGTGTTTCCGTGGGTGGATGAAGCCTATATTTTATATACATTTAAATGTAGATGAAAAATTTAATCATACCAAATTTTATTCCTGTAGCTCACATTAAATGCTTGTATTGTGCTTTCGCTATGGGAGGTGGGCGTGTAATGGACGGATAACTCCCAATTTTTGAACACACCTTAGTTTTGGTATAAAATACATACATACCAAATTTCAACTCTCTATGAAAAACATAACCTTAAAATTGAGTTTTAAACTTTTTGGGTTGTATGGGAGGTAAGCGTGTCCGTAGACAGATGAAGTCCAGTTTTCAAAACCATCTTTGTCTTGTCATAAAAAACATACGTGCCAAATTTTAGCTCTGTAGGTTAAACAGAGGCTTATTTATTGCGTTTTAAATTTTTGCGCTGTATGGGAGGTGGGCGTGTCCTTGAGCGGATGACGTCCATTTTTCGAAGACATCTTTGTGTTTGTATAAAACGCAGACATATCAAATTTTATTGTTGTAGGCTAATTATGAGCTGAGTTATGTAGTTTTCAATTTTCGCGTTGTACGGGAGGTAGGCGTGTCCGTGGGCGGATTCCAAAAATATTCAATTGTGCAGATCCTTGGATTCATGTGACCATGTGTACCAAGTTTCATTCAATTATTTCGACTCCTTCTTATCCTGTGTTTACGGACAACACACAGACGGACTGACGGATGGACGGACATGGATAGCTCGACTCACGTGGTGACGCTGATCAAGAATAAATATACTTTTCTATACCGGACTCGCTTCGTTCTATGCGTTACAAACGTTTGCACAAAGTTAATATACCCTGACCTTTCAGGTTTAGGGTATAAAAATGAACAAAACTCCCTGTCTCTCTCTAGACTCAAAACTTGAGTGGTGTCTACAAGACCTTAAAAATGGATGCGCTTAGGATTTGAATCCAAACCACATTATAACTTCCCAATGAAAACCGGAATAATTTTACTTTAGCGACCATGCCCGAATTTTTTTCTTATTTTTATTAAACGTATATGGACCTCCTAAGCCCAATGGTAAAAGAAAAAAATTATCGGTCTCGATTGGTTTAGGAGATAAAATTCGCGAAAGTTTGAAAATTCAGTGCAAATTTGTGTGTATTTGAAAGCTAATATAAGCTTTTTTATGATACTTACCCAAAATATGGTTTTTTACGGCGTATTAAACAAAAAAATCAACTATTCATTCATTTTAAGAAAAAAAAAAACAATAACTTTAACCCTAATAGGCTGAAGTGGTAGAAATGGGGGTGATTTTTAAATACAATTTTTTGACATTTCTTATAGGTTTTACAAAACTCAATATTTGATAAAAGAAAAAAGCGCCGCAGGCAAAAAATTGTTATTTAAAATAGCCGCGATTCTTAATAACAATTTTTCAACATTTCTTATAGGTTTCACAAAACTTAATATTTTGTTAAAGAAAAGAGCGCCGCAGTCGAAAAATTGTTATTAAAAATCGCGGCGGTTTTTAATAACAATTTTTCTATTCTCATTAAAATATACCAATTTTCTTATAACTCAATTTCGTATTATGAAGGTTCAAGTTTTTGTGCTTTTTACGATATCGCATTGTTTCCTTTAATCAGCCCTAAAAATCCAAATTTAGGTTAAGAAATCATAATGTTAAAGCTTACATTAGTTTCTACACACGTAAACATTTGCACTGAATTTTCAAACTTTCGCGAATTTTATCTCCTAAACCAATCGAGACCGACAATTTTTTTGGAACAATTGAAGAATAGTGGAAATGGTCTTTTTTCTTTTTTTTTTTTTTAAAATGCGTGTTTTGAGCTAACAAATTGAATGGTGAAAAAATTAAACGTCGCTCTCAAGTGGTTTAGAAGTTATAGGGGTCAACGTTTATGAAAATGGGCTTAAAAACCTGTGTTTTTTTGTTGTTGTTTTCGAACATAAGTAAACGTAATGGATATCAAAAGAAAGGTTATGCTAAAACCTTTTTAATGAGCATTCAATCATAAAAGTCTATGCATTATTTTGGATGATATAACTGTTTTTGTACTCAAAGAATTTGAGGTGTGCTAATTTTGGTTGTCCTTTTGAAGTGTTTGTCTTTGAGACTAGAAAAATAAATGGTTTCATAGAAGTATGTTATTTATTGTTATTTCGTAAAAGGGTGAACAGTCAAGTGTGCACAATATATAAAGTTGTATATTTTAACAATTAATGCAAGTACTTTTCAAGTTTGTTGTACACTTACATATAGTATATTGAGACGAAAAAAAGCGCCGCAGGCGAAAAATTGTTATAAAAAATCGCGCGATATTTCATTTAATTTTTCATTTTTGGATAGTTAGCAATAAATGGATTTCTTATAATTAATACCTAACTTAATAGGTCATGGTATGCCTCTTGCTACCCATATTGCTTTAATTTTATTAAAAAAAATCGAAAAACAGGCAAATGTGTAGTAATTTTTCAACTTTTGATCGCTATAACTTCTAAACCACTTGAGAGCGACTCTTAATTTTTTCAAAATCGAACTTAGGAGCCCCAAATCCATGTTATTACATGTAAAAAAACACAAATTTTGCATTTCCATTATTCTTCAATTATGCCATTTTTTTTTCACCATTGGGCTTAGGAGGTCCATATACGTTTAATAAAAATAAAAAAATTCGGGCATGGTCGCTAAAGTAAAATTATACCTGAAAACCTAACCAGCCTCGGATATAAAGAATAATTCCCAGTTAAAAAAAGAAACAGTTTCGATAGTATCGTAAGTGTAGACGTAGAATTCCGTTTAAAGGCTCAACCAAGTTATGCGTAAGCATACAAAAGCTAGAGAGTAATAGAACATACTTGCTCAGAAATATATTGAGTCGCCCAAGTTCTGCGTAAGCAATTTTTCATTCAGTTTCTCAATTTTCGTTTACTTTTCAAAACTTGTGAGTGAGCGCCCGACACCGTGTATTGCTAAGCAGAAAAGGGTTGCAACCTGTTTAAAAAATAATTTCAATTTTGATTTAAACGCTTTTGTACCGAAATTTTATTAAAAATCAGTAAAAAATATATGTTTTAGACAGGATTAATTTATTAAGCGAGGTTTGTTTTTGAATCATAAAGCATGAATGAATTTACCAACTTAAAGACAATATTTTTTGTAATATGAGTTGGCAATCTTTTTTGACAAACACAAATTATTTTTTATTTGTCATTTCGTTCGAATCGATTTATATTTAAATTTTTTTTCATGCTTACTTAGTTTTTAATTTAGTGTTTGTTAACTTTTATATACTTTTCGTTGACTTCTCTCTGAAACTTTTGTATGCTTACGCATAACTTGTTTGTTCCTTAAGTTGTAACCTCTTCTATTTTGTCTCTTTGGTCCGACTGGTTTGTCTATTTTGCACATATTTTTTATTGATCTTCCAAAAATTAACAAAAAAATTAATAACACTCATTTATGGACTACTTATGGAGGCCAAAACAAAGAAAAAGATAAAAGGAAGCATGATTAAATGAGCAAGCAACAAGAAACAAGCAAAATTTCAAATTTTTTCGATCATTTCGTTAAGTTTGATAGGTTGAGTTCATTGACTTAGTTGAAAAGAAGGCGAAGCAAATTAACTTTCGTCTCTGTCCGATATATATTTAGCTTGCGAGCTACAGTTACTTTAGCTACTAATTTCAAATTAAAATTAAAATCCCGATTTTTTAAAAAATCGTATGGTAACTATATTTCAAGCTGAGCACATATCCTCTCTATTAGTGCCACTCTCGTCACTGTCCGATATTAAGTTTGCGAGCTACACTTTCGTCTCTATTCGATGTATAGTTTGGGAACTACAGGCTAGTGCTAGGCTAGTGCTAGTGGAATGTGGGATCCAAATTAATTTGCATTAAAAACAAAACTTAAAATTTTACGCCATATATTGGGTAAAAGCATAAAACGAAATATGATCCAACATATTGGTCCAAATGTTCCATGGAATTCATAAATGTGCCAATGACCCACCTGTGACCTCAGATAATCCCACTGCATCCGATTGGCCCTAGAATCATCCATTTTGGTCCAAATGTTCCATGGAACCCATCAAAGTGCCAATGACCCACCAGTGACCTTAGATAATCCCACTGCATCCGACTGGCCATAGAATCATCCATTTTGGTCCAAATGTTCCACGGAACCCATAAATGTGCCAATGACCCACCTGTGACCTCAGATAATCCCACTGCATCCGATTGGCCATAGAATCATCCATTTTGGTCCAAATGTTCCATGGAACCCATCAAAGTGCCAATGACCCACCAGTGACCTCAGATAATCCCACTGCATCCGATTGGTCATAGAATCATCCATTTTTGTCCAAATGTTCCATGGAACCCATCAAAGTACCAATGACCCGCCTGTGACCTCAGATAATCCCCCTGCATCCGATTGGCCAAAGAAGCATCCATTTTAGTCCAAATGTTCCATGGAACCCATAAATGTGGCAATGACCCACCTGTGACCTCAGATAATCCCACTGCATCCGATTGGCCATAGAATCATCCATTTTGGTCCAAATGTTCCATGGAACCCATCAAAGTTCCAATGACCCACCAGTGACCTTAGATAATCCCACTGCATCCGACTGGCCATAGAATCATCCATTTTGGTCCAAATGTTCCATGGAACCCATAAATGTGCCAATGACCCACCTGTGACCTCAGATAATCCCACTGCATCCGATTGGCCATAGAATCATCCATTTTGGTCCAAATGTTCCATGGAACCCATCAAAGTGCAAATGACCCACCAGTGACCTTAGATAATCCCACTGCATCCGACTGGCCATAGAATCATCCATTTTGGACCAAATGTTCCACGGAACCCATAAATGTGCCAATGACCCACCTGTGACCTCAGATAATCCCACTGCATCCGACTGGCCATAGAATCATCCATTTTGGTCCAAATGTTCCATGGAACCCATCAAAGTGCCAATGACCCACCAGTGACCTCAGATAATCCCACTGCATCCGATTGGTCATAGAATCATCCATTTTCGTCCAAATGTTCCATGGAACCCATCAAAGTACCAATGACCCGCCTGTGACCTCAGATAATCCCACTGCATCCGATTGGCCAAAGAAGCATCCATTTTGGTCCAAATGTTCCATGGAACCCATAAATGTGCCAATGACCCACCTGTGACCTCAGATAATCCCACTGCATCCGATTGGCCATAGAATCATCCATTTTGGTCCAAATGTTCCATGGAACCCATCAAAGTTCCAATGACCCACCTGTGACCTTAGATAATCCCACTGCATCCGACTGGCCATAGAATCATCCATTTTGGTCCAAATGTTCCACGGAACCCATAAATGTGCCAATGACCCACCTGTGACCTCAGATAATCACACTGCATCCGATTGGCCATAAAATCATCCATTTTGGTCCAAATGTTCCATGGAACCCATCAAAGTACCAATGACCCGCCTGTGACCTCAAATAATCCCACTGCATCCGATTGGCCAAAGAATCATCCATTTTGGTCCAAATGTTCCATGGAACGCATCAAAGTACCAATGACCCGCCTGTGACCTCAGATAATCCCACTGCATCCGATTGGTCATAGAATCATCCATTTTCGTCCAAATGTTCCATGGAACCCATCGTAGTACCAAAAACCCATCGGTGACCTCAGATAATCCCACTGCATCCGAATGGCCATAGAATCATCCATTTTTGTCCAAATGTTCCATGGAAACCATCAAAGTAATAATTACCCGCCTGTGACCTCAGATAATCCCACTGCATCCGACTGGCCATAGAATCATCCATTTTAGTCCAAATGTTCCATGGAACCCATAAAAGTGCCAATGAGCCACCAGTGACTTCAGATAATCCCACTGCATCCGAATGGCCATAAAATCATCCATTTTGGTCCAAATGTTAAATGGAACCCATCAAAGTACCAATGACCCGCCTGTGACCTCAGATAATCCCACTGCATCCGATTGGCCAAAGAAGCATCCATTTTGGTCCAAATGTTCCATGGAACCCATAAATGTGCCAATGACCCACCTGTGACCTCAGATAATCCCACTGCATCCGATTGGCCATAGAATCATCCATTTTGGTCCAAATGTTCCATGGAACCCATCAAAGTTCCAATGACCCACCAGTGACCTTAGATAATCCCACTGCATCCGACTGGCCATAGAATCATCCATTTTGGTCCAAATGTTCCATGGAACCCATAAATGTGCCAATGACCCACCTGTGACCTCAGATAATCCCACTGCATCCGATTGGCCATAGAATCATCCATTTTGGTCCAAATGTTCCATGGAACCCATCAAAGTGCCAATGACCCACCAGTGACCTTAGATAATCCCACTGCATCCGACTGGCCATAGAATCATCCATTTTGGACCAAATGTTCCACGGAACCCATAAATGTGCCAATGACCCACCTGTGACCTCAGATAATCCCACTGCATCCGATTGGTCATAGAATCATCCATTTTCGTCCAAATGTTCCATGGAACCCATCAAAGTACCAATGACCCGCCTGTGACCTCAGATAATCCCACTGCATCCGATTGGCCAAAGAAGCATCCATTTTGGTCCAAATGTTCCATGGAACCCATAAATGTGCCAATGACCCACCTGTGACCTAAGATAATCCCACTGCATCCGATTGGCCATAGAATCATCCATTTTGGTCCAAATGTTCCATGTAACCCATAAATGTGCCAATGACCCACCTGTGACCTCAGATAATCCCACTGCATCCGATTGGCCATAGAATCATCCATTTTGGTCCAAATGTTCCATGGAACCCATCAAAGTGCCAATGACCCACCAGTGACCTCAGATAATCCCACTGCATCCGATTGGTCATAGAATCATCCATTTTCGTCCAAATGTTCCAAGGAACCTATCAAAGTACCAATGACCCGCCTGTGACCTCAGATATTTCCACTGCATCCGATTGGCCATAGAATCATCCATTTTGGTCCAAATGTTCCATGAAACCCATCATAGTACCAATGACCCGCCTGTGACCTCAGATAATCTCACTGCATCCGATTGGCCATAGAATCATAGAATACGAACCAATCAGTTCGTGCAAAATTAAAACAATACAACCATAAACAACGAAACAAAAACAAAGAAAGCAGCTGGCACAGCTGGTACATTATAAGCAGCTGATGATTGATTTTCTTACATAAAAACATGCATTTTTCTTTTTATATTTTACTATTTTCTGACTTTCATATAATAGTGACAAAATCCAAAATTAGATATTCATTCAGCGTAGGATATATCCGATATTTAAGTATATATATTATCTTTGAACGATAAGTATTAAAGGCTGTAGGTATACCCTAAAGTATTCGCCAAAAACGTTGCATGACCTTCAAAAAATCTGTTAAAACGACCCCATACAAACCGCGCTGTAAGACGTAATTCTACGTCAAAATATTTTGCCCTTTATTAATTAAGTGAAAATGAATTTTGTGCCTCTTTTAGAACACGAACTTGGCAACACTGCATTTATGTGTAAATTTGACATTAGTCGCTCATTTAGTCGCACTTACCTGAATTCCTAAATAGAAGACTGATTTGACGTGTTTGCATTTCTTTTGCTTTGTTAACAACACATTTTAATAAGTTTTTAATTCATTCCGCAATGCAATTTTTTTAAAAACATTTATTAATTAAAGTTATAAGAGTGATGCTAAATTTGATGTTGCTGCTGGTGCTGACTTAATTTAAATGTGAAGGCCACAGAAGAAAAAAACAAATGCTTAAGTAAGGTAAGTTAACTGATGCCTTGAGTTTATGTTAATTAAATGTCACAAATACAGAACAACAGAGCATATAAACAAAAAATCTAATATAAATAATTTAAAATTGTTTGTTTCCGTTGCATCTTCTGCTGTGCAGTACAGTATTGATATGTGATAATTCTGTGGATGATATCAAAATTTACTTAATTAATTTTTTGTTAATAACTATAGTTCATTAAACTGCGTGTTGTCTGTCTTCTATTCTTAGTTTCTTTTGCCTCCAGCAGTGTTCAAACCTTGTAGAATAAATAGCATGAAGTTCCAAAATGAGGTTTTTACTTATCTTCAGGGCTAATGTAACATGCTATTTATAAAGTTTGCAGCAAAAACTTGTTTCTTTTATAAATATTAAGATTAAGTCTGAATGGTACAGCCGTTATGTTATAGCCAAGTAAGCAAAAAAATAATAATTGCGGTGTAAAAAGTAACAATGTTTTTGCAATCATTGACTAATATTTCGCACACACAGCAAAAACTTCATCTTACTTGATAAGAAATTCGATAATAAAGCACGTAACTGCTTGGTGCCAATGTTTGAATTGTTCTTATGATGGCTTTATTAAATTTGTCTATAGAACTATGATCCATCCCTTCCAAGTGTACTCCTTCGTAAAGTTATGCATATATAAATTGTTGACACAGCTGAAAATCTTGAGGAATAGCTATGCAAACATTTTCAATCGCCTAATAATCATCAGCGATTCACTTGGAAGATGAGCCAATCGAGAGCTCTTTTGATAGTCATCCGGGTATCGTCGAATGCAAGCAACTGAGGCTATAAAAGTGATTTGCCTGGAAGATTCGTCAAGAAAAATTGCCAGAGGGGTTCGGCGAGAGGGGTTCTTAGCTATTCGCTGGGAAGAGTCACGAAAAAATCGGTGAGAAGACTCTTAAGCGATTCGCCAGGTACAGTCGCACACGAATCGGCAGAAAGTGTCTTAATCGATTCGCTGACAAGAGTGGCCAACTTCCTCTGCGATTTGTTGTGGATGAGGTGATTGATCATTGCCTTTTAGAAAAGAATATAATATACTATATCCAAAAAAGCTAAAAATCCAACTGAAATACCCCAAATTGTGGACTACTCCAGAAAATGGTTTACAATGCTATTAATTCAATAAAAGCATATCCTCTTCCAATCAATATAAAAATAAACCGTAATAATCCTTCACACTTGCTTCGACAGAACAGAAAGCTAGAAAGTACAAAATCGAGAATTTTAAGTCCTGAGGAATTCGGTACTAATATTTCGAGTAGACTTGGAAGAAGATCCCAAAATGAAGCTGCACTGTTTGGAAAAGTCCGCAGAAGAATACTATTCTTTTACAAAAAGAATATCAAAATTCTTTTGAATTTTTCAAAAACACACGTATATATAAACGATTAATTTAAAAAATAATTTTGTGGAGTTTCGAAACAAAAATAAATCTATTGGACCTGATAGGAAGATATTTGCTAATAGCACAAATTTCAAAGAATTTCATTCCAATTAAATGTAAAAAAATACAGTTAAGCGGCTTACGGTGAATGAAGGCCATGTGTGAATGTGGGATCGATTTTCTTGGCATGAAATAGGACCATTGGTCAAACTAAATGACAGTATAAACAAATTTGCTTATATGAGGACTCTCCAAAATACGATGGAGCCATTCATATTACGTTCTATACCTGTAAATTGAGTATTTATGCACGATAATGATTCCAAACACTCTGCTAAAGTTGTCGAAGTTAGATAATAGCTAAAAAAAATCATAGTTCTGAGTTAGTCCTTTTACAGCCCCGATCTGAATCTTATAGAAAATCTTTGAAATAATGACAGGGTTACGATCGGGAAGTAGATATACAAAAATGCAGACAAACTTTCAACTGGTATATAAGAAGGCTGGTACTCAATTCCTCAGAGCAGATGTCAAAAGTTTGTTGGCAGGAAGTTTACCTAGTAGATACCAGAATACCTTAAAAATCGTGGAAATTCGAACAAATGCTAAAATAGTAACTTATACAATACGAAATATGTCAGTTTTTCCCATATTTTTTTTTATAGATTTCTTCAGGTGTGCTATTTCTAAAGCCAGGCATAATCGTACCTTCGTAGTATAAAACAATTACAACAACAAAATAAATTCCACAAATTATTTAACCCTCATCGGTCCCTAAGACCCATAACCCTAAAAGGTTCTTTATGTATGCGCGCGCATACACACTAAAAACATTTAAAAGAAATAAAAAAACCACAAATTTTATGAATAAAATTTAAAGATTATTTATTCCTTTAATGAATAAAGTTATGGAAAAATGCTTTTTGCCAAAAACTCATGTCAATTAGTTAAGGTTTAATATCTTCTTTACAAAATTTAATTTTGAATTTGTATGCGCGCGCATACAAAGGACCGATGAGGGTTAAAGTTCATTATTTTTTAAATAAATAAAATTTAAATTAAATTTAAATTAAATAAATCCGAAGTTTATGTAAGATTATAAAGTAATGTGTCCATAGTTGTAAGTGTGTTTGAATATGTATCGTGGTTAAAAATCACTATCTATAATATTTTCATATTTGTCAATACCTTAGAAAAGTTCTAAATGTTTCTACAATCGATTCGCTGGTTATATACTTTAAAAAAATTATTTCAGGAATCAAAATTAAAATCTTAAGTAATGTTTAATAAAAAAATCGAAAAAAATTGTATGTTCTTCATTGCTTTTCCATTGCTGCCATGACAGTTTCGCTATAATTAACTTTTTTTGAATAGACAAGGGAAAACAAATTCTGTGCTTAAATCTGAAAAGCGATAATCTTATCCAAATTGTATTACAATAAACAAAAGTTGTTTAATTGAAATATCATCAACTTCAGCGACAGAAATGATTCCCAGAAAAGATAACTTTGCTTTGATGTAGCTAGCAGAGCGCTCTATCAAGATATGACATTAGATAAGAAGTTGCATTGTAGGGTGCAAAAGAAAAAAAAGAAGCAATACAAATCCATTCAAGTTGTTCTATTCACAAAAATAACTCCAACTTTGAATATTCATGTTTAAACAGCTTTGAAAAATATCGATGATGCTTTGTCATAGACATAGACATGTTTGAGTATCTTTGCAAAATTGTTATCGTTACTCGTGCATATCTTAAAAATAATAAAAACAAAGAAAAACACACATTTATTAACACACGAAAAATTGTCGCTAACATTTTATCTGTATCAGTAAAATAAAATTATATTTTCTATATTAACTTTTAGTATTGCTTTGTTTTTCATTAATTACTGTTGGCGTGGTTATTTAGTGCGAACGTTAAAAAGCATATCAGACACAACATCAATGTTGGTAATGTTCAACCAACTGTTTATATATCGGAAGTGTTGAGCTGTTAAAAAGTGTTCTACTTGCTAAAGACTGATTGTTTTGAATTTAAGACAAAAGTAAATTTTGCTAAAAATATATGTGAGTTTTCGTCAGTAAACTTTTATAGTACAACCAAGGTTAATTATATGCTGTAGCATTGTTTGCTAGATTATTTTGATAATTCTTAAACATCGTGTTTTTGGTACCTAAACAGTTGCTGCATATATTGTGTGTCCATAGCCTAAAAGTTACAGACAGCCTTTTTATAGCCACCTTAAACTAATGACAAACCTATGACAAAAATCATGATTGATACTTTTTAGTTCAAAAAGTAAAAGCCTGCCTAACTTTGCAGCAGCTACTGAAAGTCCACGCTCTGCTCTTTCAATTAAACCCATTACTTCAAATATCACTTTTAATACTGTTTCGTCACTATCGTCATCGCTGTCGTTATCTTGGGTTCTTGTTTAACCAGAGAATTCAATTTAACTTTTGTTCAGTTACTGTTGAGCTGGCTCGTTGTGATTTGCGTTATCAGTTCAAATTGTTATTTCTCATACTTAATATTAAGTTCTTCAGAAAGAGTTGCTTTTAATAAAAATATTTCTCTTTGCAGCCCGCTTAGTATACAAGCCAACGTATGCCACCATACATCCTACGGAAGACACGTAGCTTCGCAGCAAAACTCAAAAAATTAACTCAAAGCTAAAAAATAAAGCACAAACGGCACACGCACAATGCGGCGACCCAATCTAAAATGGTTGCTCAAATCCATATTGCTACTCATGGTCTCGGGCATGTTATTTCTGCTCATAACTTACTGGATTTCAAACGATGCAAGTTCACTCGATAAACCTTTCCAAAGTGCACAGCGTGCTGCCGGTGCCAAACAGTACGAGCCGGTACTGCAGCAAAAAGCACCACCTGTGAAAGCACACAATAAAAACGTTGCAGACAACGAGGTGCTTGACAAGGATGAGCAACCACGAGCAGAAGAGTCGCCAAAGCAGCAACAGCAACAGCAACAGGTACAGTTGGTACCACCAACAGAAGAGAAGAAAGACTGGCACGACTATACGGCAATAGAACGCGATGCCCAACGTATCGGCATCGGTGAAGCTGGTAAGATTGCAACACTTAATGATGAAACGCAGCTTGAGCTGGAGAGAAAAATGTCGCTGGAAAACGGTTTTAATGCATTGCTCTCGGATTCGATATCTGTTAATCGCTCTCTACCCGATATACGCAACAAAGGGTAAGTCGCATAAATTTAGCTGCGCTATTTTTTATTTATAATAGAAAAAAAGAAAATGTGTTGGTTGCATTGAGCCAAATATGTGCTATCAAGGCTAAACCGCCAATAAAAAAATGGTTAATTATTAAAATTTAAAAAATTTAGTTAAATTCTTTCAAAAAGTTAATAAATTTTCGAATTTGCAAATAATGCAAATTCCAGAGATACAAAAAATATTTTTCAATAAAAAAATTTCTTAAAAATGTAAAAAACAAAAACTCCAAACTCAGAGAGACTCAAAAGATTCGCAATATTTTAGTAGTCTTTATTTATGTAGATAACTAGCGGCATATATAAGCATATCCTGAGCAAAGCTTAACACAAATTATCTCACAGCTTTAAATAGTTATTCGACAAAAAATAAGCAAGACTGGCTTTTGGAAAATCTTTTGAAGCTCTTAAAATTTGCAAATAAGCAAGTTGTTAAAATCTCTCTGCGGCACATGGCAGAGCATCTTGAGCTCATCACAGAATATTATCTGAATTTTTGAAAAAAATTAATGGCGTAGCTAACTTCACATTAAAAACCACATTACCATTTCATAAAACATCATGCCATTAGAGTAAATTTGGTGTTTGTATAATTAAGGACTCTTAGGGTATCTCTTCAGTTTCTTATCGGTCTTTCTTTTATATAGCTGCAAATTGAAGGAGCTATTGAATAAAGTTTTTATTAAGTTTTTTCTTTAAAGTGCGCAATTTGAGGTAAGTAATACTGATAAGTGGATTTACTCTAAAATATGCAATTTTTTACCCAATTTTTAGATATGGGTCATAAGAAAAGCTGTACTCCGGAATTACGGAAAATAATAGTTCATCAGTGCGTCAGGGAGAAAAGTCGGTACTGACTGTTGCAAAATAACTTTTGTGTTCAAAAGTAATGGAACCACTGAAAAACAAATTAAGCGTAAAAAAGAGTGCAGCAGAAAATAGAATTATTCGCAGAACAAGTAAAGCTGATCTTTTTTTAACTTGTACGCAAATGGATCAGATGGCAAAAAGTATGTGAGTCGTCCCCTAAATAAAGAACTCGTCTCCCGATATACTTTAAAAATCATAAAGCATGATGGAGGAAATATTATGGTTTGGGAAGCTTTTCCGTAGTTTGGAGTGGGCCCTATTCCTCGGATAATTGATTGAACGTACTAAAATGTGTATAATGATATATTGATAAGCACAATGAAATGATTTGCCGCCGAAAATATACCGGCTCGATTTAATTTTTATGCAGTATAATGACCCAAAGATTAGGATTATTAAAGCATGGTTCTCTACAGAAAATGTAAACATTCTGAAAACCCGCTCAAAGCCCTGACTTAAACCCTAGCGAAAATTTCTGGGCTCACGTTGAGAGGGCTTAAGTAAAGAAAGCAACAAAAAATGCAGATAAATTGTTTCAAAATATAAAGAAAATATTGCAAAACATGTAGTATAACAAATAAAATAGCTGCAGGGCTGAGAGCCGAAAGTCAGAATTGTAAAAAAAAAACTATAAAATACATAACGAGACATCAAATAAGGTGTATTGATTTTGACAATTCTAACTCTGAGAGAGAGAGAGGATTGATAGGCCTGAAAAAGCCTTATTCATTCTACCATTCCAAAACATTTCAGTTGAACGATGTCAAAATATTATATTTAAGTAAAAAAAAATTAAAAAAATTTTGTAAATATTTAAGAACTTGTAAACGGTTTGTTAACAATGTTATAAATTAGCTTATAACTCGTAATATCTTAAACCAGCCGTAAAATAAAACTTCTTTATAAGACGTTATCATTTTTTTCAATTTGTTCATTCAATTTTTTCTATCGATTTGTAACGCGTTATAAACTGGTGAAATGCTATAGGTGAAATATAGATGTCATTTTGATAGAACTGACGTTTAATTCATAACCCGGCTATAAAACTCGATAAAAATTTAAAACAATTTGTGGCGTTTTATCACAACTATTATAATGAGGTTTAAAGTTCGTTTTAATGTGATATATAGCAAGTTCTAGATGGCGTACAAGCCGATTTAGTCGCAAAAACAGTTACAGAATAAGTTTTATATTTATAACTCCGCGAACAAACCGGCAGTAAGTGTCCTTAATTAGTTTTTGCAAAAAAAATTGTGAACGTTTACTAATTTTATTTTTAACGTTACTATGAATATGTTATGTAAATACTTATTTGTTATTTGTAAATTAATAATGAAATAAATAAAAAACTTCTTTTGAAAATAATGTCGATTTTTTGTAGTTTAACTGCTGTTCCTAATTATATGACCACCACTATATATCAGAAATGTCTGACTTTACATAATGCCCATAAGTTAAACAATTCAAACTATGATTGAAATCTCTTTTGTTTTTCAGCTGCCTCGCCAAGCGCTACGTGTCCAAGCTGCCAACTGTCAGCATCGTGATTCCCTACTACAACGAGCACTTTAGCGTACTTATGCGTTCCGTGCACAGTCTGGTGAATCGTTCGCCCCCAGAGCTGCTCAAGGAAATCATTCTAGTTGATGATTTTAGCGATCGTGAATATCTCTTCAAGCAATTGGATGACTATGTGCTCCAATTCTTTCCGTCACTTGTGCAGATTGTGCGGCTTAAGCAGCGTACTGGACTAATTGGTGCACGCATGGCTGGTGCTCGTAAGGCCACTGCGGAAACAATCATCTTTTTAGACTCACACGTTGAGGCCAACTACAATTGGCTGCCGCCACTGTTAGAGCCAATTGCGTTAAATAAACGCACCTCTGTGTGTCCCTTCATAGATGTTATCGATCACAGTAATTTTGAGTACCGTGCGCAGGATGAGGGCGCACGTGGTTCCTTCGACTGGGAGTTTTACTACAAACGTCTGCCATTGTTGCCCGAAGATTTGATTGATCCGACAAAACCATTCCGCAGTCCTATTATGGCAGGTGGCTTGTTTGCCATCTCTACAGAGTTCTTCTGGGAGCTGGGCGGCTATGATGAAGGTCTAGATATTTGGGGTGGCGAACAGTATGAGTTGAGTTTTAAGATTTGGATGTGTGGCGGTGAATTGTTAGATGCACCATGCTCGAGAATTGGACATATCTATAGAGGACCGCGAAATGCCTCGCCAAGTCCACGCAAGGACGACTATTTGCACAAGGTATGCGCCTAAATGTCAAACACATCACAATGAAATGTTTTAATCAAATAAATATTTAACTAATTTTTTTACAGAACTACAAACGCGTTGCTGAGGTCTGGATGGACGAGTATAAAGAGTATCTGTACGAACATGGTCAAGGTATTTATGAACACATCAATGC
The DNA here is from genome assembly GCA_958299015.1 of Tetanocera ferruginea. NCBI lineage: Eukaryota > Metazoa > Arthropoda > Insecta > Diptera > Sciomyzidae > Tetanocera > Tetanocera ferruginea. Next base: position 114,496,997 of record OY282644.1, on the reverse strand, counting down.
TGGCGATTTAACGGAACAAAAAGCTGTGCGTGAAAAGTTGCATTGTAAATCCTTCAAATGGTTTATGGAAAATGTGGCTTTCGATTTGATGAAAGTCTATCCACCAGTAGAACCACCAGATTTTGCCTATGGCGCTCTACAAAATGTGGCAAATCCAACGCTATGCGTTGACACTTTGGGCAAAGCACGTCACTCCCAAATGGGACTCTATGCTTGCGCTGATAATCTTAAGCGACCGCAGAGTAATCAGAATTGGGCGCTCAGTTGGCATCGTGATTTACGTTTACGTCGTAAAAAGGACTGTCTGGATGTGCAACAATCGCATAAAAACGCACCCGTATGGTTATGGGATTGTCATGGTCAAGGTGGCAATCAGTTTTGGTATTACGATCGTAAAAATAAATGGGTACAACAGGGTCGCGAAGGCAAGAAATGCCTAGAAGCTGTGTCCATAGGACAAAAACTCTATGTTAATAGCTGTGAGAAAAACAATGCTAATATGCAGTGGAACTTTGGCGTGGTGAATGATACAGCACTTGATGGTTTCTTTAATGAAATACCCAATGTTATGTAGAACTGCCAACTTTCAATATCCCGCCAAAAAGAAAAAAAAAAAAAAACAAAAAACCAACAACTTGCCATTTACTAAGCAATGCGCAAACGTACTTAAACCTTGTGTGGTACAGCTCGTATATATTATTTTATTTTATTTTACTTTTTATTTTATTTCTCGTATGCAATAAACATTGAGAAAGTGATGCAATTTCTATGATTTATCATGTTTGCCAATAATTATAGTGATCTAACTTAAGTTTACAAAACTATATCATATACATAAGTAAGTCAGACACCATTAAAGTAAAGAAAAATAAAGTTATGTAAGATCGAATTGAAAACTGTGTTGTATGTTTTGTGAAAAGATGAACTGTGCACTCTGGAGTTGATGAATGTTGCGACTCAGAATATTAATGAAGTCGACGCTAGAAAAAGCAACACAAATCATGCTATTCTAAAAGGTCAGGGCACTTTTCAGTGTATCAGTTGAAGCTCAGTGTGTGTATGGCATCCTGGTAAGGTATCCTGTTTAATGACGGATAACGAGTCTTAAGACTTTCGAAATGTTGCTTTGAATGCTGCTCGAAAATATATAAATTTTAATGAAACACCTTGACTTTGGTTATTTTTTTTATACATTTTTACTTTATTTTCATACAGTTTTTCATCTCAAATAGTTAATAATAAATATATTTTGTATGTTTATCATGAACTTCATTATCGCCACACACATTTCAGTTGAGCTGATAATAGTTTTTATTAATAATTATAATAATAATAATATTGTTTACAATATTTATAATTAGTTGTATCCATACTTTAGTTATTATACGTATTTTAAATCTTTCATCCTTTGCATTATATATTCATAGATTTTATTTTATTATTATTTGTTTTTTTTTTTTTTCTTTTTTGGTTTTTTGTCTTTATTTGTTCTTTTACTTCATACGAATTACTAAAATTTTGCATATATCTTTCATGTGCTTCATGTGTAAGCTAAGAAATTGAGTTGTTTTTTTATGTTTTCTTCATTTCCTTTTTATTTAACATAAATTTTAAATATTTCTTATATAGCTTGTTATAAAATAATGCTTGTTTTTGAATGTTCGCTTGGATTCCACATCAATTCTTTTGAGTCTTATTTCTTCCTTAAATATGTTTCAGTTGAATTTATATAGTTTAAATACAATAATATTTCAAATTATAATTTTAAATTATAAACAACTTAAAATTTGAATAAGAAAGCTTTTTTATTATAAGTATTATTATTTTAATTTTTGTTTACTTGATCTTTACATACTTTTTGCTTAGTTTTCTTAGTGTTCCACTTTATTAAGCTTTGTTTTAAGTTTAAAATTTCTTATTTCTTTTAAATTTCTTAATTTTTAAACTTATCGATTTGCTGTTGAAATTTTTTTTCTCTTTTTTTTATTTTTTATATAATCTTAATAGCTGAATATTGTTTAATATTGATTGATATTAGTATGTGAAGTTTATGCAATTTTTTCAAAATGTTTTCGTTATTATTTAAAACATTTTATTTTCTTGCAAAACTGCTCCAAATGTGTTAAATTCCAAAAACGATATTTATTCAAAATATTTTCAGTGCAATAATAATCCAATATATAAGAGCTTTTTTTGTTATTGAAAATGACCAAAAGTAAACTGAAAGTATCTTTTTTTGAATTAAGTTTTAAAATTCATTGGGTAGAAAATAACGCTTCTTCACTCACTGTGACAATTTTTTGAAGTATTCAGCGGTCTGCAAAAGTTTTTCATAAACGTACCTTTTTGTGTGTTTTTAAATGAGTCAAAAAAGTTCCAAAAATTCTTACTTTTCGTTTGTAAAAAAATTACTTTTAAAAAGCATTTTTATTTCGTAACCGTGTAAACAGAAATAAATTTCATCCTTCGAAATCTTGTGCTTTTTATATAATGCAAAGAAAATTATGAATTAAAAAAACTTGATATAGCGACTGTATCGGCCCACACCATTTTCCATGATGTTTTAGGCCGCGTGCATAGTAAACGCCGATTCAGAGAGGCAAACAATGCGAACAAACGAGAAATTACAATCTATCTCGCTTATTCAGACAAATTTCATCATGCTTGTCTGAATTGCCGTTCACCAAGAACGCAACCTTAGGCCTGCGCTGGGTTGAAGCGCGTCTGTGTCAAAATTTTTTACTCGCGACTTGAGTGTACGAGTATGACGACGATACAGCTCAACAATCTGCAGCGCGAAGTCGTTCAGAAATTAAGGTAATGATGATTGTTTTCTTCGTTTCTCAAAGTGTGGTGCACTCGGTTAATTCTTTTCGCAAGGTCAAACAATCCACGCATAATATTATTTGAAGATTTCTTCGTTTCGAACGTTCACGAAAACATTACCATCGTGTTCTCTCATGAGAGATTTAATGCAATGGTTGCTTGCTCCCGCGTTCTACCTTACGTCGCTCATGTGAGTACTTTCATGATTGCACTATCGTAAAATGATTTATCATGAAAAGATTGAATTTTTAATCGTTCGTGAGCGTATTTTTCAAAGTTCATGGGTAAAGGGAAGGTAAAAGAAATTATCAAGCAGTTACATACATTCGACCCATTAGAAGTTACTGTACTTAACTGAGTACATCAATGATCTGATCAAAGAATTTGTAATTATTGTGCTGTTATTTAGTATCACAAGAAAATACCAGAAGCTTCTGAAAAACAATTTGTGCGTGGTTTTTATTTTACGTGCAAAATTATCAGTTTCACGGTTAACATATTCGATACAAAAAACGGTTAAAACATGTTTTTTTTCCCATTTTATGTATTTTTATTTTTCTTATCCCATTTTATTAAAATAAAATTAATCAATAAATAAAAATTAACTTTAAAAATTATAGCCAATTTTCATTTGACCTCTAATGGGCTAATTTGAAAAATGGGCGGCTTATCAAATATTGCTAAGAAAAAAATTGTAGCCTCTGCTTTAAAGGTTTAAAGTGTTTTATTTATAATTTTCTCATTTGTAATGTTTTTTGAATTAAACAAAATTGCACTCATTTTTCGCTGCCCCGGAAATTATCACTTCAAAATATGCTCACAATCGATTAAAGATGCGATCTTTACAACATGGTTTTTTCATTGAGTTTTAACATGAACGTTCGCAAACAACGAACAATTGCAGCGAAGTGCTTTCGTTTGTGTTTTTACGACCATTAATATTTTCACTCATGATTTGGCGTAATCTTTTCACTCATGAGAAATCGAGAAATCGAAAGCCGGAAACTATAAGTGGTGATAAGTTATTAGAACAAAAGTATTTCGATCGTTCTCTGCACACTGGTAAAAAATAAAACTCTATAAAGACTCAAATATGAATCTTAATGAATTAGTTTTGAATTTTTTATGAATGAAATGAATTTGAACTAATAACTCGAGTTATTTTGTAGCTTTCAAGTTTTAAAAATCATCAATTTTGCACATTCTCATTATAATGCTAAAAAATTGAAAGATAAGCGAAATGTATATAATTGTAGAATCTATATAATTCTCAATAAGCCTCTAATTTGTTTTTTAAGAATTTTGTTACTTTCATAAAAAAAAAAAATAATAACTGTATTTAAAAGCTAACTGAGTGAGTATCTTGAGAATAAAATGAATTATTTCACGATATTATTGAAATTCAATAAGAATTGTATTAAGCTCAAAAATTCTATTAAAATAAAAATTATTTCGTAGAGACTTGAGAGCAGCAAAAATTTGATATTCGGTTTGCAGAGTGTTAAAAAAAAAAATTTCAAACTATCCTTGTTATCTGCAAGTTATAATCTGAAATGAATTTTCAGTTCTTTGATCTCTTAATGATCTCTGAACAAATTTAAATAATATCATATAATAAACAAAATATACTAAAATAATAATAAAAACACAAGAGAATTAAAATTTATTCAAAAATTTTATTTATTTTGATTTAATATTATTTATATAAAAAAAACTGAATAATGGTTTTATTTATAAAAATTATGCATATTTTTATTTTTTAATTAAAAATGTGAGTGTCTGTCTTAATTATTGTTCTTTAACATAAACAAATTATTATAAATATATATATATATTTATGTGTATGTGTGTTTGCTTGTTTTTAAAGATATCATATTTTTATATAAAATTTAAATAATAAAATTAATAAATTTTATAAATAATAAATTCAATATTTTAAACATGATGCAATGCAAAATCATAAAATAATGCATAAAAAAAACTTCAGAAAAAAAGCTTTAACAAGCTTAACTGCAGGCATTAAAAACAGCTGGCATGAGCTTGAGAAATTTAAAATAAAATGATGTCGTTGTTATTTGAGCATAAAAGTGATGTTGAAAAAGGGGCAGAGGAGGGGAGGGGAAGGAAATAAAAGAGTGTGTTAATGAATATGTGAATGTTGATACGCTTGAGATTGAATATAGAGTGCAATTAATGAATATTTCGAATGGCTTGAATGTTATAGCAAGCTATGTGAATGGCTTGAATGCTAAGCCTATGTTTAATGAATCAAAGTTTTCAATTTTAAGTTCATGAATATATAAAGTGTGATTCTTTAAGCGTTGAGCCAAAAATAAGCTTCGTCACTAAAGAAAATTTTTCGATAAAAAATTGGACCTTCATCAAAATTTTTTGTTACGAATCACGCATGAGGTGTCAAAAAATGTACACTGCAAAAACAAATAAAAGCAAAAAAAATTACCCTTTATAATGAATGACATGAATGATCAAAAGCTTAATTTATATGAATGAAATGAATCACTGAATTATTAAATGGTTAAAGTGAGTCTGCCAATGAGTTAATTAGTAATGAGTGACTGAAGAATTTCAATCAATCAATTAAAATAATAATAATTGAGTGATTGCAGATAAAATTCAAAGACTGAGTTTAATGAAAAAGTTGAATGAATTATTTCATAAGTTTAAGTTCATTTTATTGGTGGAACAGTGGAAAGAAATGTACTATTTGGAATAAATTAATGAGTTACATGATGACAACGCCAATGAAGTTAATGAACAAGTGAATCAACTAATGATTGTGGTGAATCAATAATAAATGGCTCGATGAATAAATATTTGAAATGAATGAATAATGATTCAGTATTGAATGGGTGATTTCAACGATTTTAATGAAGCAATAAAAATAATTCATTGAATGAATAAATATAATAAATGCATTTGTGAATGAGTAGAATGAATCAATTTCTGAATGAATGATTTTGACGAAGCAATAGTACATGATTCAATGAGCAAATGAAATAATGACTTAATTTATTAATGAGTAAAATCAATTTATGAATGAATGATTCGTACGAATTATAAAAGAAAAATTATAATGAATCAATTTATGAATGAGTAATCAATTGAAGGGCTTATTGCAAAAACATGATATGCCACACTGCTTTAAAAGTTCATATTTTATGTTCACTACGTTCCTTGATGCATTATCAATATCCACTGAAAATATTGCAACCATTACCCGATCAATTTTGGCCGTATACGTAATAGTTATTTTAAACATTTTAATGATTTCATACAAATATACATTTTTTAAAAACTTTGAGGTCGATTATTTCGAAATATTTTTTATGTGGCATATCATGTTCTTACAATAAGCCCTTCAATTTATGAATGAATGATTAGAATGAATCAATTTGCTAGATTCATTAATGAGTAGAATAAATCAAGTTATGAATGAATTATAAGAATGAACCCATCAATGAATGAATAATTAAAATGAATCAGTTTTTGAATGACAGATTAGGAAGAACCAATAATAAATGATTAAATGAGTGAATAAAATCATGTCAAAATTCATCGATGAGTAGAAAATCAATTTATGAATGAATGATTAGAACGAATCACTTTATGAGTGAATGATAAGAATGAATTATTTTATGAATGAATGATAAGAATTAATCAATTTGTAAATGAACGATTAGAATGTATCAAGTTTTGTATGAATGAATCAATTCATGAATGAATGATGAGAATGAAATAATAGTGAGTGATTTAATGAGTTGAATCATTTAACTAAAAATTACATGCATTATTTCGTTCATTCATTGATTAAATTAAATTTTTAGAATGATATTTTTTCAAATATTTAAATATTGAATGAACGAAATAATGCATGAAGTCATCAATGAATATAATGACTCAATTTTAATAAAAGATTGGAATGAATCAATATATGAATGAATGATTAGAATGAATCAATTTATGAATGATTGGAATAAATCAGCTTCTGTTTGAATAATAAGAATGAATCAATTTATGAATAAATGATTAGAATAAATCAATTTTTGGATGAATGAATCAATTCATGATTGAATGATTTGAATGAACTAAGAATGAGTGATTCAATGAGTTGAATCATTTAATTAAAAATTACATGAAATATTTGAAAAAATCTCAATGTCAAAATTTCATTTAATCAATTTAATCAATGAATGAAATAATGTATGCATTCTTGAATGTTAAGAATGACTCAATTTTTATATTAAGATTGGTATGAATAAATTTATGAACGAATGATTATAATAAACCAATGATAAATGATTCAATGAATAGAATTTAACATATGATGAATTCTGGGAATGATGTGTTTGAAAAACTCTCACTCTCAAAATTTCATAAAATGAATGGATTCATGAATGCATAAAATGACTCAAATTATGAAGCGTTCTTCATTATTGTTAAGATTAGGATGAACCAATAATAATTGATTCTATGTGTTGAACGAATCATATTATGTCATAAAATGTTAAAAAACTGTTACAAGGTTAAACGAATCAATTGAATAAATAAAATTAATCAAACGAGTTTAGTTAATTTGCGAATTGAACCAAATAGTAAAGGAATGATTAAATTGAACCAATAAAAAATTAATCAATAAATGGGAGGAATGAGAAAGAATATGAGAGGAATGACTCAGTGAATGAAGTAATGATAAGAATGAACCAATAATAAGAGAAAACAAGAAAAGGAGAGGAATGACTCAATTTGTGAATGAATGATAAAAATGAACCAATAATAAATGATTGAATTAGTTGAATTAAACATATTATGATAAATGGTACGAAATATTTGAAAAATAGCATTCTTAAAATGTAATTTTGTTGCTTGAATTCATGAATGCAAAAAATTACTCAATATATGAATAAACAATTTTGATGAATCAATGACATAACTGATGAGTTGAACGAATCATATAATGAAATGAAATATTTTCCAAAAAAATTGTATACTATGATATATGAATCAGTTTAAAAAATCAAATGAATCATACGAATTTAGTCAATTTCTCAATACGTAAATGAACGATTATGTTGAACCAATAAAAAATGAATCAATAAATAAATTACCATATGAGTTGAAGGAATCATAAATTCCATGAGGTAATGAAAAGTTTAAAAATGGCTGATTTAATGAATGAGGTGCATGAATTAGACAATGACATGAATCGGATAATGAGTTGAATGAATCAGTGTGAAAGTAATGAATGAATGAGTTGCCTGCTGAGCGTATGTGAAGCTTTAGTTGATTAATTTTGCGAATAATTCGATGAGTCAATGAATGATGAACATGTTGCACTAAAGAATGACACAATTCATACATTTTATGAATGAACTGAGTGAGTGAAAAAAAAATCAGTTGTGTATAAAAGTAAAATATTAAGCTATATGAATGGATTGTTGGATGGATGTATGTATTTATGGCTGATTGTTGTACAACTAGATCGTAGAATAATGATGCAAGCTATTTGAAAAAAAAAAGATTAAGGAGATGATTTCCAAAATTTAAAGAAAGAGTTAAGTGCAGACTTGCGGTTGATGTTTTATATATAATACTAGATGGTTTTGAGTCTTTAATTTATGCCTTTTTTAACTTGCTGCTTTTTATTGTTGTTATTGTTGTTGTAAGCTTAAGTAAAAATTTGTTCTCTTATTTGTTCATAAGAAATATTTTGACATAAATTTGTTCGTAGTATGCATAATTTTTTGTTTTTTGTTTTCATCTTCTTATTTGTGTTGTTGTTCTTTAATAATATAAGTAAGAATAATAATAATTAATGTAATAATTTCATAATTTATAATAAAAAAAAATGTCTTGTTGGTTTGTTTGTTTTGCTTAGAAACTACATTTTCTTCATTTATTTTTATTATTATTTACTATGTTTGCATTCAAAACTTTTGCAAGCGTTCCATAGCGCTTCCATGGTAATCGCTTGAATAAAAATAGTATTTCTTATGCATACGCGTGCGTATTATTAAACATAATAATCATAAGCATCATAATTATAATCATAATAATCATAGTAATCATAGTTATAATAGTAATAATAATAATAATAATAATCATCGTAAGTTTAAAAAAATAAGTAAGTTTATCTTTTTTTTTCTTTTTTGTTATGTGCTTTTATTATCAATTTATAAATTTTTTTGTTATTTAGTTTCTTTCTTTTCTTCTATATGCTTGTTTTAATGTATGTTGCGTTTGCTTTATGTAAGTTTTCACAAAATATCTCTTTTGTTACAGTTTTTGTTTTTAATGTAAATTTTTAAAAATCTCTTCTCTAACAATTAAGCAAAATTAACAAATTCTGCTCTCAACTGTTGTATAAAAATAAAAGCTTTCACATTGAGAGATCGCATAGAATTTGTGCTTATGTTAATGAACAAAAAAGCTATGCAGTAGCATGCAAACTGAAAAGCTTTTTTAAGCTAACTGAAATTGTCAACGTTGTCAAAAGCTTGCTGCTTGTGCAATTCTAACTCTAACTTCAAAGCTTTGACAATTGTTAAGAATTTCCGTTTTATTTAATTTAAAGTTGACTGTTTTTACTTTTAAATGTTTAAGCTTTGCTTTGAATATTTGTGCTTTTAGTATTCAACCAACACAAATCTATATAAAAAGTAAAGCTTAAACTGTGCTTGAAAATCATTTATGAAAAAATTATAAACTATTGCTATTGCATAGGTGAACTTTTGTAAGCATTTTTATTTGAGCTGCTTAATGTAGTTGTTGCTATTTTAAGTGAGTGTTTTCTCTCTGTGTGTATGTGTGTGTGAGTGAGTGAATGTGTGCTTATTCTTAGCTATTTCATGTAGTTCTTGTTTCAATTTGGTTCAATTTTAGTTGCTCTTGTCTTTTCTTTTTTTATTTCTTTGTACTTTTGGCATCGATATTTTGTGTTTTTTTTTTCTTTTTTTTTGTTCGATTTAAAAATTTGTTCAAGAAAGTTTGTTTTTCTAGTAGTTTTAATAAAATAAAAATAGTAGCTAGTATTAATTATTTCAGTTTTCAACCGCTCGCTACACGGTGTATCTCTTGTAGTTTTTTTTTTGTAGTGATGCTTTTTGTAGTAAATAGTAAATAAGTAGTTTATTTTTGTTGTTGTTGTTGTTTTTAATTATAATTGTGTAGCTTAAAGTAGTTTGCTAAATTTATGCCTTTTATTTTTTGCATCTGACTATTTCTAACGTTGTGTTATGGCGGCTTTTTTTAATTGCAGTAGTTTTTATTAAAGAGTAGAAAACATAGTTGAATAGTTGTTGTAATTTATAGTAACAAAATTGGTAAGCTTTCAGTATATTTTGTTGTAGAGCGAAAGTGCATTTATATGATGTGTTTTTACAGACTTTGTTGCAGTTATGCTGAGTGTCTTTTTGTCACTCGTGAGAGAAATTTAAAGTTTGAAGCTTTTGGCTTGTTAGCTATATTATGGTATAATGAACAAGGTAGCTGCAGGGCTTTCAATCCTCTCTCAGAGTCAGAATTGTCAAAATCAATACAATTTATTTGACTTCTCGTTTTGTTTGACGCTCTATTTCGTTCGTTATTTTTTGACAATTCGGACTTTCGTCTCAGCCCTGCGGCTACCTTGTTTATTGTACTATGAGCTACATTATATTTCATGCTTTATAATAACACATATTCAAAAAGTTTTTGTTTTTATGAAATTTTTGAAATTTTTTAAGATTGTGCTATAATGTGCTTAACTTGTGCTATAAAGTGCTGCAGAGATTTTGCAAAAATTTGCATATTTGCGAGTTTTAGGGACGAAAATGCATATTTTACTTATTTTTGGCAAAAGAGCAGCGTCAGTTTGGTGCTTAGCTGCTATATATTGCTCAGTATATACTTCTATGCGCCGCTTATTTGATTGATATGCTGTTTTAAAAAGCTTAAAACCAATGAATGCATTAATTAAGTTTCAAGAAATTTTAGAAGATTTAAATTCCGCAGCTCGAGCACATTTTAGCACACCCTACAAAAATTCTAAAAAACTAGATCGATAAGAAGCTTAATTAACATTTATAAAAATTTCCTTCTCTTTTTGATAGCACACAATGAGCACATTGAAGCACACATATTTTTTAATTACAATTTCTCTCTCCTGTGATTTTTCCACTTTCACTTAACTTGCAACAAAGTGTGTATAATTCTTATTTTACAACTAAATAAATTTTCTTACAATAAGCTTGCTTCTTTGCCCCCCTTCAGCGTCTGTCGTTGAATGCTTGTTGAGCTGCTGTGTTGAGTTGATTTAAGTTGAGTTGAGTTGAGTTGATTTAAGTTGAGTTGAGTTGAGTTGATTTGTGGTGTTTGCAGCCGGTTTGCAGCGTCTGCATGCGCTGTCTAGTTGACGGCAGTTATTGGTTTTTGTTGTTGTTTTTTTTTGTTCTTTCCTTTTTTTTATTTAAAATTTTTACTTTTTATGGCACTCGAAAATATTTGAAAAACAAAAAATGATAGTCAAAATAAAACAAAAAGCATTTAAAACGAAAAAAAATCACATCTGTTGAGCAGTTTTGTTAAGAGAGTTTAGTCAAAAACACGCTCTCTTATTCTCTCCCCTTCTTTAGTTTTCGCTCTTTATTAGCTTAAGGTTTGCAGCCAGTTTACGCCTGCGCTTGTTGCTGTTGTGGCTGTTGCTGTTGTTGTTGTTGTTGCTGCTGCTGCTGCTGCATTGTTGTGGACGTTGGACTACTATTGCCCTCCTGATATGGCCCCGTAACTACACACGGATGCATAGGAAACAGGGTGGTCCACGATGTTGTTGTTAGTGTTGGTGCTCGGAGGGCAATCTTCTCGTTTTTTGGCTGCTCACTGGAATTGGAGTTTTTTTTTGCGGCTTCTTTCTTCTTTTTGCTAGACGATGATGTTGATCCGCCCGCGCCGCCGCCATTTGTTTTCGCCGTCTCTGCGGCGCTGCTTTCTTTTTTGTTACTGCTCGCATTACCTGCCGCTGATGACAGTGTTGTAGCTGACGACTCTTCATCTTCATCCTCTTCATCGCCGTCACGCGGTTCTTTCTTGATTTTCTGCTCTTTCTCCTCTTTGGCTTTGTTATCGAGGTCGGTGTTGATCTTCTTGACGCGCATCTTCTCCTCCCACTCATCGATGCCGTGACGCGTACGATTCAGATTGCGATGTTGATAGAAGATCAGCGACATACGTGTCGGATGATGACGATTGGGATGCTTGAGTGCGGTTGTGGCATGCATTTCATGCTTGGCGCACTCGATGAGCACGCTGCCATGATTGAGTGCTATGGCTACACCGCCCATTTGTGGATCCTGAAAAGCCTCCAGGTTTTCATTGATTTCGGTGACCTCGCCAATGGGCTCAATTTTATTGGAGTTGGTGTTGCCGTTGTTGGAGGTGGAGTTACTGGTGTTGTTACTGACACTTGCGGTGCTGGTGTTACTGGTGTTGGCGCTGGTTGTGTTGATGGTATTTGCAGCGGCACCTGGTGTGGACGCCGCAGTTGTTGTGGCAACAGTTGTCGGCATTGGCAGCGGTGTTGTGGCACTTGTTGTTGTTTCATTGTTGTTATTGCTGCTGAGATCTGTTAGCGTAGTTGCTGGCGGCACAACTGCAGTTGGTGTTGCTGGCGTGCTAGGCAGCGTAGGAGCTATCGGCATTTGTGGCATAGAGGGCGCTGTAGGCTTTAAGCTACCATTGCCAGCCACTAATGTGGGCGTTTGTGCAGCAACCAACATGGCATTGTGATGATGCGCATTAGTCGCAGCTGCTGGCGGTAAAGCTGTAGGCGTATAATTGCCGCCGCTGGCCTGGTGATGACCACCGTACATGTTCCAATTGGGCGATGGAGGCGGTGGTGTGGGTGGCGGTGTCTGTTGCGTATACATGCTGTACGGCGCGTAGGGCTGATGGTAGCCGTAGTTGTAGTTCATGTTCTGGTAGGCATCGTATGCAGAGTAGGAATGCGGTGGCGGCGGTGGGTACATCTGATAGTTATTCGGATACTGGGAATACTGATAGTCAGGCGGCGGTTTGGGCTTGACGAATGCTTCTTCGAGGGGGTGTGGGTGCGGATGGGTGGAGCCATGATGTGGATGATGGTGGTGGTGATGAGCTAGATTCGTCATTGGAGTCATGGGTGTGAGCGTGGTTAACTTGTTTTCAACCAAGGCGTTGTTCACCAGCGTCGTGGAGTCTGGATTTTCCTCGCTGCCACCGCGACTTTTGACCTCGCCGCGCACATCGTGTATCTGCGTCAGTTGCTGACTGCCTGCGGTCGGCAAGTGAACGTAGCCCGAAGTGTTGCCAGCGTAGCTGTTGCTGCTGTTGTTGTTATTGTTGTTGTTGGATGGATCATGGTGAGGCGTTAAAGCTGGTGCCGCATGCTGCACATGATGATTTGGTGCGCGGTTTTCGGGTGGCAAGGGTGCTGCTGTTGGCACTCCACCCGCTCCTACAAGACTACCTGGAGCTGCAAGACCCGTAGCTGCGGCATGACTAGGGTGAGCCGTAGGCGGCGGTGGCCAGTTGCCGTAGTAGTTACGCGAATCTATGTAGGAACCGGTTTGGTAATCGTAGGAATAGGGCGAATCAAGCACCGTGCTGGAGATCTGATTCGACTGCAGCTGGGCATCTGTGAAAGTGTCAATCATGGTCGCCATATTCATGAGGCTTGAGTTGGACGACATGAGTTGATTTGGATTACCTACGCTGGCGGTGTTGCCAGCAGCGGGATTCGCAAGACTGTTGTTGCCATTCGTATTGCCATTGTTGTTGTTGTTCACGGGTGGTGTGGTGAAGGCGCTGCCTGCCGGACTGGGATTGTTGGTCACTGGGGTTTGACAACGTGGTGAGGGTGTTGTGGGTGGTGCTGACGGTGTGGTGGGTGCGGCGGCATTAGCCGCTGCCATACCTGCCTTTGACTTAGCTTTGGATTTACTATTAGATGTCGTCTCCTTCTTAATGGGTGTTGCGGGTGTAGGCGTCACAGAACTGGGTGGTGGTGCCACGGCAGCATTTTGGTTAGCAGCATTTGTGTCTGTTGCTGGTACCTCAGCGGGTGGCTCACCATCTTCTTTGCGCTTTTTCCCATGTCGACGACAGGGCATAAGCGGCGTTGAACGCACGCGCACCTCGCAGGGAAATCTGTGATTAGAAAGAAAGAAAGAAATGGATAAGTAAAACTAAGCGCTGCCCAAAGGAAGTTCGCTACAACTTCGTTCAAAACTCAACACTACACTCACTTGTCCAGCATTTGTACCGCGCCCGTTCGATGCTTCTCGCGCTGACCCTCGATGGTCTCAAACTCATCTGTTGTATCCATCGTATACAATGGCAAGACATGATATTGTTCGTCATCTGGTGGACGTCCATCACGATTGGATGGCTTGAGCAGCGCCACTTGAACCGTACAGCCATCTTGCATATTGTGCAAATCTCTATGAGCGTGAGCACAGAAATCCAAGCAGGCGGTTACACCGGAGAATGGTTTACCCGGCTCTAGGCCGAGTCGGCAATCGGGTGCTTCCTTTTCGTATTTAACTTGATTGTCATAGGAACGTGGACAGACTTGCTTAAAGAGTGGCGCCAAAACAGTGGCCAGCAAATTCATGTGATCCTCGATCGCCGACTCTTCATTCTTGACGGAGAGACGGAATTTGCGTACAGTCTTAGAGCGAGCATATTTACAACCATTGTAGTACATAGACCAGGAACAGCCAAAGCTGTAAGAGGCGCCTGAGGTTTCCGGATCGAGGCCTATTGAGTGAATAGAGAAAGAGGCATGAGAATTTTGCAGAAATATGAGAGATAAAAAAGTTTAAACTTACCTTGGCAGGCACAGGTGCGATTTTCGTTTGTGGCACAGCGCCTCGTGGTGGGTAGACCATATTTATTCAATTTTGGTATTAAATTCTTGTAGGCATTGTCCGCATCTAAGCGTGGCATGCCATCCCAGGCCACCATGCAGACAATAATGAAAGCTGCCAAGCATCTTAAAGCAAAAATCAAAGATTTTATTAACCAAATTTAATAAGGTAAGAAATGTTAAGGCCTACCTATGACCCGGACGTTTCTTAACGACAACTAGTATCTTCTCCTCTGGATCGGCGCGTCTGATAACCCATTTGGCCACCGGACAGCCTTGTGTGGTTTTACCCTCTTTGCCCGTATAGACTATTTTCTCTATGCGCAATTGACGTCCGGATATCTGGCATCTTTCCTCAAACTCCCTACGCAGTTCCGCTAAGGTAGAAGCCGTGCCTGTGCAAAATACGTCGTTAAATTTATTAAATTCTTTCTTTTAACAATTATAACAACTTACCCAGATGCGTGTAGTAGGTACCCGGTTCGGGTGGATTTTTATCCGATTGAAAGCAGTCGCAGTCAGGCACCTCCGTCTTATTGCCCTTCTCCAGACGATCCGTTGTATCAAACAACGGATTGATTTTTTCATGCTTAACCACTATCTCGTTACTTTCCTCTTCCTTCTTAATGGCACCTTTCTTTTTTGGCTTTGGAGCACCGCTCTCATCCAACTCCTCCTCGTCGTCGAGTATTTCATCTTTCGTCTGCATGCCTATGCAAGAGCCATCTTTCAGATGTTCTGTGGTGGGTGCACGTGTGCCACCCTGACGACAGCACGAAAAACCGGTGCTGTTTTTTATGGCTGCCGGACCACCTTCGCCTAGAAATGGATATGCGCCGCTATGACCCATAAGACCGGGATTCATGCAGATATCTTCAACTTTTGGTTCTAGCAGACCAGCATGGCTCAGATGATGCAAGTGACCGTATCTGTGGGGTGGTATGGGATAGGCATGGGCAGGTATGTCCTTCTCATAGTTGGTGGGTAGTGGAATGATGCTGTTAGTATCCGGTTTACGATCCAGTTCCATCAGATGATTGTTGTGATGATGCGAGGACGTTTTACCTAAAGCGGAACCATGCGAGCTCTTGGCTGAGCTGTTAAGATGATGCGCATGCATGGCATGCGGTGAATTGCCATAACCGGAGCCAGTTGCACCCGATACGGAATGCTGATAGCCGGGCACAAAATTCTGCTGATAGTTTTGCTGAAAGTTGCTGCTAGAGCCGCCGTAATAGGCGGTCGCAGGGTTATGATAACTGGCAAAATCCTGTTGGCTTTGGTGGTGATGCTGTTGTTGCAGATGTTGCTGCTGCATGTGCTGTTGAGCGGCTGCCGAAGCGCTACCCGCTTGACCGGGCTGAAGATCATTTTGACAGTAATCGGCGTATTGTATAAAGTTCTGGTAGTTGCGCTCGATGCCCTCCATTTTGTTCTGCTGCGGCGGCATAAGACCCGGTTCAGTCTTAATATACTGCTGGCTGTAGTCCGGATGATGACTGCCATAGTTCGCGGGCGCATAGCTAGTTGATTTCTCGTGCGGTTTCATACCAGGATGATGATGTCCACCGCCCGGATCATTGCTGTTCTTGTCCACAGTTGCGGACTCTGCAGCTGAACTGCGACTTTTACTCTTACGACTGGGCTTTTTGGGTGGCTCATGCGTAGCGTGATGTGTTGTGGTATTATGGTGTTGTTGATGCTGCTGCTGCTGTTGTTGTTGCTGTTGCTGTTGCTGATGATGATGTTCCGAAGTTTGAAAGCTGCTCGCCTGTGGCTTCTTAAAAGAGTTGCCACTGTGATGAGGCTTCCAAATTTGGTCGCCACCACCTCCGATCGGTTCTGGGGCTAGTGATGTGCCGCCGCCGCCACTCACAGGAGCTGGTGGCCCCTGTGTTGATTGTTGCTGCGGCACGTTACTGCCACTCGAACCATTGGCGTTCATTGTTGCTGAATCGCCTCGGAGATGGTGGCTATACGATAAAAAATGACCGGTCTGTTGTTGTTGTGCTGGGTTACCATTAGCGCCAACGGGTGGCGGTGGTCCCTGCATGTGTATATCGGGTGGTGCAGCGCCCGAGTGGGCATCCTTGGGATCATTCTTGCGTAATATCATGGACTTAATGCGTGTATTCAGATTGACGCGCTCACCCTGTCCGTATGGGTCATTTAGACCAGGTGGTTGAGGCGCCTGTTGCTGTTGACTGTTCCAGCTCCATTCCTGTTGCATCTGTTGCTGTGGTGGTGAGGCCATTTGATGCTGTTGAGACGCTAGACTGTTTGAGCTGCCGTATTGTTGCTGCTGTTGTTGTTGCTGTTGGTGTTGCTGTTGTTGTTGGGTAGTCATGTTATTGCCGTTGGGCGATTGAGGAACATGCTGCAGCTCTGACTGCGAGCTGTGACGTGACTGCTGCAGTGGATGTTGCTGTTGTTGTTGTTGTTGTTGGTGTTGCTGCTGCTGCTGCTGCATGAGTCCCTGCCTAGTGGGTGATTGTGGTACCGTTTGTCCTGTGGGTGGATGCATGGGTGAAACTGCAGGTGTGGCTGTGGGGGCATTGGCACCACTGCCGCCTGTTGATTGTCCAGCGGCGGCGGCGGCAGCTGCAGCTGTGGCTGTGGGAGTATTTGGTGTGCTTGTAGAATTACTCGACGATTGCTGTTGAGTACCGCTGTAATCGCCTGAATACCCGTTACAATTGAGTGAGCGCGGCGGTACGCTGCTCACCCGCGGATATCCAGGCGTGTCGTTTCCCGACATCGTCTTGTTCAGATCACCAGCCAGATGCTGTTGCTGCTGCAGTCCCACAGAGGGTGGAGCCGGTGCAGTAGACACCTGTCCGGCATAGGTCACAGCGGCTGGGGCAAAGCCCTGTAGACCAACTTGATTAATAGGTGCACTTGGCAGCTGTTGAGTTTGAAAATCGTAACGTTGTACGGGTGCACCATACGGTGAACGGCCATAGTTTGGATCAAATCCGAGGCCGGTTTGAACATATCCATTGGATGGATAGGCATAGGACTGGGTTTGGAAATCCAAAGAGTTGAGCGACGTTATGGCCGGACTGTTTTGCGGTATCTGTTGTATAAATTGATTTTGCCAGCCCTGTGAAGGATCAGTCTGCCATGTGGGATAGAAAGCCATGGGTGCCTGCAAGATAAAAAGAGACAAAAAATTATTTATTTGATTAAAGTAAGCATGTATTTTCTATTTTTAACATAAATAAGAGACGCCATCAATGTTTCGAAAGTTCAGAAATTGAGCTGTGATGAGCTTGATTTGTGCAATAATATGCCGTGCAGATATTGAAAAAAAATTAAACTTTTTATCAAAATTGCAACGATTTGCAAAATTTTAATTTTTTTCGAAAATTTGATGATTGTGCTATGATGTGGTGCAGTTGTGCTACAATGTGACATGGAAAGATAAACAAATTGTAAACCTTTGTGTGAATTTAGTTTGAGCACAACATAAACTCTCATACATTCTTTCAGAAATTCAAAAATTGTGCTGTGATGATTTGTGCTATATTATTTGTGCTATAAAGTGCTGTTGAGATATTGAAAAAAATTAAAGTTTTTATCAAAATTGTAACGATTTTTAATTTTTTTCGAAAATTTTATGATTGTGCTATAATGTGCTGCAGTTGTGCTTCAACGTCTCGCAGTTTGATGAGACAATTTTTAACCTTTGCGTGAATTTATGTTATCCGTTATGAAAATTTGTGTTTCTTCTGGATCACATTATAGCACAACGTGAACACATAACAGCACAAGTTCAAAGTTTTTAAAAAAGTGTAAACTCAAGTTTTGCTTTCATATGCATCATCACATTAAAAAATTGAGAAAATCTATAATTGTGCTTTGATGTGCTGGGGTTGTGCTACAATGTGACACCAAAAAATAGAATAATTTTAAAAATTTTGCTTGAATATTTCTTATCCATTACGAAAATTTCTTTTTTCTCTATGGCATAATATTTAGTAGGGAAATAAATATTGTCACATATATTGAACGCATCCATTCCAATAGAAAAATTGAATACACCCAGTTATGAGTTATGACCCCATGGCTTATGACATATAACCTCTAAAGCGTCTGTACCGGGAATATAAAATTGTTTCATCTTTCACCATGGAGTGGTAAGATAACGAGAACCGTATCGCTGTTTAGAGCTAATTAAGTGTGAAATGAAAAATAGTAATATTTTCAAAGCCAGCTCGGAATTAGTCGGATGTTCGTCTACCGGTATATAAAACTGTTAGAGAAGACTGGAGATGTTAGAGACCGCCACCGGTCGGGTCGTTCACGCACAATTCGAACGCCGCAAGTCATCAAAACTGTCAAATGAAGAATTATGTGAAATCCGCTCTGAAACAGAAAATCATGGCCCGAGAGATGAATGTCACACAACAGTTCATGAGTCGAATTATCAAAAAAGTCTTGGAACTAGGAGCTTTCATACTGCGTACCGGACATTTGGTGACTTCAGCTTTGAAAAGAAATGGGATGGACAAATAAAAACGACACTTGGTGTAGCACGCTGATAACTTGCACAGAAAAGTGTTGTTTACCAATGAGAAAATTTGTACCGTGCAGGAAAAATTTAGCAAACAATATTAAAGGTATCTGAACTGATTCCACGGGTCGAAAAGGGTCCTTAACCAGTCATGGTTTGGTGGGGTGTTTCTTACGATGGGGCCACTGACTTGCATTTCTGTGAACAAGCGATCAAAACATCAGCCAAAGTGAGTCAATAAACCGTTTTGGATGCCGTTATAAAGCCATTCAACCATTCGCTATTCCAAAAGCAACCGTGGACTTTCCAGCAGCATTCTACGACGGCTCCCAAACAATTTGCCAGCATTCATATCTTCTGAAGAATGGCACTCTGCCAACCCAGATTTGGACTCGCTGGATTACGAATGGTGGACAGTTTTAGAGTACATGGCTTGCCACAAAAGATACCGCAATATTGCTTCTCTTAAGACAGCTTTGATTCGTGCATTGGCCAATTTACCAATGAAGGAGAAGCGTTCGGATACTGATGATTGATTCGTCCCACTTTAGGCGTGCATGTAGGCCAAATTTGGTTCAGAAACCTTCATTATTTGACTTTTTATAGCATAAAATATGTATAAAAATATTTATGTCTTTACTTAATAAAGCACAACCATAGCACACAACAGCACAATTTACAAATTTCTAAAAAAATGTTTCAGCTCAACTACTACTGTCATAAATAAATGTCTTAGAATATTGTTTTTTTCTAATGGGGCACAAGGTTTATTTTGGAATTATAAAAAAAAAAAGTGAACCAAATGTCATGAACATAAATAAAGAGATGATTTTGTATTTGCATGAAATCATTTCCAGGAATGAAAAACAGGCACATACATGAGTAGATGATTTTGAATGAAAAATTATTTCCAGGAATGGAAATTTTTGTGCTTGAAAGCTCCATTCATTAAATTTTCCCGGGAGGCTATTTAAGCCTTACCTTGCCACACTTTGTTGTTATAACGATGCAATTAAAGGTCACGCCATAAAAGCTTCTCAACAACTGCAATCAATTCAACGCAAATGAGTGTCCTTTCAACGTGAGTTAAAAGCTTTTTGTAATTTAAAAATTACAGCGTTTTAATTGAATTACAACCACCCATGTTTTTAATGTGCAAGTGAGTTAATTTAAAGTGCATTTTTAGTGGAGCATAAGAATGTGAAACTTTGCAGTGGGGTGGCGACAAAAGCAGGAAGGGCAGAAAGATTGCTTTTTTTTTATTTTTTGTTGCTACTTAATTAAACATCAAACGTTGTTAATTAAATGACACTTAATTGCAATTCCGCTTTAACAGCAGTCTTAAAAGAGTGAGAGTGAGAGAGTGAGCTTAATTGTCGCATGCGATATTTTGACAACATTAAGCAAATTAGATTCCAAGCAACTTTTTTTTAAATAAATTATTTTAAATAATTGTGTTGAATTTTTTTTTTTTCGATCACAACTGAATACTCAATAATTCGTATCTTATGAGCTATTCTTGCTGTCCTTGTATTTCACTGAACTCATAAAGCAGTTTACGTTTCCCTTCAAAATGTACATGAGATTCATGCAGTTTTGTGACTTATCTCATGAACTGCTCTTGTACTTCTTGCATTTGTACATGAATTTTATGAATTTTATTCACAAAAATTATGAATGGTTCATGTTCCCCTTGTATTTTTTCATGAAATTTATGAAATTTTTATTGGTTCATGTAACTTGTACACACACTTTGCATATTTTGTACATTGATATCATGAAAAGTTCAAATGACACAAGTAATTGGTTAATGGGCCAAAAATGGTCTAAGAATACAATTCATGGAGATTGTGTAAATATTCATAATTATAATGCACTTTTTTGGTTTAGTGTAAAATAATAGACTTGTATACCTTCGATTTCAGGGGAATTTTTTTCAAAAATTATTTTCTATCGCAATTAAATCTATTATTTATATTTTCATAAATTTCATCTCAATTTGTTGCTAATGCAATTAAAAAATAATGTGATTCTATTGCATGGTATCGATTACCTTCACATCAAAAACAAATTCCTTTTTCATTTCATTAACAAATGTCTTGCTTGAAAACTGCCACACCCTATATCTATCTATCTAATGCAAAAATATCATTACGACATGCTTCATACATTCAAGTTGCCTGCAGTTTTCTTGTGTCTTTTTATTTTTGCTCTCACTGAGTGTGACAAATATTAACAAAATATCTATGCAATATTTGCGCATATCTGCTTGTCTGTCTGTCTGTCTTTTCGAATAAAAAATTCAATTCATACAAATTGAAATTGTATGCATAAAATTTAATGTTTATATGTATGCATGTCAATGTTCTTATATTTTATTTTATTTTATTTTTTTTATAGCATATGTTTGTTTTCCCTTTTTTTTTTTTGTTTATTTGTTTTGTTATTGTTTTCGCCGAACAACCTTTCGAAATTCGACCCTCTTTTGGTTAAATTCCGAAAATTAAAACATGTGCACGTTTTTGTTTTTGTAGCATTTTTATAGCTTTGGTTTTGGTTTTGGTTCCTGGTTATTTAAGCCAGCCAAACCAAAGCCAGCAGCTGAGGGATGAATATATATTTTATATCATTTCATAGACAATCATATAAAATATCCACATATATTTGTACATACATATGCATGTAATAGAGCTTTATACTATATCAACATTTGAATAATTTTGAAAAAGCTTTGCATTTGAGTTCTTTCCATAGAATGAAGCAATTGTTATGCCTCTGAATAAATTAAAATAATGCAATTTTAAGTAAGGGAACAGATGTAGTGAATATTTTCGTGAATATATCTGAATTTCTGGCAAAAAAATTAATGGATGTGAAAAAAAATGGTGGAGGAAAAAGAATTCCTTTATATATATTTAAAGACCATGTGAAATGGTCTTGTCAAATGGGCAAAGACTCAAATTCTCAGATCAAACAAAAAAAAAAGAACTTCAATTCAATCAAGTTGAGGTAAAATTTCGAATAATAAATGAGAAATGCAACCAATATGTCAACCATAAGAAATATTTTTGTGGAAGATTAAAAATCACTTCTATAAATATCCTGTTACAAAATTGGCTACTAGTCGTTTACAAAAAAGGGAACAAAAGATTAAATCAACATTTAAAAATTTAATGCGAAATTGTTACGCTGAGGTTATTAAAATGAGTCAAGACCCAGCTTATCAGTTTTTTTTTGGGTGAAGACCGATCCTAATGTGCATAAGATGTATTAATTTTGATCACTACATGCATAAAGTAGTTCACGCTTCGATTGTATAAGTACATGAGTTTCATGCATTTCTGACTCTTACCTTATGAACTATTCTTGCTGCCCTTGTATTAATACATGGATTATATGAATTTCGGTCACAAAACTCATAAAATAGTTCATGTTTTTCATGTAAATGTGAATGATTGATTGATGTTGATGAGATTCATGCATTTTTGTCACTTATCGCGCTCTTCTCGTGTTTGTACATTGTCACAAGCTTTGAGTTATAAGTTCGGTGAAAACTGTTGTAATTAAAGCTTAGTTGGAGTTGAATGATAAAAAAAATATTTCCAACGGTATATGGAGCTGTGTCTTATGGGACACAGATAGACCAATTAGGCTTCTTGTGATACCAGGGGGTTAATTATTTACGTAATCTATATGAACCAGTTGGAGCTTAAATTAATACAGCTTAGTAGTCTGTAGATCGAAGATTTTGTGAGACCGTCTGGGTCACTATAAAACCAGTTAACTAAAAAAAAGGTGGTAAAGGTTTATAATACAGAGTAGACTTCTACACCCACTTGTCGTAACTTACTATTTTAAATATAATGCAGCTCTTAGGCCTGGAACGTCCCATAAGAATTCTTCAATACAATACCTCCAATATGCATATGCCTCTTACAATTGTTCGGAAATGGCCGCTTAAGCAGGGATGACATCTGGCTTACACAGTAAGCAGCCCTTGAAGTTGGTTACTGGTAACGACTATAAAATATGACTTTGAGAACTTTACAAAAACTCCTTGTGGCTATGTTTTGGGACCACCTATTGGGAGATATTTGGTCTTTTCCATATATATCATAAACTACTTGGTTTATAGTCATTTAAGCCATAAGAAGGGTTAGCAGATGGTATCTTAAAGATGAGCATGTCCACCCTTTTCATTAAAAATGAAATCCTTAAAACTCCTTTTAGTCCCAAATGTCCTCTTTTTACATGTGAAAAATCTTTTATAATTTTTTTAAATAGTTTTTTCTCGCTATGGGCACTCTGTGTGGTATACTTCTTAGTCTTATTTTTCTAACTTTTTTGCCATCCCCCATACTTCAATTATTCACGATTTTGTATTTCAAATGAACTATCTTGTAGTGGACATTTTAGTTTATACTTTTATACATATTACTTTTTTTCCAGACATGCACAACGAAATCAACAAAATTTTTTTTTTTCGTTGAGGCAGAAAAATAAATTATCAAAATTATTTCGTTTTTTAAATAACGTTAAAAATTCATCAACTTAAATTTCGTTTCGTTGAAAAACGAAAAATGTTCCATTATTTTCTCCTATGCTAAAAAAACATTTCTTCTCATCCAAAAAAAACGAAATTTTTTTGATATAATTTTCAACGTTATCAATTTAATGTTATTTTCAACGGTTGATTGGGCACAAAAACGAAAAAATTTTATATCGTTTTCTCTTAAACGATATAAATATTTTTCGTTTTTTTAATCAACGTTATTTTTTCTATATTTTGATTTCGCCTCAACGAAACAAAAAAAATATTTTGTTAAAAATTAACGTTAATGTGCATGCCCGATTTTTTTAAAAATTTTTTCTTTTTGAATACATGTTTTAATATTAAAATATACAGTTTTCATCTCTTTTTCATCTTCCCTAGGAGCATAGGAGCAATAGATATACGAAGATATATCGAAAATGGCTTTTTCCAAATATCTCGTTAACTATTTGATTTTATGACAATTTTTCTCGTTCATTGCTATACAAAAAGAATGCTAGCAAAATTTTCGTAGGACGAACAGTTATCGAGATAAACGAAAAAAAAAATGGTAGGGAAAATAGTTTCTCTCAAATATCTCGTAAACTCTTTGTTTTATGACTATGATTTTGGGTTACTAGTTGTTACACACAAAAAAGGTCCTTAGCAAATTTTTTGTTGAACCAATATATTCGGATATTCGATATTCGGCTTATTTACCTGGGCTGCAAACTATGCAGCAATATCTGACTGAGAATTACCGCTGTATAACTATCGTTGTTTATAAGAATTTATTGTGGTTGATTTAACATTACTTTATTTCGCTCTTATTCGCGCTATATTTTGATATTTTCATAAAAAAGCTCAAGCACTGCAATGACAGCAGTTAAAAGCTTTCATGACTTGCAGTGCTTGTTTTATTTGCTTTGCTTCGCCTAGAACATTTGTATTCGATATAAAGGCTACACTGACATACAGGGCTGCAGAGATACAGTGTACAGAAGTGAAGTGTGGTGAACACACGGTTCTATGCAGCTCTTTAGAAGCTTCACAGATGAATAGAGTGAAACTGTTAAAAGTGATAAGAAAATGTGAACTCTTAAAATAGTTTGTATCACATACTGTGCTTACAGTTCTGCATTACAAGAGAATCAGCGATACTTTAAAAAGAAAAGTAATGTACAAATAAGTTATTACTTGTTATGAAAAAAGTCAAATGGTTTTTGTCACATAATAAATTTCACTTTTTAATGACATAGTAAAATATGCAGGTGTTCGGAGGTTAAAAAAAAAATTATAATAATTAACTGTTTGCAAATACTTATGCACACACAAATACACATGAAAATATCTCTACATCATGCTATACAGATTCATGGCTAAAGCAAACAGCTGTTATGCAAACTGCAATCAATTTCATTCATAAATTAAATAAGCAAAACACGAAAAAAAAATAATTTTATTATAGATGCAACGATGGCAAATTAAAAAACAATAAAAAATAATTATATAATAACAACAACGATTTCAAATCGATGCACAACAAACAAATGACAAATAAAGTTCGCGCGCATTAGTCATCAAAACAACAAAAAAAAAAAAATAAAAAAAAAATAAAAAATACGCTCAAAATGACGACAACATTTAAGCTCATTCATGGAAGGCATGAATGAATGAATGAATGAATAAATGAATGAATATTTTTGTTTTTAGTGCTGAATTCTGTGAAAGCTATATATATTATAAATATTAAAAAAAAAAACAGATAAAATATAATACGCACGCACACACATTAACAGACACACATTAAATGTACTAACTGAAATTGTAGCATAAAAAATGGTAGTAAAAGTGATCACGTGTCATAAATGTAGCCGCAGTAAAAAATCTGACAATAAAAACTAACTACATACAAACATACACATAATATAAAAAAAAACGATTTTTTTATTATTTTTACTAATTTTCAAGTGCACTGGTCTGGATAGCCCGGCTTGCCCGGCCTGTTCACCGGGTAGTTGTGTTAAATTTCTATATATTTTGCACCTGAATGTTTCCCTCAATCTCTACCATCACTTCTATTTATAACAAAAAAAAAAAAAATATATATATACATAAAAAAGTACGCACATATAAATTATAACTTACGCATTTGAGGTACGATTTTTATCAACCAAGTGAGTGTTGTTTTGTTAAGTGAATTGCAGGGTACGGCAGCATTTAAGATTTAGATTTAAAAATGCATTTAGCTGCTTTTGCCTTATCACAAAATATTGATGCACTACTCTGTGCAACATTAAGTAAAAATTTTAAAATACTTTATTTTTAAGGGGTTGTCTATGAAAATTTGAAACGTGTGTGTGTGCGTTTGTATGTCTCTGCCCTCTGCCATTTGTCTTAAGCAAAAAATCCCATTTAATCCTTATCACTGCCTGGCTGCCTGTCTGACTGGCGCACACGATAAGAAGCGGTAGCTCATGGGCGGGCAGCGGTACAGGCAGGGTTTTGATGATTCTCCCTTTTACTGCTTGCTGGCAGAGGGTTGGAAATTGAAAAAGTAAAAACTATTTAAATTTTGATCTAGATAAATTGCGGTGGGCTTAAAAGCGAAGCTATAAAAATAAATTAAATTATTCCAAGCTGTAGTTTACGTTATGCAATTGTGTGTACGAGTGTGTGTGTGTGTGTGTTTTGTTGAGCTCACATAAAAGCTTTTAAGTATCTTTTTATGTTGGAAATTTAATTGATTTTCAGCAAGAAACTGCTGAAAAAAAAATTAAAATGGTTTGTAATAAATTAAATGAGTTTTTAAATAACTGTCAAGATTATATCAAAGACATAAGACAGTGAATTAATTCACTTGCATGCTCTTCTTTTATATCGCTATTTTTAACAGCAACAAAAACTTTTTATATGTTTGTATGTGTTGTAAATTTATGCAAGTTTAAAGTGAAATTTTTAAATTGCAAAAATGCGTACAAAATAGAGATGTTGATTGTTGCGAAAAATCCTTCCGGATCAACATTGCTTATAAAATATAATTAAGTATTTGAAATATTTTGCCCTTGATTTCAAAATTATTATAAAAACAACACTCTTTTTGGTATGCAGTCAAAGTTAACGTACAAGTTTATTGTAAAGATTCCTGTTAATTAGTTCTAGAATCAGGTACTAAAAGTTTATCAACAACTTGTATCTTTTAACATCGAGTCTAAAATTAAAAAAAAAATTTAATTTTGAAAATTTCGAATTTCCGACCTCATTCAACTAAAGTTATTTGAGTTATAAAATTGTGGCAGTTTACTTTGTTTATTTAAGTTTATAATTCTTAAAAAACATATTTTTTAAGAATTATATTTTGAGCTTTTAATGCCAAATAATTCATGAAGTAACAGGTTTTGCTACAACAACAACAGTTATTTCAGTTGAAATGAGGAAAGATATATGGAGAGGTTAGAGCGCATGACCAAGGCCAGGTGGGGACTCAATATTGATCGCAGTCAAAAATCAAACCAGCGCAGTATTATCCTACTTGAAGCGTTCGAAACTCTAGAAATTCTGCTACTAAACACTGGAACCAAGCATGCTTTTGGCAGCGCAAGCGGAAGTTCTCTAATTAGTCGATTATAATCGACCAAACTTTATCCTGCAGCAAGCTATGTAGGTAATCAGAGTGGTATGCAAGCGACGTTTTTACACGCAAAGACGCCTTTAACCCTTAAATGTCCTCTGTATCTTCTAAGATACAACCATTAGAAAGCCTTTTATTTCACCATTATTGCTCGAAAGCTATAAAATATAAATTGTTGCACTTGAAAAATCCATTTAGCGGTCTTATTAAAAAAAAAATACCTAAATTTTTAACGGTTGTTTGCAAATTTGATCAACAAGCAAAACAATATCAGTAAAACAGTGTTGACAAGTAGTGTAACCAAATAAGAGTTTTTAGACCAATTTATTTTTTTAAAATAAAATCATTATTTTGAATGTTTAATGTTTAAATTTTTTTCAAGTTTAATGTTTTAAGTTTAAAATTCTACATTCACGATATCCCCTGAAGATGTTGACAAACAATCAACGAAACGTTGGGAAAAATATGAATTGAATTTTTGATTTAATTGCATAAAAAAAGTATTGATCAGAAAAGCCTATTCAAGGAATTGAAATCAATAAAGCATATGACTTAAACTGATCTACAAAAATAACACAATATTTAACAATATTTTTTGTTTGGGAAAATAAAATAAAGTCAAATTTTGGAAGTGGTAAAAATATATTATAAGATATTTTTTTTTAAATGTAATGAGAAATCCGTGTTAAGCTTAACGTTTTACGCAACATATATTTAAAAAAAAATTTCTGATAAAATTCGGTGTTCTTGGGCGTTTAAAGGTTAAAGAAATGATAATGAAGAGAAGATTTTGGCTATTACAAAACGTATGAGGATCCTGATGACATCCCGTTTCGCACGAATCGCACGTTTGCGCAGATATACAAAGCTTACCTACTCGAGGAACTCTCCCAGCATTTACACCAATTCAGTGGCGCAACCAGAATTTTTTTTTGGGGGGGGGGGGGGGTGTTTGTCAAATGTCGAGCTCATATATGAAATCAATTTTACGTTATTATGGCGGATGTGATGTAGCGGTTAATGCGTTCTATATTTGCACTAATGTTTTCTTGTTCAATCTTCTCTCAGGGCAAGCCACATATTTATTTTTTTCAAAAGCTTCATATCACAGCAATACATTTCAACAATGTTCAAACAAATGTGTTTATTTTTTTTTGTTTTCTTAATAAAGGGTGTTTTTTTTTGCTATTTGTTTTTTCAGTGTAATTTTTTACACCTCACGAGTGATTGGTGGCAAAGCCAAAAATGCTCAGTAAAGTTTGCCATTTCACCATGAATAGACTAACAGCTCCTGCAAAGCATTTAATTATACCCTAAACCTGAAAGGTCAGGGTATATTAACTTTGTGCAAACGTTTGTAACGCATAGAACGAAGCGAGTCCGGTATAGAAAAGTATATATATTTTTGATCAGCGTCACCACGTGAGTCGAGCTATCCATGTCCGTCCGTCCGTCCGTCTGTCCGTCTGTGTGTTGTCCGTATACACAGGATAAGAAGAAGGAGTTGAGATAATTGGATGAAACTTGGTACACATGGTCACATGAACCCAAGGATCTGCACTATTGAATATTTTTGGAATCCGCCCACTGACACGCCTACCTCCCATACAACGCAAAAATTGAAAACTGCATAACTCAGCTCATAGTTAACCTATACCTATAAAATTTGGTGTGCATGTGTTTTGTATCAACACAAAGAAGTCTTCGAAAAATGGGTGTCACCCGCTCACGGACACGCCCACCTCCCATACAACCCAAAAATTGAAAACGTAATAAATAAGCCTCTGTTTAACCTACAGCGATAAAATTTAGCACATGTGTTTTTTATGAGAAGACAAAGATGGTTTTGAAAAATGGACATCATACGCCCACGGACACGCCCACCTCCCATACAACCCAAAAATTGAAAACGCAATAACTTAGCCTCTGTTTAACCTACAGAGCTAAAATTTGGCACGTATGTTTTTTATGACAAGACAAAGATAGTTTTGAAAAATGGACGTCATCCGCCTACGGACACGCCTTTTTCCCATACAACGCAAAAATTGAAAACTGCATAACTCAGCTTGTAGTTAACCTACACCTATAAAATTTGGTGTGTATGTGTTTTGTATCAACACAAAGAAGTCTTCGAAAAATGGGTGTCACCCGCTCACGGACACGCCCACCGTCCTTACAACCCAAAAATTGAAAACACAATAAATAAGCCTCTGTTTAACCTACAGAGATAACATTTGGCACATATGTTTTTTATGACAAAAAAAAGATGGTTTTGAAAAATGGACGTCATCCGCCCACGGACACGCCCACCTCCCAAACAACCCAAAAAGGTTAAAACTTAATAAAAAAGAGTATGTTTGCCATAGAGAGATCAAATTTGGTATGTATGTATTTTATACCAAAACTAAGGTGTGTTCAAAAATTGTGAGTAATCCGTCATTGAACACGCCCAACTCCCATAGCGAAAGCATAATAAAGGCATTAACTGTGAGCTACAGGAATAAAACTTGGTATGTATAAATTTTTCATCAAAATTGAAATGCATATTAAGTAGGGGCTTCATCCACCCATTTTCAACAATATTATCGTATATTGAAAAAGTAGGTTTAGGGTATTTCATAGTCGGCCTAGACCGACTTTAGACTTTCTTTACTTGTTTTATTATTAAGTCGTTCTCTGAGAGGAAGTCAATCATTACGGCAATTTAATAGTTGTCATAATCGACCCACCGAACAGGTTATTCAAGGTATCGTGACCAAATTTCGCACCAGCTTCACTTTATTAGACGTAAATCCACCAACCCATAGGCGGAGACTGCCGAGTACCAGGAGAATGTTGCTGCTGAATCAGTCTGTGTCAATGAAGATTACGATTTGCAATTCGCCGCCGTTCTCAACAATTGGGCTTGTGTTATTCGACCACATTGAACATTTTACGTAAGGACCTCGGTATGAAACCATACAAAAGTGCGTACAGCTGGTGTAAGAACTTAAACCGGGTGACGTTTGTTTGGTGTTTGGTGAATGGGCCCTCAGAAAAATTGGATGAAGATCCAGTTTATTTTTGGATCAATTTAGGTGGATATGTCAACAAACTGAATTGCAAAATCTGGTCTGAAGGGCAGCCAAAGGCAGATTAAGATCTGTTAATGCACCCAGAAATATGCACTGTTTTGTACCATTTGTGGGCCGGCGACATCATTGAACAGTTCTTTTTCAAAAATAATGAAAATCGTACTGTTACAAAAAGCAAG
The DNA here is from genome assembly GCA_958299015.1 of Tetanocera ferruginea. Lineage (NCBI taxonomy): Eukaryota > Metazoa > Arthropoda > Insecta > Diptera > Sciomyzidae > Tetanocera > Tetanocera ferruginea. The sequence goes on along the minus strand of OY282644.1, from coordinate 114,466,341 downwards.
GAACTGTACGATGATAACCGACTTTTTTTTATCCCCAAATTGGAAAAGTTGGGCTTATTTGATATGTGGTTCAAAGTTAAAAAATAAATATTTTACTAACTATTTAAAATATTCTTTTATTTTGAAAAACTAAACGCTTCAAAAATCGCTCTTTATATCAACTGAAATATTTTAGTCAATATGGAACAACGCAATCTTGTCCGTTGTCAAAATTCGATCTCTCCCCGAAAAAAATAAATTTTTCAACTCATGCCATCACGTTCGTGCAACGGCCGAACTAGAAAAAAAATGATCGTTTTTATGCTGTTCAGCTTCTGTGTTGCAAGCTTCCGTTGTACTGCCGTTTTACGAGTTGTTTCTTACATTTTGAGTTGAGTCCCTCACCACCTACGTAACCGAAGAAATTTTCTTCAAACTCGTTATTTTATGTCGTAATTTTTTGAATGCTTACTACTTACTCAAATGCTTTGTGAGAATCAAGTATCCAGTGAAGCCACATGATACAGGTCAAAAATAATTCCGATTGTCTTCCGTAGCTGGTGAAAAATATTTTATAATTCATAATTTTCCATTTTCAAAACCTTTTTCAATTAAATCCCTCTTTGGAAAAGTGTCGTGAAGACATATCCTTAAAAAGATATTATTTCGATAGAGTTCAGCATTTCAGCAGTCAGTATTCCTGCTTATTGGTATAACTTTAATCAAGAAGAAAAATCAAGCCAACACATTTTTTTTTCTCTTGAGCATTTATATCAAAAAATCAGATAATATTTGGAAATTTAGACAAATTTTTAATGAACCAGATTCGGGAAAGTATGTAACAAAATTATGAATTTTTTCTCTAGTTTCGAAAGTCAATCGGAATAATTTTTTTACTGCTTTTATTATTATTTAATTTTTTTTTACTTTTTTTACTTTTATTTAATTTTTTTTTATTTTTTTATTTTTTTTTATTTTTTTTTTGATTTTTTTTTTTAACTTAATTACTGCCCAGTTTGGGTTTGAGTTTAAAAAAATTAAGGCAGAAACAGGACGAAAAATGACAATTATAGAGGGGATTTCTTTAATTATTTTGGTGGCGAGTGACTCAACCGATTGTCCTCAAATTCAGCCTTTATTATTTTGTAGTACAAAACTTAAGTTTTTCCCAAATATTTCAGCCGATTTAGTGGGTTCTATGCTAAAAGTTAAAAAGACAACTCAAATCGAAGTATTGTCAATAACCCCTAAGTGGACAAAATCAGAACTTAACAAAAATTTAACAAAACCCAGAAATTATAAATCAGCGAAAATTGAATTGAAATATACACTTGGGGTTTTTTTCTCATTTGATAAGACGTGTGATTACTTTTTTATGTATATCACTTTGATAGAATCCTATTTTGCTTGGTACTACAATAATTTTTGGGGGTTTAAACCCCGAAACAACCCCTTTGGTTGCGCTAGTGCACCAAGTGCTCAGATTCAAAATCTACTGCTCATACCCAAAAGCAAATTACTCCACGCACGCCTTCTCAGCATGCAGGCTAATATATCTCCTCTACACAATAAGCAAGATATTCGGGAGCGTTTTGTGCAATCGCATAGAAGAAGCGGTTCAAGCAGGAAAAGGACTTTTTGCCCAACATTTTGGGTTTCAAAAGTTTCATTCTAAATGCCAATAATCAGGTCACGAGTACCGCGCAGAAAGCAATCCAAGGAACAAGCTGGAGGAGGGGAAAAAGCACTACTGCCTTGTAGCAACGCTTGACGTGCGTAATACTTTCACTTCGGCTGACTGGAATCAGGTTATTATGGCACTAGGGGTTTTGATGACAAACTATTTTAGCGAAAAAGAAAGTGTGTTGGCATTTCAAAGTGGGAATATTTATGGCACAACAGATATTCTTGCCATACAAAATCGGGTACAAAATAAATATAGCTCCAAGGATGGTATTTGTCTAGCTTTCTGGCCAAGTTTCGCTATTATTGGGCACGTCCTATACAAAAACATGTAAAAAATTAATAGAGGTTCAAGGGAGGAGACAATTAGACCTAACAGATTTTGAATATTTTAAGTACACATGTATTTCTCTATTTTTCAAGCCTGTTGATCGACTTTCGTTTAGATTCAAGGCAGGTTCAAGAGAGCTTTTTCTAAGCACTGTCCGATTTAAACCATTTTTGAAATTTTTCTAATGTAGCTTAAACTAAACAAGCATCAAAATTTCATTTTCATAGGAGTACTCCTTCTAACTTTTTTCCAGTTTTGTATGGGATGAGTGGAATGTGTGATGGCCAGTAAGAATATATGTGTTCTAATCTGCGCAGAATTATGTTTATGAGTCCATATTAAATCCTTTATGTTAAAATTCTGACTTGAAACAACGAACAAAACTATTTCTAGATTCCAAATTTCATAGAATTATTTCGGTTAAACCTTGAAATCCAAACTATTATATATTAAAACTTTTATCTTTTAAAATAAAAAAAAGTATTTTAAGATAATCTCGAGACAATTCCAAAAGTTTTGTTTTCGTTTTTTTTGTGGGTCACAAAACGAATCACCAAAGTTCAAAAAGCAAAAAAAAAAAAATATTAAAAAATCTGGAAGTTTTATATATATATATTATATGTTATTTATTTTAACATTTATTAGTTTTATTGTACATATAGTTCATTTGAACATTTATTTAATTTTTGGAAAGGTTTTTATTTTGCTTATAGTTCACACAATTTATTTAAACACATTTTCTGGTGAAATTCATAATTAAATTTAAGTTGAAGTTAAATAAAATATTAAATAAAATTTTATAAAAAGTTGTATTTTGTATTTCCACCTACAAATACATCCAGCCAACCTCTGATTCAGATAAAACCAAACTATTCGAAAATAATACGAAAAACTATTTACAAGCGATTCGTCAACGAATTACCTCTCGTCACAATGTTTATTGGGTTGTTATCAAAGAAAAAAAAAAAAATTTTTTTTTGTAAAAACTTTAAATTGCTATCAAAAGACAAATTCTTGTAAACTTGCATGTCTGCTCTCTCATGAACTACAAGTCAATTAAACCAATGTTGCAAGAATATATCTTAGCTGCATATATCAGGTTATTTATTACGGCAAATGAATATGCATTAAATCACTTCAACTAATTATACAATATTTATTAGCAGTATTAAATTAAATCATTTCATAACCGTAATTATAATATTCATAAAATTTTCCATCAATCAATTTCCTGCTTCATTAAATTTATATTGAAAACTATTTTTATTGAACTGGAGAAGAAAAAATAATATAAAAGAAAAAAAAAACTTACAACAATAATAATAAATGAGGCACTAATGGTTTAAATTGTTGTAGCAATTTATAATGATCATGTAGGTACGTTTAGTACCGCGTTAGCATGTATTAATGTGCATAACTGCGTACATGTGTATTCGTGTATACGTGTATGTGTGTGTGTGTGTAAAATTATAGACTTTAAGTTAAATACTTGCAATTACATGCAGCTCCAATGCTTGAGGTTATAAATTAATAAATATCGCATCGTATCGTTTCTTTGTATCTCGCGGATATGCTTTTTGCTACAGTGAGCTACAGAGCGTTACAACTTGCAGACAGGGTTGCCACAGCCTAAAATTTTTTTTTACCAAAATTCCCAAAAATATTTCACATGTAAGAAAAAAATTTCACATCCACAAAAAAAATATCAAATATGTGTGATCAATCAAAAAACGAAATATTTTTACTTTTTTGGCATATATTTCATCCAATATAATTGTAATAACAAAAGCTGTGTTTGATGACTCCTCTAGATTTTGATTCCTTACTACAGATCAGTAAAAACTATTTATTGAGGACATTTTTCTCTTTTTACCTCCTCTTACTTGATATTGCTCTTTGTTTTTTGAAGGTGCTCTTAGTTACGCTTTCAGCTCTTTTGTACGCTCAGTTTTTTTTTGTGGTGTAAATAAGTAACATTTAAAAAAAAAAAATTGAAAAATTGAAAGAGCATTAAATAGGTTCAGCTCTTTTGTACGCTTAGTTTTTTTTGTGGTGTAAATAAGTAACATTTAAAAAAAAAATTGAAAAATTGAAAGAGCATTAAATAGGTTGGTTCTTTCCTTACCTATTTCAACAGTTTAATGAAAACAAGTAATTTTTTTGACTTATTTCTTAATTTGTTTGCTTTTGGCACTGAGTATTTGTCATCGAACACAACTAATATTGTTGTATACCAGTATTCATGTATTCAGGTTTAAAATATTTTAAAACATGTAGCAGATATCATGGTTAAACGAGAAATTTCCAATGATTTTTCTTAACAGTGTTTGGAACTTAAAATTCAACTTCTGAAAAGCGCTTTATTTTTGTTGCGATGATATTGAAGAAAACGAGTAATATTGAGTTTGAGTTTTACGGTCTTTGGTACTACCCCATTTTTATATTTTAAATACCTGTTTTCAGTGTCACTGTCTGAAGCATCTGAATCTTGTTTTTGTGCATGACACGTAACCGCGACTCTAATCCTTTAACCCTAAAATGTAATTAAATTATTAAGTATTACGATAGTACAAATTTAAAAATGTTCTTTCCAATATGATGAAGGCCAATAATTTTAATACGTTTTTAAAACTAATTGGAGTTCGATAGTGGCCAAAATTCCTCCTTTTCACTTTCATTCTCTCGATACAAAATTAATGTGAAAAACAAATGTTCTTCATAAAAATTTGGCAAAAAATTTTTTCAAAAAAAAATTCGGTGCACTCGTTCTCCGCACTTTGATTCATTTAAAAGAAATTAATCAAAATCGGCAAGAAACACGTGAGAAAATGGTTTTTTACTATTTTCCCTACGCCTATTTATATATAGATAAAAAAAAAGAGACGATCATTTAAGGGCGGTAAGGTTTTTAACCATTTTTTATATGAATGCTCAACATCTCTAGAATATTGTGTCCAAATTTGAAGTCAATCCGAGGTAAACTAATGGAGGTACAAATTTTTAAGTAAGTGTACCTCGAACGTACAAACGTACGTGTACAAAACTTTAAAGCAGTTTTCCCACAATTTGTGTTTTCAAAGTCCGTGTTCACTGCCAGTCTTTTAGAAACTACTTGACCGATTCATTGCGAACTTGGTACACATTTTCTACATACAAAATACTTTCCTCCAACGTTGACTAAATTTTAATGGTTTTTGATTTCAAATAATTTCCGACCGAGACATAGTGAACACCGCAAATTGCTATTTTTCCAAGACGCTCTGGGAAAAGCTCTGTCACCAGCTTGTGTTTCAATATTTCCGGAAGAAAAAAAAGTATTGTTAAAAGTACACTCAATAATGTACAAAAGATTTTAATAAATTTGCTCAATCCATACTCTTAAAAAAATTCACAAAAAAAGTGTTATTTACGCTGAAACCCTTACTTCGCCCTTAAGTTTTTGCGAAATTTTCATAAAAATGTTTTTCGTTTTCACTAAAAATTTTACCAAAATGAAACTTAATTTCACATTTTCACATCGAAAAAAAAATTTACCAGTTTTGGTAAATTTTTCACATTCTGGCAACGCTGCTTGCAGATGTTAAAAATGTTAAAATGTTTGCTATGTGAACTAAATGTAGCTGTAAGTTTAAGTCAGCGGTTGAATGTGTGTGTGTGTTTGTGATGAATATCCTGCATGTAAACGTGTTTCGCTAGCTATTGATTTTATTTTTTTCTTTTCTTTTAAGCCAATAAAGCATTTTTTATTTTTTTTTTACCTCCACTACTTTTTATGCATTTATTTCGCATAATAAAACAAAATGAATTATTTGCCGCTTTATGTCTTTTATTTCTACTATCGGATGCATCTATAAATATGAAATGTGCTGTATTCGAAGTTGTATTCAGCTGTTGTTGTTCTTGTTGTTGTTGTAATTTTTTTTTTTTTCTTTAACCCCAATCCCCGCGTTAACTAGCGCCTTGCACTTTGTATGCATGTCTGTCTAGCTGTCTTGCCGCTCTGACTTTACTTCGGTCTGTCTGTTTGTTTGTTAAAGTTGTTGTTAATGGCGTCACGCGGTATTGGATTTCACTTGGTTGGCAAACATGATCGAGATCAAAAAGATATGTGCTTAAATTTTGCAATTAAAATAGAGAATATTTAAGTTTTAATTGCTTTTTCATGAAGCTTACTTAACTTGTCTAAAAGATGTTTGTTTAACATGTTTTGAAATTGATAGTTTTTTTTTCTTATTTACTGTCATAGTTCATTAAAAAAAAGAAACATAAAAAATTGATAAATGCAGAAAATCATTTTTGAATTGTAAACGAACTTTAACATTCATATTGGTTTCAAGCTCTTAGAAAAAGTTCAAAATTGGGCTTGCTTTGAAAAACTTTACTAAAGCTTTATTGAAAATTTATGCAGCTTTTTTACTATCTCAACATTTGACTTAAGTTTTTATGACGAATCAAACAGAAAACTAGATCATGACAAGTTTTTTTTACTGGCTAGGTTTACTGACGAATAAAGTGCTCTAAACTATACAAAAATGTAAGTGAACAGCTTTTTTTTGTTAAAAAAGCTTTGTAAGATAAAAATATAAGTAAAGTTTTGATCTTTTCTGATTGTATTTAAAAGTTATAAGAACTAAGTGAACTCGTAAGATTTTTTTAAAAAGAAGTTCTCAAAGTTCTGAAGAAGTTTTCATTAAAAATTTGTTTGGTAAAAATATACCGAAAACTTTGACCTGAGCTTCAAGTGGCCTCGTTTGTCGAGTAGTTAACGTGCTGGATTGTCAACTCAGAGGTCCCGGGTTGGAATCTAGGCCAGACCATCGTCATAAGCTTTTATCTTCATTTAATTCTCTTCTCAGTTCTAATCAACTGAAAAATTATGCTATAAAATAAATAATGAAATGGCTGATTATGTTAAAAAATAATTAAAAACTTGGATTTTTAATTTTTTAACAGTTATTCTCGAAAATAACAGTTATTTTATAACAGTTATTATAGGAAATAACAGTTATTTTTATAACAGTTATTTTTTATAACAGTTATTTTTTATAACAGTTATTTTTTATAACAGTTATTTATTATAGTTAAGTAATTATAAAATTTGAAGTGTTAACACAAAATGAGCGATATATCTGTTAATAAAAAATGGCGCCGCTCGCTTTAAGCCCATCATTAACTTTCAACTTTTCAGAAATTTATAAAATTTAGTTAAAAAAAATCATCTTAATTTAATCAAAAATTGTTCTAAGTCTGACATCAAATTTGAAAAAAATTAGTTCAAAGCAAGAAAATATATAAAAAAACTTTTCTTTAATTTACAATTACAAATTCAAGCATTGCTCAACTCATAGTTATTTTCAATTCTGAACAAAGTAATGTCTGTCTTCTATTCATTGTTGCTAGCTAGAGCTTTCAACAGAGCTTAAGGCAGCTGTCAGTGTATTGACCCCAAACCACTCAAACTGTTGACCACACCTGCTAAATTGAGCTAAGTCGTCGTAATAGTCGACACTCAAATTAATATTCAGCACATGTACAGCACAATGCGGCACATGTTTTACGTTGGAAAAAAAAAACCAAAACAAAACAAAAAAAAAAAAAAAAATAAAAAATATTAACAAAACAAAAATCGTCCAAGACCTAATGAAAACCATAAAACTAGGCAATAAGTTCTGCATTCATAAAAATAAGCTCCTCTCTCTCTGTCCCCCTCTCTTACAGAGTGCATTAAATTCTCTAGAAAACAAAAAACTTAAATATTATATAAAATGTTTGCCAACCAGACCAGCCCAACCCAACCCAACTCAACCCCAGCCCACGCGCACTGCCAACAGAACGAAGCAAGTTAAAAGAACGTAGCAGTATCCTGCAACATGCCGAGGGCAATATTTTGCACCGCTGAACATTGATTAAGGATGCGCAATTGTTTATGCGCGAATCTATTGACGTGGCAGCAAGATTCCAAGGAAAACACACACACACACACACACCCTCACTTCAAAACGCTATGGTTGGCAGAGGTGGATAAATTTAATGGCGCTGTTTTATTTTAATGTACTCGTTGGCTCTATTTTCCTCCCCAACCTTCCGCTACATTAAAGCTATGTTCTTAAGCTTCATGTTGAGGGTAAAAATAAAGTAAGATTTTATCAAAATAACCAAAAAAAAAAAAAATAACAAAAATAAAGAAAACTTTTGAGTCTTAAAAAAATTCACTCAATATAAACATAGGATAACGTCATCTACGACTGTAGACAAGAGTTTATATAACTCCAGCATTACTTGACAATAACTGACAGTTTGTTTGTCGTGTACAGATAACATTATTGGAAAATATAAACAATTTCCTGACACAGTTTATCTTGAAAATGAATAATTTGTATGCCACATTTCAGTTTGAAGTGCTCTGAGAAATTTGACTAATGGCCTTCTTTTTCTAATTTTAATTTAAAGTTCTAAATTTGAACGAACCATTACGTTTTAAAAGCGAAATTCTTCAAAAGAATATAATTTTCTTTTTAGCGGTGTTTTTTCTGAAGTAAGTCACTGAATGTAACTTCATAAAGTTTTGGTAAGAATTACGCCATAATTTAATACAAACTCATACAGTAATTAAATCAAGCTGAAGATAGGTCACTAGTGCAATAGGGGTTTGCATATTATTTTTATCGAAAAAATTAAAAATATTGCAATAAGAAATTTAAACGAGTTCGACGAATATAATGTCGAAAACGGGCGAAGTGGTTCATAATTTGTGACCCATAGAAGGCCAATTTTATTACAAATATCTACTATTTTGTGAAAGCAATATGACTGAACGTGTTGACTGTTCTTTGCAAATGAAAAACATGATCTCGGGTTCGATACAGAAAATTTTATCAATCGAAATTAGTGCTAAATGTATGAAACCAAAATATAAATGGACATGAACCGAAAGATTTGTAGCAATCTTTTTGAAACTTTTACAAAAAGTTTGTTAAAGATATGAAAATAATTCTATTAAAAAAATTTTTGATTCCAATAATTTTAATAACCAAAATTTTGAGGCTTTGGAGACCTTTAATTTGTACTCTAGATTCAGGTAGGAATTTTACTTTCATAAATAGTTTAGGTGAAAAAACGATGCTTTTTAAAGAAAAACCGATTTTTTAAATTCAAAACCACGGGCAGACGGACAGCTTGATGTCGAAATCCTTTTGGGCTTGAGAACCTTCTCTAATATGACTTTCATAATATGAGTGTTAAAAAAACATTCTTGTTATTCTAGCTGCCATAATAAATATGCTCGAAGTACTTGGAAGATTCGAGAATACCCAAAAGTATACAGAGTTCTAGAAACCCTCGAAAATAGGGAGCTATCAATATTATCAATATGAAAATGAATAAAGATATATATATAGATAGCTATAGGATTTAGATAAGCATATGGAAATGGATATGGATATGGATATGGATATGGATATGGATATGGATATGGATATGAATATAGATATAGATATGGATATGGATATGTAAATGGATATGGATATGGATATGGATATGGATATGGATATGGATATGGATATGTAAATGGATATGGATATGGATATGGATATGGATATGGATATGGATATGGATATGGATATGGATATGGATATGGATATGGGTATGGATATGGATATGGATATGGATATGGATATGGATACGGATACGGATATGGATATGGATATGGATATGGATATGGATATGGATATGGATATGGGTATGGATATGGATATGGATATGGGTATGGATATGGATATGGATATGGATACGGATACGGATACGGATATGGATATGGATAGTGATATGGATATGGATAGCGATATTTTTTCGATTTCGGTGACAAAATCCAATTATTTTATAAGAAATAGAAAATAATGCCCAAGTGGATATCAAGTGGAGCTAAAAGGATTTTATGGCAAAAAGGGCAACTAAAATTTATTTTAACAACTATCTCGACAATATGAATTTTTCGGTTATTGTGGTCAAATAGACTTTTGTTCATAAGATAAAATTGTACACAATTGTTTCAGAATTAAAAATTTGCGATGGATTATAATTTTTCGAGACAAACAAACAAAAAGAGTCAGTAATTGGGATTTTTTAAAATTTTGGGTCGAAAATGTTTTGTACAATAGATAATTCTACGTAGCAACGCAGGAGTAAAATTTTTAGCGGATCATTTTATTTCGTGATAAAAGACCAAAAAGAGTCGAATAAATCGTTTTTTTTTTAAATGGTTTATTTTTACTCTCTTTTTAAAAAGGTTTTTTCAAGAAAGTGGGCTAAAGCCCAAGCTTTTGTTAATTAGATAATTCTATACAAAAATGTCAAACACAAAATTGTCGTAGGATAACTAGTTTTTGAGATATATGTTCAAAAGATTAGTTACCAGGATTTTTAAAAAATTTTTCCCAAACAATTTTTAAAAGATTTTTGTTGATAAAGGGTCGTCTACTCGGGCTTTTCCCAAGTATCTCGTTTAGGAATTTATTTTAACATTTGGACTAAATATGCTTTGTACTCAAAGAATATTAGAGAAGCCATACTGACTTCTGTGATCCATTAAGAAGCTCTAAATGCTAGTGGACGCATGCGAGAGCTTATGAAAGGTACAAAACCGTATGTGAGCTATGTACGGATTCGTGTACGCAAGCGGACCTTTCCGTAACCTGCAAGATATAGGATCATAAGAAGATGGCTAGACCGGGATTCGAACCAGGATACTCTGGGTTGCCAGTCAACATGCTACCAACTCGTAATGGAACATAATTTTATTTTCATGTCTCCAAAAGTATTTGATCAATCAGGGGGGAATAAAATTCATCTTAAAAGTCATCTTGAAAGACACTGGGGAGTCTGAAGGCAACGCTATTCTTAAGTATTTCCGAGAAGACTCCTTCTCTCACCTGGCAACCAATTAAGATTCTTCAGTATACTCAGTATAATCAGGTTTCCAAGCCTTATTCATTACGGGAGAGAGCAGGCGAGAAAGGAAAAAATTCCTTCAGACTTTTCATAACCAAGTTTTTTGGTGATATAGGCTATGGCTTTGTATGTTGGAGGGAATGTGGAAGGAATTTCGTAATGTTTTATTGTCCTTTTGTGCCTACTATTCAACAAAGTAGTGTCTTCTAGACCTACAGCTGTAGATATTTGCGCAGATGCTATTACAAGATTTATATTTTTAATACTGCACACGATTAGTGGTTTTGTCACAATATCTACCCCAAACTTCATAACGGCATCAGTGATAGCTTTTGCTTAAATGGACTCGTTTCGAATTATTTTTAATTTCTCAATCTATTATAATTTTTGTTTCTTTAATTGTGCTGAATTTATTTTACTCACCATAGGTTGCTGCGGTTGATCCTTCATGGTTTGAATTTGTGCTGTTATTTGATGATGTTGCTGATGTTGAAGCTGATGCTGTTGCTGCTGTTGATGTTGAAGATGTTGCTGCTGTTGTTGCTGCTGCTGTTGCTGCTGCTGCTGTTGTTGTTGTGCAGTTTGTACAGTTTGCTGCTGCTGTAGTTGCTGATGGTGTGGCTGTTGCTGATGCTGCTGCTGCTGCTGTAGCTGTTGCTGCTGTTGTTGTGTGTGTTGCTGCAGTGTATTTAGCTGCTGTTGCTGTTGTTGCTGCTGCTGTTGCTGCTGCTGATTAACAGCTAACAATGAGCCTGCAATGGGTGCAACTATTGCCGTTGTTGTTGTTGTATTTGGTGATGGATGCGGCAGCACAGTTGCTGGTGCTGGACTCAAAGCTGAATTTGTTGCTAGTTGCTGTTGTGATTGTCTTGGCGAAACAGCGGCAGCATTCAATTTATTGGCCTTCGCTGCAGATGGTTTACGTCCGCGTGACTGAAAATAAAAAAAGAAATAGAAGAAGAAAGAAACAATTAAATCAATGGCTGTGATAAAGAATAAGTTTTCTTGAACTTCTTTATTTTAAACTTAAATTTTATTTTAAACACATTTTTGGTGTATATGTGGTGGTTGTGGGTGCTGCTTTGTTAAGAAGTGGGCTGTTTTGTATGTGTGTGTGTGTGTGTGTGTGTGTGTGTATTGAGCTCACAAGCCATGTTCTGTTGACCTCAATGGTATTTATTTTGCCGTTTTATTTGAAACAATAAATTATAATGATTAATTGCATGTGATAAACTGCATGTTGTTGCTATTGTTGCTGCTGTTGTTGTTGCCGGCTCTTGGCTCTTATTTTATTATTACTACAGCCATAGTCGTTGTTGTTGTAGTTGTTGTTAAAAGTTGTGTGGGCGTAATTGCACAAAATTACGGCTAGCAAAATTGCTGTTCTCTGAAGTAGTTGGTAATATTTTAAGTGTGTATATCTGTATATCTGTCAGTATGTAGCTCGTAAAGAGCAATTTTTAAAAGTTATGGTGTGTTTTTTTTTTACTATTATTATTATAAAATTAAATTCTTTTAAAGTTAAAAGGTTTGGAAAATATTATACTTTTAATTTTTATGTAACTAAAGCTACATCTTGGCTCTTACTAAACTTAATTGTCCTTGTCATTAATTTAATTGCTTAAGTATGTGTTGTTGAGTGTTGAGTTCTGCAGGAACAAGTTTTAATTTTTTTTTTATTTTAATTTTTGTTATCATTGCACTCATATATTTAGTATATATAGTGGTTATATGAGAAAATATGCATGCTTGCATGTCAACAACATCGAGGTCCTAAAAGCTCAAGCAATACAACACCAACAGCAGCACGAGAGCAAAAACAACGACAACAACTAGAAAAACAACGAGCTTAACATGAAGTAGCAGCATCAGCACAACAACAACGACAGACACATGACTGGATTTATGATGCTAGTAATATGTTTTATGAATTTAATACAACGTTACCCAGTAGGAAAAAAATTACAATTGTTTTTGAGAAGCAAGTTAGTATGTAACAATAACTTGGAGAAAATAAAAAAAAAATGATGCAAGGAAGGCATCGGAGGACAAAAAAAAAAGAACAAAAAAAATTAATAAGTAAATTTGTGTCAATATATAATATCATGTCACTTTCAATTGTAAATTGTGTTATATGTGCTGTTCTTAAGCTAAACCTTTTAAACTGCTTTCTGTTGTCTTAGAAAAATGAATGATTAGTGACTGGGTTACATGATAACGAATGCAAACAGCCATAATAAAATGAGAAAATTCAGAACAATTTCATTTAAACGGATTTCATAGTTTTTATTTTGACGAAAAAATGACGTCACAAAAATAAATGTTCTTTTAATTAAAATGTACCTGCAAAGATATGTACTTCCTTAAAAATATTATACATTTTTTAACTCAATATCTTTAACCCTTGTTTGTAACGCTCTCATTAAAAAATTGTAAACGAAAATACCCTGTATATGATTTCTTAAAGAAAGTTGCTCTTTTAGAACACCTAAAAAATTAAAATTTGGTGAATTGTGAACTTTTTCAATGTTTCTGATAGCTTTCGTGCACAAATTTGGTAATTTTATGTGTAATTTACGTCAACGAAATGTATGACCGAAACAGCATATTTCGTCAAAGAGGAAGAAAAATCGAACATGAATCATTTATGAATTCTTTTGGCTTTGGACTACTGAATAGAAAAGTTTCCTTCAAGTAATTTTTTCTCAAAAAGCAGTCGTGGCTGAAAGCATCAATAAGCGAAATCCCAGCATCCCAATAGTTTACTTATCCTTTCGATTGGTCTGTTGATACAGCAATAATATATAAAAGTTTTTTATTATTTAAACGTCATATTTTAACATATTTTGTTAAATAGATGGAAATCGTTAAATCAACTTTTTAAAAAAAATAATTTTTTTTCAAAATTGCTTTTTTGAATCTGTTTCATTAAAAATTTGCATAGATTCTATAGAAAAATTTATTTTGTATTAATAAAATAGTCAAAACTTTTCAAATTTTTTCGAAAGAAGTTTGTTTGAAAAATAAATTTAATCTTAAAAAAAAACTTGTCGCGACATAAACGATCAAGATTTTATAAAACGGTGCGAAAGAAAGAAAGAATGTTCTATACTTGAAATTTGACGGACACCCCAAAATTTGAACTGTTCTGACTGAAAGTTTAATAACCGATTTTGCTTACCTTTGCCCACTTTCTAGCATATAACTTACCGTAGTGCTAACCGATTTAAAAAATTTAATCGGATCCTGAACGCCAAAATTTGAATTTCGATTAAAAAATAAATTGCGTTTTAATAACTTTCAAATATATTTTATAAATTCTATGCTGACTAGTGTTCTCCTAAGACTAAGTTCTCCCAAACAATATATACATTAGACCGCCTCAATCGTTAGATATTTGAAAAACATTTTCGTAAAAAATATTTTTTTTTAAAGTGGTCCTTATGGTGCTATTTTGGTTTTTTCGATATATCTTCGGTGTTTCTTGTTCGATCCGGAAAAATTATATATCTATTTGTTGATGTTATGTCAATATTTTCTGATTTTATTTTAATTAAAATTTTTTTTTCGACTGATTCCACAATCGATTATACATATATCGTTGGAAAAGTTTCGTCTTTTAGGATCCGGTTAAATTTTTAAAATCGGTTGGCAATCACGTACGGTATAGGTCAAGAAGAGGGCAAAAGTATGCAATATCGGGTTTTTTACTGTAAGTCCAGATTTTGAGGGTGACCGGTAAATTTACAGTATAGAACATTCTTTAACTCGAAAAGACCTTCCAGAAAAATAACATTATTTCCGATAGATTCTAGACTTTCGTACAGTGTAACTTCTCACTAGAAATCATTTTGACAAGAAAATCTGTGTGATATTTGCTGATCTTTTTTTAAAAATCTGTTTATACATATAATAGATCTTTTTGAAAATTGTTTGGGTGCTCAAGTAGAAATTGCTCTCAAATCGCTTCATTACATTAGGTTTTAAGTAACCATAATATTGTTTTAGGGTATAGTAGGGAAGGGTAAGGTAGGGTATGGTAGGGTAAAGTAGCGTAGGGATAGGATACGGAGATATGGATGTTGCCTCACGCAAGAGTCAGAATAATAATTAACTTTTTATCAATTATTATTATTAAATAACCATAAAATTACCATAGGTTAAATTATCAAAAATTAACCATAGGCATCCTAGGGAAGGGTTAGGTAGGGTAGGGCAGGGTATAGTAGAGAAAGGTAGGGAAAGGTAGGGAAAGGTAGGGAAAGGTAGGCCAGGGCAAGGTAGGGTAGTGTAAGGTAGGGTAGGGTAGGATAGGCTAGGGTATGGTAGGGAAGGGTATGATATGATACGGTGATCCGAATATTGTCTCATGCAAGGGTCGGGATAATATTCAACTTTTAACTAATTCTTTTCCTAAAAAAATTGTTATCTTATATATAACTTTTCGTTTCTTTAGAAGTATTTTTGGCTTCTTTTGGCAAATATGTTTTGAAAATTATTGTATTGATTTTGAAATATGAATTTTAATTTTTTTTCAGTTTTTAATTAGCCTTTGACGACTTCAAAATTAAAATAAAAAAAACTCAACAAATTTAGAGAAGTTCAAACTCTCAAGCTCAAATTTTTCACTTGTTATAAAACAGAAATTTGCTTTGAATATAAACAATTGTATGGATTTATAAATTTTTTAACTTAAATTTTATCTTTTACAATTGAAGGGCTTATTGCAAAAACATGATATGCCACGCCGCTTTAAAATTTAATATTTTATGTTCATTACGTTCCTTGATGTATTATCAATATCCACCGAAAATATTGCGAAAATTACCCGATCAATTTTCGGCGTATACGTAATAATTCTTGTAAGAATTTTAATTATTTCATACAAATATACATTTTTTGAAAACTTTAAAGTCGATTATTTCAAAACTTTTTTTATATGGCATATCATGTTTTTACAATAAGCCCTTCAATTCAAATGTAAGTTTTTACAAATCAAATTCAAATTTTTACACTTTAAATTCAACTTTTTGACTTTTTGAGTATTTTAACTTACAAAAAGTTTAATTTTAAGTACAGAAAGACGAATTTGTATTGTAAAATTGCAGTATTTTAAATTCAAGTATTATGACTAATTAAAAGTTGAATTTTAAAGGGAAAAAGTTGAATTTGAGTTTGAATTTTAAAGGTAAAAAGTTGAATTTGAATTGTAAAAATGCAGTATTTTGACTTATAAAAAGTTTATTTGTTGGTGAAAAACTTCAATTTGAATAGTTAAGAGTCTAATATGACTTAAACAAAGTTTTTTTTTTAATTGAGAAACTGTCGAATTCAAAGTAAGGAAAAAAACTTACAAACTGGGAGACATTTTAACTTGAGAGAAATAAACTCTAGAATATATATTTAAGGAAAACTCAAAATTTTCCAAAAATATAAATTACCGCCCATTTACTTGAATGGCCAAATGTTAATAATGAGGCAATACTTAAATAACTCGCAACTTTTAGACTACATAAAAAAAGAAATATTTTTACAATAAAATTCATTTTTATTCTTTGCGCCCATTTTCCCTAGTGGGTTGAAATGATATTTAATGTTATGAACTTATGTTTATGTGTATGTCTTATGTATAAAAGTAGTTAACAAACCACATTTTCGCCCTTTCAGCATAAATTTTAGTCATACACACACATACACACACTCACACATACACACTTGCACATGCAAACCAACACATCTGCATTTTGCCTCAGCTCGCTTCCGCTGCCAAGAACATTCATTAGTCAACAAAGTGCAAAATGTAAATTTATGATGCTAATTTATGGCGCTTAATATTTCAAGATAACATTTCGTTACCAAGAAGATGAAAATGAAGAAGAAGAAGAAGAAGACAAAGCAGTAGCAGCAGCAGCGGGAGTAGCGTAGCAGCATCGAGTACAGACGATAAAGAGCAGCAGTAAAGTAAGAAATTTCGTTGTTGCCCTTGGCAACAGCAGCAGCAGCAGCAAGATTTTGTGCAAATTTCAGTTTTAGAAAATGAAAAAGAAAAACAAAAAAATTTTAAGAAACAAAATAAAAAAAAAAATCCAAACAATTTTTGAGACTAACGCAAATTGTTGTGAGGCATATTCAAGATGAAGTTTTTAATTTAGAACTTTTTAGTTTGTTTTGTACAAATTAGAAGAGGACAAACATACAATTAATTGGATTGCAAAATAAAGCAAGCGTAAAATTTGGCAAAAAAAAAAACCAACATTAATTCACATTTATGAGGTAAAACAACAAGTATTTAAAATGCGAAAAAAAACAAAAATTGCTATTCAAAATTAGCCATAAAACATTCAAATGCAAGGCAAATAAACTCAAAACCAAAGAAAAATTAAAAAGCACACAGCACAAAAAAAAAAACAATAAAAAATACAGAAAAAATGTTGACATCAGGTGTGCAGTTCTCACGGACCAAGCAATTTACAGGAACGAAAATACAAAAAAAAAATACAACCACGTTAGAAAAGATTGTATTACAGCACAAGAAATGAACCAGCATCAGCAGCAGCAGGAAAAAAAAAAAAACAGCATGAAGAAACCGGAAACGCAGATATTTTAAATTCATAGAAACTCAGTGTTTCAATAATAAAACGAAGCAATAAATCGGTTCGGAAAAACAGGGAAAAACAGAAAAAAATAGAAAAAAAAGCTGCCAACGTACAAAATAAAAGCCATTAAAATTGTGCACAAGCAATAGAAGTAAGAGTAGACAAACAACAACAACAACAACAACAACAACAACAACAACAACAACAATAAACAACAATAAGAACAACAGCAAAGTCCATTAAGTTGGCTAAGATATGCGTACAAATTCAATTACGCTGCACAGTAGCTGAAATATTTAGCCATAAAAATTTATTTGATTTATTCAAAGAAATTCACATAAAATTTATTGGTGATGGCACAAAATAGAAAAAAATAAAGGAAACAACCAACAACAGCAGCATCGAAAACAACAATTTTAAAACGATAAAATCAGCAAAGCAGCAACTTAAAATTTCTTATTCAATTTGAAAAGATGGCAGATATTGAGAATAAAAAACAAAAAAAAAAAAAAATACATAAAAGCAGAAATGAAAGTAAAAGAATAAACATTTTATGTTAAATATTTTTTAAGAAGTGTCCATGAAAAATATTCAATTATTCGAATGCTAAAACGTTTTTAAAAGCAGTTTTTATAGCAAAGAGACAAGCAAAGACAAGCGAATATTTGTCGAATTTTCTTTGAAATATAAGAAAAAAAAACATTTCTTTAAAACATAAAATATAAATATTGTGCTTTGATCACAATTCACTTTAAATTCAAAGTTTTACAAATCAATCAAATTCAAGTTTTAACACTTTAGTTTTTAACTTTTGCAAAAGTAAACTTTTTAACTGTTGAACTTGTGTTTTGAAGTGTATAAAAGTGTATTTGATTTGTAAAAACATTTAATTACAACTCTTAAAGTTGAATTTTCAATTAAAAATCCGTACACGGCATTGCCCGGGCTTGTGTCCATGTGTTTCTTTGAATTGCACGAGCAGAAATGCTGAAAACTGCATATTTCATGCAGTCACGAAGCTTTTTTGACATTATTTATTCTCTATTTAAAATAAGTTTTGTTCGTCATCTGGAATTTGAACCCACGATTTTTTGCCATGTTATGACTTGAACCATCGACGTTTGTGAGATTGCTGAGGCTTTAGGCAGCTCAACTGAGCGGGTGGATAATATTTTACATGAGTATTTGGACATCAATAAGCTATCCGTGCGATGAGTGCCAAGTTTGCTAATAAAGGGTGTTTTATTATGAGAATTTTTTCTCAATATGGATTACTCTATTGTCTGACAGTTTAAAGTGACGTCTCTACTCAGTATTGTTTGGCAAATCATCATGAATAGGTTAACGCCAGAACAACGCTTCCAAATCGTGGAAATTTATTTTCAAAAACAGTGTTCAATTAAAAATGTTTATAGAGCACTTCGTGAATTTTGTGGTGCACATAATCGTCCATCTGAGACCACCATAAAGAACGTAATGACCAAATTTCGGTCTACATTCGCTCTTTTGGATGCCAATCCACCGAGAAGAATGAGAAGAGCGCGTACAAAAGAAAATATTGCTGACGTTGAAGCCAGTGTCGAAGAAAACGACAATTTATCGATTTAGACGCGTTACCGTGAATGAAAATCGATACAGAACCATGATCAATGAATTTTTGTTGCTAAATCTTCAAGATATGGATGTGGACGAAATGTGGTTTCAACAGGATGGTGCCACTTGTCATACTGCGGGCGAAATAATCGACTTAATGAAAGAACATTTCAACGACAACATTATTTCGAGAAATGGACCGGTGAATTGGCCTCCGCGTTCGTGTGATTTGACGTCACTTGATTATTTTTTGTGGGTATACGTGAAGCCATTGGTTTATGTGAATAAACCAGCAACGATGGACGATTTGCAAACCAATATTCAACGTGTCATTGCTGAAATACGCCCTCAAATGCTTGAAAAGATTGTCGAAAATCGGACCTCCAGAATGACTTTTGTGCAAAATAGTCGTGGTGGCCATATGCCCAAAATTATATTTAAATGTTAAATGCCAAGAAATTATCTACCAAATAAAAAATTTTGTTTGGCCATTTCATAATTTGGCATGTGTTTCATTTAAATTTCAAATCAGCAAGCTTTTAAAAAAACACTCTTTACTTGACCATAGGCAAAATATGGTCGGCATGTCAAAAATCCATAAATTCGGCTACGAATTGTTACCCTATAACTAGTCCCCAGCATTTATTTCCTGTTTTCAAACCTACCAAAATGGCTCGGCGCACAATGAATCGTCCCCGTAAGAAGGTTGGATAGAGATATTTGGTTAAAGTCAACAATTGTTAAACCCTAAACCTGAAAGGTGAGGGTATATTAACTTTGTGCAAACGTTTGTAACGCATATTTTTGGAATCCGCCCACGGACACGCCTACCTCCCATACAATGCGAAAATTGAAAACTGCATAACTCAGCTCATAATAAGTCTACAACAATAAAATTTGGTATGTATGTGTTTTATATCAACACAAAGATGTCTTTGAAAAATGGGTATCAAACGACCACGGACACGCCCACCTCCCATACAACCCAATAATTGATAACGCAATAAATTAGCCTCTGTTTAACCTACAGAGCTAAAATTTAGCACATATGTTTTTTATAACAAACCAAAGATGGTTTTGAAAAATGGACGTCATCCGCCTACGGACACGCCTACCTCCCATACAACCCAAAAAGTTTAAAACTCAATAAATAAGCTTATGTTTGTCATAGAGAGATCAAATTTGGTATGTATGTATTATATACCAAAACTAAGGTCTGTTCAAAAATTGGGAGTAATCCGTCCATGAACACGCCCACCTCCCATAGCGAAAGCACAATAAGGGCATTAACTGTGAGTTACAGGAATAAAACTTGGTATGTGTACATTTTTCATCAACATTTAAATGCATATAAAATATAGGCTTCATCCGCCCACGGACACGCCCATTTTCAATAATATTATTATTTTTTTGGAAAAGTAGGTTTAGGGTATTTCATAGTCGGCCTAGACCGACTTAAGTCTTTCTTTACTTGTTTTCTTTTAAAATTTACGTTTGCATTCCAAATTTTCATAATTTTCTACGTAAAAATGTCACAGTTAGGGCCGTACCCGTCCAAAATTTTAAGATAATCTTTGTTGCCTCGAACACAGAATCTATTTCTCTTTAAACAAAACCCTGCAAACATTTTATGAGGCTCTCAAAAAAATGCCTATAAAAAGAGTGTTTTTCAAGCATATTTTATGATGATTCATTAAAAGGACTCATGAAAGAATCGTTAATATGACTGTTAAATTATTGTTCAAAACTAAGACTCAGAAAAGAGTCATTATTGTATCTGCTTTATGAGTACTCATAAAAAACACTCTTTAAAGAGTTCTAAATATGACAGTAATAGGATAAAGGATCATGTATTGATTGATATATGCGTAATTATAAAGAAGACTCATAAAAGAGTCTTATATAAGAGTGTTTTATGAAAGAAAAGGATCAGATTATTGCAAAAGCACCATTTCTAATAAATAAATAAGAACTAAATCGAACATATTTTTTTATTAATTGTATAAAACTTTCTAACTGTTCGTTATGGCGTTGCTTTTCGGAGAATTGTTTGAAAAACTAACTACAAAAAATGTTAGTTGCAAAAAGATTTTTATGCTATTCTTAGAGAGTATTGAATATGAGTATAAAAAGAGTACTAAATATGAGTCTTAAAAAAGTATTTAATATGAGTCTTAAAAGAGTATTATTTATGAGCCTTAAAACAGACATTGCTATGAGTCCAAAAAGACTCATAAAACAGTTATTATTATGACTCATATTTAAGAGCCTACTACATACGAAAATGTGCTCATAAGAGAGTCTTTTTTGTGCGCATTACGACGATAACACCTCATTTATTATGAGTCTTGAAGTAGTTTTTTAAGAGTCATAATGTTTGCTGGGAATATTCGAAAGTTTTAACATGTTATGTTTCTCAAATAATTTCAAAGCAATTTTTTTTTAACATTATTACAAACAAACAAAAAAACTTCATGCCGTGTACCTAATCTTAGTTAACAATTCAAAATTTCTTGGTTCGTAAAACTTTTTCTAGAAAAGTTTTCTATAGAAAAAAGCAATTTATTGCAACGCTTTTCAACATCGGGCATCTGAAACGGTAGCAAAAACTAGCACAGGAAGAATATCTGTTCTGACACAGAGAAGACATAACATAATATTATATTGAAAAAAATCTATCCGGAAATATGCGGATTTCAGTTATTTCCTTAAAAAAAAGAAGTAATTTTAAAAGTAACTTCGTTAAATGTTGAATGCATTTCAAGTTCTCTAAAATATAAAATTGAAGTTCTTTGCTACTTCGATGATAAATTTGAAATTTGAAAAAAAAATAATTAAAAAGCCTTGCTTTCTGTATTTAAAAAATGCGTTTTTTAGTAATAATTTTTTCTAAATTCACAAAAATCAGAATTTCTTAACGTAACTTTCGTTAAAACATCCCGACTTTTAAGAGATATAGCATTCATAAAAAAGGATCTTGGGTTCTGGTGTTTTGGTTTTTTTCTAGTGAAGAAATTTAATTTACAGTGATACAAAGTTCTTAGAGATTACTTCATGAAGTAAATAAAATTCTAATTTTTGTGCACTGAGCTGAGGTCAAAAACTTGCGTCGATGAAGACTGAAAGAACTCGAGAAAACAATATATTGTTTGGATGGAATATAACAATTGGAACTACACTGGGCTAAATGCCTCAAGCTGAAAGAAGAAATAGTTGTTTGCCAAAAAAAAAAAATGTTCTTTTGTTCAAGAAGTCAAAGTTGCACTATAAAAAAATATAGATAGATATTTTTTTGCAAAATATACATAAAAAAAATTAATTTTCCAAAAAATTCCTTTGGAGAAAGTGAATTTTTCAAAAAGTTGGTTTTTTCAAAACAAGTGTGTTTGTTTTCATAATATATATTTTTTCAAAAGATACTCTTTACAACATTTTTATCTAATTTGTTACTGTTCGAAAGTTACCTTTTTATTCAAAATATACTAATCAAATTCGAATATATGTACTTCAACACTGTTGTTGTAGTATTTTGACTTCGGCCAAGTCGAATATAATTTCTTACGGGTCTTATTTTTTCAAATAATGTCCACCATTTTGTTTTTTTTTTTAAATAAAATATAAAGTTCATGCTTTAGCTACTTTTTAATTTTTAATTTTTTGCTTAGAAATAGGCTGAGGCTGATCGCGTTAGTGTGCGAGGGTTACCATCCCATATTATACTGAATGTTTTTTCAATTGAAACATATTTTTCACACAATTGAAAATCTCAGAGAGAAAATAATGTATTTTAAAACTTTTTGAAAACATGATCATTAGGTTTTCGGAGTTGGTATTTCAAGGTGTTTCAAGAGCTGAAATGACCAATTTTTTTTTTTTTTGTTGGTCACACAAAATAATTCTTGAGGTTTTTTCAATAGAACTTCCTATGTCTACAAACACTTATGAAAAACTCCAAAAAAACTCCATCATTGCTTATGCTTTTGAAAAAATCATCAAATATACGAGTTTATTAACAATTTAAAATTATAGTTCCTTCTTTCTAAAAAAAAAATGTCTGAATTAAAAATCTTATAAAAATTAGTGTACAGAAAGACCCATACATATATAGTGTATGAATGCTTTTCAGCGACAATTCGAAGTTGAATAAAAATATTAAATATAAAAAAGAGTTTAATTATAACTCAACAAGATTGCTGGGCTAGTGGGCCCTAAATTAATCTGGTAGAAGTCAGTAAATAAATATATTCAAAAGATTGCATACCTAAGTCGGAAATTATATTAAAAATTTTTAGCCACTACTTGTCCTCTGTTACATTTGGACTTAAACCTTAATTCTGGTTGGTCCAAATATTGGTTTTATTGGAACAGGTTATGAATATTAAATTGAACACAATATCACGGAGAGAAATTTGAGCTGAAAACAATCCCACACCAATTAATTTTGGGAGTGATTCTGAGTGCCATAACGTGATTGTTTTTCAAAAAATCAATTAACACGCCCATTTGAGCATAATATATGTGATTTTTGGATCATTTATCAAAAACTTAATATGTCCACATGGGTCCAATCAATACAAGCAATTTTTGGATTGTTTATTAAAAAAATAATATGCTCACTTGAGCGCAATTTATGTCAATATATGCCAAATGCCAACAAATAAATGTAAATTCAAAATTTGAGATAACAAGCAAGCATGATAAAAATTATATTTTCATTGTCCAAATTAGATATATATGATCCATTCCGGGCAGGAAAATATAGTTTTTGAATTTATTTTCTGCACTTTTATCATTAACAGGAACAAGAACCATGTGAGAATTACGACGTTCAGTTGTTAATTTTTTTGATGAGCAAAAACAAAAAAATTAATTTTCTTTTGGTCTGTAGTAGAAGATAAGGTTCTGGTAAATATATGATTCCTATAAGACGTGAGGAAGAATCGAAGAAGGATTGTAAGGTTTACCAAAAGATATGGCTTTTGCGGACCAACCACCTGAACATTTAAAGAACAGTTTTTTGGAAAGCAAGACTGAAATATAAGCGGAAATGTTTCAAAAAGTCTTTGAAAACTACCCGCAAATGTTAGAGTTCGGGAAACACTTTTGTGCTGGAATTTAAATGATATTCGGGGTATTCACATTTACTTGGGTAAATTGCAAATGAGTACTTTGTAGAGTAGTTTTGGACAGCATTGCATGTTTGTTTATTGAAAGTCTGAACTCGCTGTAAACAAGGAAATCTTTAAGCAAGTAGGTATAAATTTAGAAAAAAAAAAATTTTGTTACATATAATTTAATCTAAAAATAAATTTCAGGAACTGTAGCTCTAAAGATAGAAAATCAGAAAAAGTGTTTTTAAATAACAACCACAAGATATTTCATATTAAAATTTCTTTTTAAATCCAAAAATCGTTCTTATATTAATAATTTAAGCAATAGCTAAAGCTTAAAGTCAAGCTTCTGACATGCACCGAGAACATTTCAGACCAATATACTAACCAAAAGCCACAACAACAATTGACTGAATTAACATTGACGTTGGTTCGTTCGTTCGTTCGTTGTATCCATACAAAGTACAGCAATTATTTGCAATGAAAAACCAAAGAATTTGGAATGTGAATATCTAATGAATGCAGCACGTTGAATATTTATGCGGTTGACATGCACCAGTGGCGGTGACATTCTGACTTAACAAGAAAAGCAATGCGTTTGCTTGTTTCGGATTAAATTTGTTGGAAAAATTTACAAAAAATTCAGCATAAATGCTTAATATTATTAAAATGCTGGCAAAGAATTTCTATTTAAATTGCTTAAAAATTAATAAGCATGCATGCATGCAAAAAAAAAACAAATAAGCAAAATGAAAAGTTAGTCAACTCCAGATAAACACATAATCAGCAATCAGTTGCTTGTTTACTAATATTTCACTGTGTGTTGGGTTTTATGACAATTTTGCTTTGAGATGAATACTTGATATAATAAATCTACATAAATGGCTCAAAAATTGTTGAGTACTTTGTAGCATTGTGAAAGCGCGGTACACACTGACCATGGCCGCAATAGTTAAAGTGAAGCTTTTTTTCTAAAATAAAAATAAAGTTTTACATTTAGTTTTGAGTGTAAAAATTTATGTGTGTAAATATTATGTAGAATTTTATATAAGAAATTAGCAATTAGGTGGCAACATTGTTTGCCTAGCAAGCTATAAAATGTGTACACAGTCAACTTTGTCTGACTAGCAACAAAATTAAATGGAAAATTTTAATGTTGACTTTGCAAATGCTGCACTAATTTCAATTTGCCCACCCCTGCTGCGACCTCTGCCCCTCATGCTCTGCTTATTGCCACCATTTTGTATACCACTGTGTGTCAGCTTTTGTTGAGCAACTCATTAAAATATTTAATTAGGCTTTAGTTGACGTCAGCGGGCAAGACTGCACACACCAGCCCCCACCCACCATATGTTAGACATCATTGCCCTTGGCTATTATTTAAACTCTACCCTCCCTCCTGCCCTCTGACACTGCTTAGACAAGCAACTATATTTGAGCACAATTATATGTAATCCACTGTAGATTGCAACAATATTTAATAATGCATTTCATGCTGATTTCTATCTTGGCAAATACTTTAATCGACTTGCTTACTTGTGCTGCTGTCTCTTTCACTCGCTCGTTATTTAGTTATGCTATCTTTTAATTCCATTTTACAGAGTTTCTGATTTTCAGGCTGCACACTTTATTTGTTCTTATTTTTTTATTTTCAATTGTAATTTTCATAGATAAATATTATGGCCTGCCTGACTGTCTGCCTGTCTGACTGTCTTTCTACACTGTCTGTCCTGCTCTGTCAACTGTTAGATATTGAAATTTATTTATATTTATTTAGTTAAATTGTGTTTGCTTACCTTCGGGCTATGCAAACACATTGCAAATCAAGATAACAGCGTTGCCAGCTCGTTTCAATAAAAACAGATATATTTGAACGTATCTTAAGCTATGTCGTTTGTCTTACTCCCACCCGTGCAGAGATCTTCGCATAATCTGGCCAGCTTAGTTCGAATAGAATTTAAAGTTTTTTTTTTTATTTTATTTTGCAATAAAAACTAAGTAAATGCAAAATATTAATATTTGTTGTAAAGCGCGAGATAAACATAAATATTATTTTGTTGTCTCTGCTATGCGCGTGACTGTCATCCTCCTCTCTTTTCCACACTCTCTTTATCCTACTCCGTGTATTAGCAAAATGCAATCGCTTTGTTTAAACAGTCGCATCGCACACACAAACAAACACTGTCACATCCTGCAGGGATTATTAAATTATATCCTACATTTACAAACACACCCACACTCAAAAACACCGTGTCGCAAGAAATCGCTGTAGTTACAATGAAAACAAAGAGAGCGAGAGATATAAAAAAAAAAACTAAAAGAAAAATAAATGCGGTAAATCAACAAAAAATTCTGTCAACTCAGGCAAATTAATTGTCAACAAAGCAGTGTTTGCTTATTTTTACAATAAAATTTGTTGTTTTTTCGCTTTAAGCTCGTTACAAAACTATTTTGCTGCTTTTGTTGTTGTTGCTTGCTTTCTCACTGAGAAATGCAGAATTTATGATGTTTATGCCAAGAAGATTATTGCAATGCAATTTTATCTTTTAGATATTTACTTAACTAGACCCTGTTATCGCACAAACTGCACACGATTAGGTGTATCTGTTTGTTTGTAATTATTTTATAATTTATTTGTTGCAAAATTGTAACACAGAAAAACATTTCATATCAGTTGAGCTTATTTCAATATAGGTTATATTTGTATTTTGTTTAACGGTATTTGTTGTGTGATTTCGTAATCATAAAATTAATTTTAAGTCTGCACAAAATTAAATTATTTAACTCTTAACTTTTACTTCTGAGAAAAACCCAAAAACATTTTTTTGTGTTAAGAAAATAGATTCAGCTAAATAATTCAAATTATTATTTTAAAATTAGTTTTTAAGTTTTATGCAATTGTCTATAACAATCGCAAACAAATATTTGAAGTTTTTAGAAAGGAACTCATGGAACAAAATCGTTATATACGCAAAAGTAGTACTCAAATCTAGTAAGGCTGGGTACTCAGTTATTCTCTAGGATATCAAAATATTATAAGAAGTGAAATTGTCGAAAGGAAAGTTTCTTAATTTCAAAATTATTTCTTCAATTTATCTGTCACAAATATTTTAAAAAATTGCCTTTCAAACTTTATATTTTTTTAAAAATGTATAAAAAAGTAAAATTAGCTGTAGGCTTGTTGCTACGTTCGGGTTAAATTCGAAAACCACAGAACAGTTTGAAATAAAATTATTACTATAAGGCATCTAAATAATCCTGGATGAACATAGGCTACACAAAATTTTAGTATTAATTAATTTTGTAGTGAAATAAATTGAAAAAAAAATATTCAATCATATAAGCTATGAAAAATACAATCTATCATATAAGCGAAGATTTGAATTTCAGTAAATTGTTAATTATTTTTTAACTTTCTGTTCAAAATTGAACCGGACTGCGGACCAGTTAACTTTTCTTCAATATTTATTTTATAATGTTTTTTCCCATTCTTGCAAGCATTTTTGGTAGACTGATTTCGGAATGCCCATAGCTCACTCTGCGAATTAACTTTGGTTTTAATCGTCTCAAAATGTTTTTCACGAAGCGAAAACTTAGGTTGAGGGAGTAGGAAAAAGTCACACGGGGCCATATCTGGCAAATATGGTGATTTTTTAACAGTACAGACATTGTTTTTGGTTAAATAATTGCATATAATGCGTGATGTGTGAGCTAGTGTATTATTGTGGTACACAACCATGAATTGTTTTTTCATAATTCTGAGTTCTTAAGCCGAATATTCTTGTGGAAACGCTTTAAAACTCACAAATAATATTGAGCGTTAACCGAAGTCAAAATCCGAAGTCTTTGATCTTAGACCGCGTGGTGACCGTGGCATGCAGGTCAAGTGTGTGCTCGGAGCCCGAGTTCGATCCCCAGTCGAGACGAAAAGTTTTTTCCATAAAAAATTATTCTGATCGGTAACCACCTCTCTGCAGACAATGGCAGACCTCCGAGAGTAAATAATGCCTAGTAAAGCTTCTTGGGAACATGAACTTTAGCCGTTCTGAGTCGGCATAAAACATGCAGGTCCAGTTCTCGGTCAATTGTGTGCATACATATAAATAACACACAGAACACAATTGATCATAAGAAGCTCGCTCAAAGTCCTTTCAATTGCTGAAATGGCCAATTTGTTTTTTTTTTTTTTATCTTAGACCACAGAGTGTAAGTACTTCTTTACAGCTTCATGAAGCCATATTGGCTATAGCATTCAAATTAGGAATAGGTCTGGCTATAACCAAATCTTATTACTCATATTATAAAAAAAATATGTGTGGGTCTATCACAAAAGGACACTAGAGTACACTGAACCAAAAAAGTACACAATAATTATGAAAATTTTACATGATCTCCATGAATCGCATTCATGAAATTTGGTTAAGTAACCATTAACATGAGTTACTTGAACTATTTATGATATCAATATACAAAAGAAAAACACGCAATCATGAATATTTCATAGGCCTAGTGCTTAAAGTTCATAAAGTGTGCGTGCCAGATACATGAACCAATCAAAAATTTCGTAACTGCCATCCAAAATGTGAGAGAAATATGAATTATTCATAACTTTTATGAATTAAATTCATAAAATTAATGTACAAATACGACGAGAACAAGCACGGTTCATAATATAAGTGACAAAAACTCATGAATCTTATGTACACATACAAGATATGTATGCAATACTAGAACTCAAATCTAGTAAGGCCAGGCACTCAGCTTTTTTCTAGGAAGTCCAAATATTATAGAATGGGATATCCATTGAATGACGACAGTTTTTTGTTTCAGATAAAAGTTATTTCTTCATTTTTTCCGGCACAATAATTTTAAAATAAATTCCTTTCAAACTTTATACACTTTTCTTATGCATAAAAGGGTAAAATTATATGTAGATTTTTTGCTTTGTTCGGGTTAAATTCGTAAACTAAATAACAGTTTGTGATGAAAATTTTATTATGAAGATTCTTAATAGTCCAGTTAAGTTTTAAGTTCAGTTAAGTTTTAATGCGACATCGTCAGAAAATTTAGACAAATAAGCGAAAATATTTCCACAAACTTTTTATTTTAATGCATTTTGTAGTTCATTACAATCATTACATGAAAAAATGCAGAGGTAACATGAATCATATACATGTAAAACGTGAACTACTTTATGCATTTAGTGAACAAAATTCATATATCTTATGTACTTTTTTACAGGTCGGTCTTCACACAAAAAAAAAAAAACTGATAGGTAAGGTTAAGTTAGATTGACGCGGCTGATTCTTATAAGAAACACATGTTCCAATTAGATCTTTTGTGATACCTGGGGGTTAATTATTTAACTACTTTATTTGAACAAATTGGAGCTATTAATGAAGCTTAGTAGTAAAGCTGTAGACCGAAGATTTTGAGAGAACGTCTAGGTCACTATAAAACCAGTTACCCAAGAAGAAGTAGCGGAGCCAGTGCTGGGCATGTGCAGAGAAGAAATAGGAGGAGGAGGAAGTGTTATGAATCCTCCTCCTCATCTCTACAGTTTCTACAGAAATTGTTATGGAGGATGTTTAATGTTTGGACATGGTTTCTAATTAAGCAGTGTCCTGTTATTAAAGAGGTTTACCAATTATTTCCTCTTCTCTTGATAAGGTAATGGTAGTACCAGTTCGAGTGAGTTCATCTGCTTTGTAGTTTTCTGGAAAGTCTCTCTGTTCGGGGATCCAGCATAGAAATATTTTGAGCTGCTCTGCCATGTCATTAAGAGATCTTAGGCAGCTAAGGCCTTAGGCCGCGTGCATAATAAACGCCGATTCAGACAGGCAGGCAATGTGAACAAGTGAGATAGATAGATATTTGTATCTCGCTTGTTCGCACAGATTTCAGCCCACCTGTCTGCCTACCTGTCTGAAACAAGTGAGATAGATAGATATTTGTATCTTGCTTGTTCGCACAGATTTCAGCCCACCTGTCTGCCTACCTGTCTATTATGCACACAACCTTAGGGTGATGTCATCCATCCGCCTTATAGTTCGTACTGGCACGAAGTGATTAAGGTGGGGACTTTCCATTGGCCGTTTTTTTAACTCGACTTTTTTTATAAATTTTTATTTTAGTAAATATTCTTAAGATTCTAAGAAATTGCTTAAGATTCTTAGAAATATTCTTAAGAAAGAATTTAATGGGAAAATTCCTACGGGTTCAAAAGTTACAGCCGTATTAGTGAGAGCGCGTTTTTCAAACTTTGAACGCGTTTATCTCGAAAGCATGTTTTTCGTACTGGTTGCGGCACTAGTGGGTTCATTTTTTGACGAATTATTTTTTTATTTTTTTAAACTTGATTCGCTATCGTATGACACGACCTTTTTTAAAATTTTTTTTAGATTTTTTATGAATTTTTAAGCTCAATATTTTTTTTTTTAAAAAAAGCTCCTGTCATACGATAACCAATTTTGTTAAGATTTAAAAAAGTCATTTTTTTCCAGATCGGACAATTTTTGCGACTCCCAGCGCTGCAACCACGAGGCCCGTTTGTTTCTCTGCCGCCAGTTTGGAGCTATATAAAACCACGTTGGAGTGAAACATATCTTATTTTGAATTTTTTTTCTTGTAATTTGTTTAATTCTCTACAATAATAAAAAAACATTGGAATATGTTTGTTTTTGACTGAGTTATGAGTTTTTTAAAAAAGGTCTGTTTTCGCTGCCACGAGTGTTATGTCCCACCTTAACACCTGTTCCCGTCTATGTCGAATGATATTGCTGCTGCAACATTCGCCTCAAGAGAAGCTTGTGAAAATCGACTGTCTTTGATTTTTTTTTTATGAGACGAAAGTTTCTAAGTGAGAGAACATAATGAGATAACTTTGAAAATGGGAACAAGTTATTGAACAATTTCATGTAAAAATAATGTATATCTGGATGAAATAAATTTTATAGAAAAAAGTCAAATTTGAATTGAACGCAATAGAATTATTTTGTGATACCGTTATGTGTGATAACATTTTTGGCAAAAGCAATTAAATTGATATCTAATTTTGCCAAATTGTGCTTTCGACAGTTAGGTGTGTGTTCAGCTGTTCAAATTAACATTTTTTTTTGTAATATTATCTTTTTTGTATTTGTTATGTATTGAAATCATTTTTATAATTAATTTGTTAGTATTATAGTATAAAATAATAAAATTTTCTTAAATTTTCAAGACACACAAAAAAAAAATCTGGCAACACTGGTATACCCCTTTTAACAATATTTTTTTGAAATGCATATCAACACAGCTTTTTTCTAAATTTATTTCTTTTCGTAAAATGTTTTTTAAAATATTTTTTTAAGCTTCTTGGGAGCTTTGTATTGAACTTCACTAAATCTTATTTTCTCCTTATTTTTTTTTTAAAATCTTTGTTGAGCTTTCTGCGGAACAAACTCATAATTTTTGATACCTTTGTAAACATAATTATATATTTTTAAATATAATTATAAACTCTAGTCAAATGATCAATAGCAGCACGTTTAAGTTGATTTATATGCTATGTAAATTCAGCTATTTTTTTCCCCCATTAATTTTATTCATTTTCCATTCAGCTGTCATGTTTAGAAATAAAAATAAAAATAATAGACTTAAATTTTTTACTGAAAATCTTTGCAAACATGCTGATTTTTTTTTTTTTTTTTGCTAAGCATGCACTTCCGTTTTATTGAAGTGGCGTGACGCACTTCCGGTTGGCAGCACGATTGAAATTTGCATTAAATTAAATTGAAAATATTTGCTACAGCAGAGTTGTTGCTGTTGCTATAAGAAAGAAAAACAACACTAAAAACAAGTAGCTAGTAAAATAAAATGTAAGCTTGCCCAAGCGTTTATATCGCTGTTGTTGTTTTTGTCTCCTCTATTTGCATGTTTATATGTTCATATGTATGTTAGTATGTATTTTTGTATGTGGATTTAAATATATAACGTTGCTGTTTTAGCATTTTAAGTTGAGCTTATATTGGAAACATCCTTTTATATTGATATTTATTGTCATCTACTTTTATATATTTAAATATTAGCTAGGCCCTATGTATGTGTATGTGTATCGTTTGAGCACAAAAACCAATATAAATAAACATTGATTATATTCGTATTTTATTTGTCCAAATGCCACACATACTCAATAGTTTTCTATATTTAAATTATTTTTGCTGTAAAGTGTTCAAAGTAATATTTGAAACAAATATTAGATTTAATAAATTTGAAATTAATTGTAGAATGCTGCAAAGCTTTTAATTAAGAGATATTAAAACAAAGCTTCTTAGTAAGTTTTCATTTTAGATAAAAGAAGCGAAGCTTTTTAAAGATGTTCTGCAAAGAAATTTAAGTGGATATTAAAAAAGCTCTACTTTATTCCAACAAAACACAAATTAGTGTTTTGGCTAAAGAAAACTTTGTGGAAAGACTTATACAGAATAGGTTGAGGGATAGCGACAAATTTATTCGTACTTCTTTAAGTGAATGCCATATATTTTGCAATTTGACGACAAAAATCTCGAGTCAAAAATGTTTTTTTTTTTTTTATAAAAGTTGACACAAAATTTTTTTAAATTTTATAAATGTCAAGCATAATTGACATTTTTTGAACACAAAGTACTGTACTCTATAAATATTCAATTATGCTTGACATTTATAAAATTTTAAAAAATTTTGTGAACTTTTCTGTACTCGTTAGTCTGTTTTTAGAATTTAACAAAACTTTTTGTCAGCTGCCAATAATTCAAAATCTTTCAATTAAATATCAAAATCCCTGTGATAACATTTTTGCTTTTGCTGCTTTGTAAAAGTTTCATTGTCATATTTAACATTTTGCAATAATCACTGATTCTGAGGCGATTGGCCTGTTTTTAGCTGCTATTCGAATGTTTGCCACCCTTTGTTGGCAGTACAAAACATTTACAATTTTTATTATTTTTACTATTTTCATTATTTTTATTTTTACATTTTAATGTTTGCCAATTTAATTTTTCGCCTCATTGAGTGACTTAATTAAATAAAATTCTTGCAGCCATTAAATTTAATGAAACTTTATAGCGTAACATTACTTCATATATATATATATATAGTTAGTTGCAATGTGTAAGTGTGAATGTTTAATGGCGGGTTTATGTAAATGTTTGTTGCCATAACTGTTTAGTGTTGGTTGGAATATCATTAAACATGCTAATACAATAAAAACAATTTAATTATCTTAGTTAGTTAACTTGACACATTTTATGAATCAAGTTTAATGATTGGTTCAGGCTAGTTGAATTGATAAAGTAACGGTTTAATTTGACTCGTAAAATTGTGATTAACATTTTGAAGGTGCCATGAAAACCATTACAAAAGAAGCTAATCAAAAAGGAAACAACTATTATGTATAAGCAAACTCCAGCTATGAGAATAAGGAATGAATAAATTTATGACCATTTTTTTTATAAAGTAAATTATTAGATATGGTTACAAGTGAGATAAGTTGTCATCGAGACAAATTAAGAAAGAAAGTTGCAAGTTTTTTCAAAATCCAATTCAAACTAAAGAAACAGCAAAAGAACTTTCGAAGATTTATTAAAATTAACAAAAAGTTTCAAGAAATATGGATAAAATTATCTATTCAATCCTTGCCCTTAAAAATAAATTCGCATGTTCTTAAGATATACGTTATAAAGAAAAGTATTCCAGTATTTTTGTGTTTTGAGATAAGTTTACAATTTCACTGTTTCATAATGTTTGATATGGTTTGTATGAAATTGAAAAATCGCAAAGTTTTAAGAGTAAACAATTAAAGAAAGCCTACAGTCGGTCTAGCCCGACTATGAAATACCATAAACCTACTTTTTCAAAATACAATAATAGAATTGAAAATGGGCGTGTCCGTATGCTGATGAAGCCCATAACTTATATGCATTTAAATTTTGATGAAAAATTTGCATAAATATCATGTTTTAATACTGTAGCTCACATGTTAATGCCTTTATAAAGTTTTCGCTATTGTGGGTTGTATGGGAGGTGGACATGTTCGTGGATAGATAACGCCCAATTTTTAAACACATCTTAGTTTTGGTACAAAAAAGAAACATACCAAATTTTATCTCTGTAGGTTAAACATAAGCTTATTTATGGAGTTTTAAATTTTTTAGGCTACCACGGAGGTGGGCGTGTTCGTGGTTGGATGAAGCCCATTTGGTCAAGAACGTCTTTGGTCTGTTAAAAAAAATATTCGTACCAAATTTTGTTCCTGTAGGTTAAACATAAGCTTATTTATTGAGTTTTTAATTTTTGGGATGGGTGGGAAGTGGGCGTGTTCGTAAGCGGATGACTTCCATTTTTCCAAACTTTAATGTTGTAGGTTATTTATAAGCTTACTTATGCAGTTCTTAATTTTTGCGTTGTACGGGAGGTAGAAGTGTCCGTGAGCGGATTCCAAAAATATTCAATAGTGTAAATCGTTGGGCCCATGTAACTATGTGTACCGAGTTTCATCAAGTTATCTCAACCCCTTTTTCTCATCATTTGTTTACGGACAACACACAGACGGACAGACGGACGGACATGGATAGCTCGCCTCACGTGGTGACGCTGATCAAGAATATATACACATTTCTATACCGAACTCGCTTCGTTCTATGCGTTACAAAGGTTTGCACAAAGTTAATATACCCTGACTTTTCAGGTTTAGGGTATAAAAAGAGCAATTTTTTGCAGAAAGAAGACGTAAATGGTAAAGCCTTTAATATGCGACGAGAGAAGTCGTCAAAAAGTTAATTATTACTAGCACTCTTCCTCTACTTGGGGATAGCGTCCTGGTCGCGGTGTAGATGGTTATGTTGCAATGCCAATGGACTACGAGGACGGCTATGATCACCAGACAAAATTTGGTGGGTTATAAATTCTTCCTTTTTCTGAATTTAAATACCCAGAACCAGACAGCATAATACCGGCCAGACTTAACTACGTGTATCCTGGAAGATAGCTAATGTGGTATTCATACAAAAATCGTCCCATTCTACTCATACCAAAAACGTCCTTTTGTTGAAACCAATCCAGAAGTTAATACATAGAACTGCATACACACTAAACCAAAATAGTACATAAGTATTATGAATTTTTACATGATCTTCATGAATTTTGGTCCAGTAACCAATAACATGGGTCACATGAACTAATCATGATATCAATGTATAAAATACACAAACGAATACCTCACGAGGACATGAAAATATCATAAGCCTTGCTCTTAAAGTGCATAAAGTATGTGTACAAGATACATGAACCAATAAAAAATAACAGTTTTTTGTGCCTTATATTTTTTTTTGGGCAAAAATAACAGTTATTTTCTGCCGTTTATTTTTCGGTCAAAAATATCAGGTAATTTACATTTGTTCAAGTCATTTTACCGATAAAAAAATTTTGATATTATTATTTTCATCTCATCGGTGAGACTTTTTACACATGGTGTCAACAGTTCAATCTGTCAAGCGGCCGTAAGAAAACACAAATTGCTTGATATTTTTGACAGAAAAAATTAAAGTCACAAAATAACTGCTATTTTTGACCGATAAAATAAAAGTCAAAAGTAACCTTTATTTTTCCCCGAAATATACTAGGCAAGAAATTAACTTTTAAAGAATCAGTTTCAAATTTAAAAGCGACTTAATATTCGTGAGGCTGAGGACATTTGTAGCATAATGGTATATTTGAAAAAGTCTTTCGACAATTTTTTTTCATTTGAAAATTGTAAAATAACAGTTATTTTCGGTACTTGTTTTAGTTCAGTTGGTGTTTTAGTTGCTTTCGAATGTCTTCTCAACATTGTTACTTTTTGAATGCTGGATTGCATTTGCATAGTACTCTTTGAACGAGCCTCCGAAAGCAGAGGCAAATCTTGTTCATTATTACCTCCTGCTTCCTGATCATAACAATTGCTATGTTGATAGAGGGCCTCATAAAGCAGCGAACGTTCATTGTTGAGTGCATCAACTTGGTTGGCTTTAAAATTTTTTTGAGATGCATTAGTGTGTTTTTTGGGGATTGGTTCTTTGTAGATTCACCAAAATACACTGATGTTTTGTAAAAATGCATTTTGAAACTCAGCCGTTGTTGCAGTCACCTTACCTTCATCATTAGTTGCAGACCCAGCTGCGGCTGTATTCTTAAGAACTCTAATTCGCTCTCTATATTCACGAACGCGTTCTGCTCCTGTTTTAGCTATTTTTCTATTTTTTTTTTCCGTGCATACTTGTAGGATGAAAATTAATGTTACGGTTATGTTAATAATGTAATGTTAATGTTAATCTAATGTTAATGTTAATTATGTTATTTTCAGAATGTTACGCGTTCAGTTTAAATTACATTTTGTTTGGCTTACTATCATGTGCCTACGTGGCGTGAACGTATAGATTCCGTCTCATAAGCAACGATGATCGGGGTTCAATTCTCGGCAGCGGCAGTAATTTTTTTTTAATTTTCATATGAATTGAAAACGTTAGCCTAGCGTCACGAAAAATGACCTTGTTATTTCATTCGCCGCCAAAGAAGTTTCACTTCAAAAATTTCGTACATGTCATAAAAAATTAAATGGAAAATGAATTGGTCATAATTTTATGAATAAAATTCATGTACAAATATGAGGAGAAAAAGAAAAGTTCATGCATTAAGTGACAAAAATGTATGAATCTAGAAAATGTATACCATTGATCAATTTATGCTTCAAATTCGAACAAGCGACCTTTAAACTCTTTCCCAAAAATTTTTAAAAAAATCTCAAAAATACCTTACTCCATAAGATATTAAATAAAGATAGATCAAATATGAAATTTGAAAAAAATGTTTTCTTCTGTAATACCCAAATGTACTATACCTGTACAAGAGAAACGGAAACTACTTTATGAGTTTAATGAATAGTTCATAAGATAAGAGTAAAAAATGCATTAAAGTCATATATCAAGTTGAACGGATCAAGTTGAACAGAATGAACGGGTCACTGCATGGCGGCAGCCCACGGCAAAAAGCTCAAAATAAAATCAAATAAAATTAATAAAAATATTTTGTTTTTTATTTTTCATAAATTACACAGTGCGACACGAAAAAATAACTTCAAATATCTCAATGGTTTCTAGTAGTGCATGGTCTGTATATTATTTCCTCATACACAGTTTTATCAGATTAGGTCAAATAAGAGAGAAATTCAGGGCCAAATTTCACCTTTAAGTCACAAATTTTTTCTTAGAACTCTTAAACTAAATTCAAATCCTGTGTAGTAACTGTCTCTAAGTATTTGCAATGGATGGTTCTTAACATTTTGAGACCATTTTTTGCTCAAAAGGTTACGTAAGGGGGTTAATTTTTTCTTTGAAAACAGGCCTTTTTTAAAATAAAAAAAAATGTTCAATCCGCCCCGGGTACCACCATTTTAGGGGTGACACCATTTCGATTTTTTTTTATTTCTCAAACAAACAGAAAAAGTAATAAAATACTTTACGGTAAAAAATGTAATTGCTGTTTCAAAATATAAAATTCTGCTTGTAAGTCTAAGTAATGAGGAGGAAACATTTCGAAAACGTTTCAAGCTGTAAAATCCGAAAACTTTTTGTAACTTAACGCAAAGTAGTCTATGTTAAGTGTTTAAAATTTGGCTGCAGCTTACGACGAAATTTCAGAAAAGGATCTAGTTGTTGAAATTGCTTGCGAGTGGTCCTTTTTGGAAACTTCGCCAAATATTTCATTTGCATTAAAATTAAATCCTACAATTTGTTTGAGTTTTTCAAAGCTTAAATTAATACGGACTTAATTGGACTTCCAAGGTATTCCATGGGACAGGCCAAAGTTTCCGATCTTGCTTTTTTATCCATTGCAAACGAGCTTGAAATCAATATTACTGATTTCGATGAGATTATTTAAAATATTGCAACTCTTAAAGTAAGAAATGCCAGTATTTAGGACAGCTCACTTTTAATGCATGGAAATGGTACGAAATTAGTAACAAAATTTGTTTTTTTGTTTTTCTTAATTTTAGAATATTGAACCAAATTATTAAGTTATATAAAGTTTAAGAGATTTTTTAAAATATCTTTAAAATCTTAAAAAAAAATGGATTCTTGGATTTAAACGAAACTTTTTTGAATTTTTATTTGAAGTATTAACTTTTGACTTTCAAAATATTATCTGCACCTTTTCATAAACAAGAAAATTATGCAGGATAAAAAATAAAGTCTTACTTATTTCTGTAATTTTCAATAAACATCTATTATCTATATGTCTAGCATTCTCACTGAGTTTCGTTAGGATCGGGTTACTTTTGTACGTACCTTCCATACAAAATTATTTAAAATTTAAATATACATCCTAGGGAGGTTGTCCATTTTCAGTGCACATCTATTTCTCTAATTGCTTAGCCATTTGACCAAATTTTGTTAAGATCGGCCAACTTTGGCATGCATCTCCCATACAAAATAATGTAAAAACTTAATGTAGGAAAAGTACCCAAGGAAAGTAACCCTAGGAACTGACCAATTTCAACTTTTAAATTTTTGCAATTTTTGTTAAATTTAACAATGACGACACTTTTAATAAAAATGTTTCGCCTGCAATAATAACTTTTAAACCTCTTTTTAATCATTTAATTTATAAAAAATAAAATATTTTTATTACAAATTGAGTAGTAAAATTTTTCGGTGCGGGCGATTTTTTATAAATTAAATGATTTAAATTCAAACCAAAAAAGTTCAAATAACAGTTATTAAATTCTTTAAAAACAAAAACAAATCGCATTTTACTATAATAAAAACAAAAATTTTTCAAAATGTAATATTTTTTTCTGTTTTTTTAAGAATTTTTTATTGTTTGTCATCTGTTGTTTTTTTCGGAAATCATAAAGAAAATAATAAAAACACAAAATCTCATTGAATTGGTTTCTAATTGCATTTAGAAATTTCTTATAAGGATGACACCACGGGTATCCGCCCCGGGTGACACCAAGCCTAAGAACGCCTCTGCTCTGGAGTGAAATGGTGCATCCATGTTTAATCCACAGTTCTGAAATGATGATGACGATTGCGTTAATTCTCCATTCTGAACCAATTCAGCTCCCATTTTGCTGAAATTTTTTCTCAAACCCAATTTTCCGTGCAAAATTAAAGTGACTGTGCCTTGCTATATGCCATTGGGCTCAACTTTTTTCCACACTTTGATTTGTCGAGTACTTAAATCAATATCGTGTATAATCATTTCGGAGAAAGACACTGTCACAAGCTGTCCGGAAAATGAGGCAAAAGTTATTTTTTATGTAAAAGTTATTAGCATTGAAAATTGCTTCTTATAAAAATGATTCATTCACTGATTCATATTAAGAAATTTTTTCAGTTTTAGTATTTTATTGTATAAACAAATATTTTTTTAGCATAATTCAAAATTATATTTCGATTCTGTGCAACTCACAGTCTACAGTATCCTTTTTTCCATTTTCTAGAATAATACAATTTCGTCATTTTTTACGTCAATTAAAAGCCAGATATGCGTTCTAGCCTGACTCCTAGTTCTGCGCTATGGTTCGGCATAAAACCATAACCAACAAATTTTAATAGATTTCAGTCAATGTTTGTTTGCCAACCAAAATGTACATGCAAATTTTATGCCTAAAAAATAATTGGAATTACTTTAATTTTTCTTTTATTTTCTTTTTTTTTATATTTTGTTGCGTGTTAACATCTTTTGTGTCATAATTACTTATTTTTATTGTTGTTTTTAATGTTTATTTTATTTTTTGCACAAAAGTAAAAATAATTCTTAAACATACCTTCTTCAATTTATATTATATTGTTTTTTAACTAACTTAATTTATTTACGAGTTCGTGCATTTTACTGCATATCGAAGGCGTTTCTTGCTCGTGCTTGAAAGGCGCGCTGAAGCAAGCTGCAGAAACTCCTTGAAACCGAATTGCTTTACCTGCAGCGGCCCTGCTTTTTGTTTTGCTGCAGTATAAGGGCTGCAGATTTTTTATTTTTTTTCTTCTTCTTCTTTTGTTGCTGTTGTAGTTTAATTATCGTCAGACATGCCATTAATTTTTGGAATGTCAAGAAGAGTTAACGAGTTGCTTTTAATGTTACCTTCGTTTAAAAATTTGTTGTTATTTTCGAGCTGCAACTTTTGCTGCCTGGTTTGCTTCTTGGTCTATGGTTTGGCCCCAAAATTTTGCATTTATTTTTTTTTTTGTTTTTTATTTTTTGTTCCTACGTTTTTTATGATATTAAAGTTTATTTTGTGTTTATGTGTTTAAAGCAGAGCAAAAGTTTTTTAAAACTGAACTCATTCATTTATTTAGTTTTTAGTTTGAAATCAACAAAATTTCAACTTTGTAACTGCAAAACTTTATATTATAACTTTAACAGCTATGTTGAATTTGTTTTTATTTTTCAAATAACTTAGATTATAAATTGTTGTTGTTGGATTTTGCTTGAAATTTACAAAATTTATCTTCAAATTTAACATTCTCACAGACTATTTTGTTGTGTGTGTCCCTTTTGCGCAATTTTCCTACTTTCACACACACACACACACACACACACACACACAAATATACACATATACATATGAGAAATTTGCATACAAAAGCTACAAAATGCAGTCGCAAACTTTTGTCATAATTCAGAAAACTTAAAAGTTTTGCTGTACCTCTCAAATTGCACAGCTCTACCTACAACATGCTCTTGCCTATCTGTTTCTATCCCCCTCTTGCCTACAATCTCTTTTTACCATCATTTATTATTATGGCAAAATTTCACAAAATGAAATTAAAAAACTTTATTTATTCTATTTGTGTAAAAATAAAAAAAAAATTTCACATTTTATTGGATTAATTTTTGTTGTTGATGATGATGTTCATGCAACTTTATGTGGCATAGTGGCGCAAAAACCACGTCACTCTAAGATTACCACAATTTTGGGCAGTCTTGCTTTGAAGTGGGCTTTAATAGTAAATAAAAAAAATATTAAGCTTTTTCGGTAGCTTTCGTAATTTCACAATTAGTTTGAGCTTGAATAACTTGTAAAGCCTGTTCAAGAACTATTCGATAAAAAATTTCTCTATTTTCGATAATAGCAACTTTCTCTTTTTCATATAAAATTTTCTTCAATTAGATTAAATTTTCACATTTTCGAAGATATATTCCTTCACTTGTGGAAAATGGAAGTATAGCCCGTTTCAAAAGAGAAGAATATTTTCGCGCATGTTTGAGAATAAGAAAATAATTTTGAGAGCGTTCTTCATTCTGATTGGACGACATTAAAAAAAAATTGAATATTCTCTGAGCAGAAAAATAAATTAAAAAAAAATTAATGTATATTCATGAATTTTGTTGTTCATCGCAACTGCGCTGCGGAAGTACTGAATTTTATTTTCCGAAATCAACCAATCAAAATTGAAAAAAAAGGGTGAGTCAAAAAATAATTTGTTAGCCGAAATTTCACTTCACAATTTTTTCTTGAGAAAATAATTTATTTTTTATGTGATTTGTATTTGATTTCTGTCTCAAGATGCAGGTTGGTACAGGCCGTCGGTGCAACACCGATCATTAGTTTTGAATGTTTGCGCATTTAAATATATAGAAAAATAGTAAAAAATACTCAAAAAAAGCATAAAGTTCAGCGAACAGTACAAAAAGAGCAAGAAATTACGCTCTAAAAAATTTTCTAGCTTTAAAAATAATTTCTCACTGCGCATCGAAAAATTAAACTAAAAAATGTTCTTCTCTTTTGAAACGGGCTATATTTCAATGTTCCTACTAATGATAAGTATTTTTTTAGCACAAAAAATTAGTATTTATAGAAGAAAATTTATTGAAAATGAGAAAATGGTCTTATATTTTGATAAAAAATTCACTATAAGAAGTATTTTCTTCAATGAAAACAAATATTTTCTCAAAAATAAAAATTATTTTTCTTTAAAAACGATATATTTTTTTGTATTTCTCTTTTCATAGAAGCTTTTATTAATTTTTAGAATTACATTTAGAGAAAAGCATTTTCTGGGGCAAAGTCTGTACCATTTTTCTCTAAATATTATGCCTTTTTTATCATATTCCGAGAAAATTTTTTCTGAGTGTCAGCTTTGCTTAATTACTATAGTTTCAATTTTGTACGTGAGATATTTACTAGAGCATTCATTTACGAACCATTTTAGGATTTCATATAACCTTAATTTTATTTTCCGGATCGCGAAAAAAATACAACCTTTGGATTTAACCGAATAAAAAAGCTTCTATTAAGGGTTAACTCTGTAACGCCCAGAATTCACCTCATGGAACAGGTGTTTTTTGGAAATTCTGTGGCAATTAGATCTTAGAAAATAAATATGGATCCCCTTTTGGGGGTGACTACAAGGGTGTTCTTCGAGAATTAAGTGAAAAATCGATACAGTGGTTGATCCCCAACGTAGGAGGAAAACCACCAGACTATTTTTGAAACTTATTTTCAAAAATACCCTGTCACTGTTAGTAATATGGATGTAAATACATATCTGCACAGAAGGAAATGTAGCATGCTTTTTTTAAACAAACGCATTCATACTTCAGACAATGTATTGTTCAAATCTATATTTTTATACCCTAAACCTGAAAAATCAGATAATATTAACTTTGTTCAAACGTTTGTAACGCATAGAACGAAGCGAGTCCGGTATAGAATAGTATATATATATTTTTGATCAGCGTTACCACGTGAGTCGAGCTATCTATGTCCGTCCGTCCGTCTGTCCGTCCGTCCGTCCGTCCGTCCGTCTGTGTGTTGTCCGTATACACAGGATAAGACGAAGGAGTTTAGATAATATGATGAAACTTGGTACCAGTGATGCTACAAGCGGTACAACTGTACCATTTGGGGGTACACTTTCAGTACCGTCAGTACGAAAGTACGCCTTTTTTTCAAAAGGTACATTTTTGAATTTTGTGATTTTCCATTTCATATTTCCAAAAGTCCATTATTTTCTTAAGGCAACAGCATGCCTTCCACATGAAAGTGCAGCAGAAGGGCGCGTTTGCTCTAAATTTAGACTCATTAAAACAAATCTTCGAAAAAAGCTAACCGTTATACAAACTTAAAAACGTTATTTTTTAAACTTTAAGCTTATATGGCGTTTTTTTAGAGCTTTTGGTAATAATTTTCAAGAAAGTACGGTTTTGACCAAGATAGTACGTTTTTCTCATTCAAAAAGATACACTTTGAAAATCTCTTATAGCATCTCTGCTTGGTACACATGATCACATGGACCCAATGATCTGCACTATTGAATATTTTTGGAATCCGCCCACGGACACGCCTACCTTCCATACAACGCAAAAATTGAAAACTGCATAAAAAAGCTCATAATTAACCTACAACAATAAAATTTTATCTGTATGTGTTTTTTGTATCAACACAAAGATATCTTCGAAAAATGGGTATCATCCGCTTACGGACACGTCCACCTCCCATACAATCCAAATATTGAA
Source organism: Tetanocera ferruginea (assembly GCA_958299015.1). Taxonomy (NCBI): domain Eukaryota; kingdom Metazoa; phylum Arthropoda; class Insecta; order Diptera; family Sciomyzidae; genus Tetanocera; species Tetanocera ferruginea. The sequence continues at coordinate 114,422,590 of OY282644.1, read as the reverse complement.
AACGGAATAAATAAGCCTCTGTTTAACCTACAGAGATAAAATTTATAACAAAATAAAGACGGTTTGAAAAAATGAACATCTTCCGCCTACGGTCACGCCTACCTCCCATACAACGCAAAAATTGAAAACTGCATAAATAAGCTCATAATTAACCTACAACAATTATATTTGGTGTGTATGTGTTTTGTATCAACACCAAAATGTCATCGAAAATTGGGTGACATCCACTCACTGACACGCCCACCTCCCATACAACTCAAAAATTTAAAACGGAATAAATAAGCCTCTGTTTCACCTACAGATATAAAATTTGGGACGTATGTTTTTTTATGACAAAACAAAGATGGTTTTGAAATATGGACGTCATCCGCCCACGGACACGCCTACCTCCCATACAACGCAAAAATTTAAAACTGCATAAATAAGCTCATAACTAACATACAACAATAAAATTAGGTGTGCATGTGTTTCGTATCAACAAAAAGATGTCTTCGAAAAATGGGTGTCATCCGCTCACGGGCATGCCCACCTCCCATACAATCCAAAAATTGAAAATGCAATAAATAAGCCTATGTTTAACCAACAGAGATAAAATTTGGCACGCATGTTTTTTACAACAAAACACAGATGGTTTTGGAAAATGGATGTCATTCACCTACGACACGCCTACCTCCCATACAACCCAAAAAGTTTAAAACTGAATAAATAAGATTATGTTTGTCATAGAGAGATCAAATTTGGTATGTATGTATTTTAAACCAAAACTAAGGTATGTTCAAAAATTGGGAGTAATCCGTTCATAAACACTCCCAACTCCCATAGCGAAAGCATAATAAAGGCATTAACTGTGAGCTACAGGAATAAAACTTGGTATGTGTAAATTTTTCATCAACATTTAAATGCATATAAAATATAGGCTTTCAATAATATTATTTTTTATTTTTGGAAAAGTAGGTGTAGAGTATTTCATAGTCGCTCTGGACCGACTTAAGACCTTCTTTACTTTTTTTTTTATTTTATATTGAAGTAACAGCGAAGAAATTCATTGCCTTTCTGGTCGAGTGTGTTGAGTTTGAGTTTTTGAAACATTTCGCGGGGTTCGATTATGGAAAAAACCAAAATATTTTTTTGAAATATTTTTTTTTTAACAAATACAAATGTCACTGGTCAAATAGTGAGTAATAAAACTGATTGTGAGCTTAAAATAAAATATAATAAAAAAGTAAAAAAACCTAAATGTTTTTGTTAGTAACGATTAAATTATCGTTACCAACAAATCTTAGTGGAAGTGTGAATGACTGCCATGCGGAGGTTCGAATGCCGACTGTGATTAAAAGTTTTAATTTAATTTTTGTTGGAATTTCAATTACAATTTTATTATTCATTGGCCTGTTCCACAGCCCAGAGTTATCCGTATCGAAATATATATAATTCTGTTGGATGAAAATAAAGTTAAGAATAAGAGATTTTATAATTCTTAAGGTTTTTTATTTGTCAAATTGAAGAAAATTTTACCTAAAGTTTTATTGAAATAAAGTTATCTACAAACTTGCGAGCTTTTAAGAATAAGATTGAAAATTTTCTTGAATGTAACACAATAAAGCTATTTAAGCATAACAAAGTGAAGAGAAAACAATTAAGGATATGTGAAAATAAATACTTTGCCATATCTTAGATTTATAAAGAAAAAAATATAAATAAAAAAAAAAATAAATGCGATATAAAAGCACTTTCCGGTAAAGCTTTTATGCTGCAATAAATCAAGCTTGCCAGAATGTAAAAGCAAAAACGAAAATATGCCAATTAATGAAATACAAGTGTGTGTGTGTGTGTGTATGTGTGTATGTGTTTATAAGTATGCATGTGCTTGTTATATAAAAAGCAAAAAGCAAAAAAAAAAAGAAACCCATAAATTTAGCTTGTTCTCGATTTTCATTTGAGGCCGCATAAATTAGGCTTAATTTTGCATTTCAGAGAATTCATTAAACGTTAATGTCGGCTGTGCTACATGTGTGTGTGTGTGTATATTTGTGTGTGATTTTATTTTGCTTTTGTGATTAAAATTCCCATAACTAGTTTCCGGCTTCTTGTGGAACGGCGCAAAAAGCATAAAAAAATAATGACACAAAGAAAAATATTAACGTTTTTTTTTTTTTTCAACCAATATAATTATATAAAAATATTAAGAAAAACCGTCAAGTTGTTGGTCGGACGACAAACAATTTATTATCATTAAACGCTGAAGTTTTTAATTATTTTCATATAAAATATATATTTTTTTAAAAGAATTAAAAATAGCAAAAGCAAAGATAAAAAAAAAACAATTTAATAAAACATTAATAAATAACGTGTTCGCCAGGCAGCGCTAGTTAAAAAGACAGCAACAAAAACAAGAAAAACAACAACAACAAGAAAAACAACAACAGAGGCTGCACAAAAAGGTTTTATTTTAAGTGGCACACAATTTTAATCTTCGCGTGCATAAATTGCAAAATGTTGTGTTCGAGGATGTTCGAGTCATGGCGATCGGTAGGAAAAACAAACAGATGACGACAAACAAAAAAGACCCAGGCGGAAAATTTTCAAGCATATGTTGCAACAGCTTTTATGCGAGTTTTTATAAAATGAGAAAATATACAGTTAAATTTTTAAATCATTGAAAAGCAATAGTTTATTTGCAGTTAATAAAACAACAAATTATTTTATAATTTTTATAAAATTTTCAATTTTCCTCTTTTTATAAATATGCTGTGATATATGAAAACTTTTCCTACCCAACTCTTTGGTTTTAATGCAATTTTGCGATACATACTTCTTTGCAATTTGTATGCAAATATAAACTATACAATATTTCTTTGAATTTTAACATGCAAGCAAACACAAACACTCGTTCACAGCTATTTACACACACACACACGCACACAGACAAACTCACACATGCACATAAAATATTGTATACAATTTTAACATAATTGCATGGCTCGTAAATACTTCGATTGTGTTGTCTGCAGCATAAAAAGGAGGCTATAAATAAATGGCGAAAAACAAAACAAAATAAAAAATTAAAACAACAAAAAATAGCAAACAACAACGACGTTTGCAACAGCAATAGCAATTTGTGCACCACCACAACAACAACAACAACAACAACAACAACAACAACAACAACAACAACAACAACAACAACAACAACAACAACAACAACAACAACAATAACAACAACAACAACTGCAAGAAAAACAATAACCAACAACTACAACAACAAACATGACTAAATGAAAAATTTAATTAAAACGTTTAAAACAAAAAATAAAACCAAAGAAGTAACAAGCGAGGAAAAATAAAGCTTCAAAACAAAAACATCATCAGAAGACTACAAAGAAAATCCTTTATAAACTTTGTTGTTCTCGGTTTGGCAAGCACGAATTTTAGCTGAGCTACACAGTGAAAAAAATGCACGTTTCTCAAAACGTCCGTGCAGTAGTTCGGTTTTTCCCCGTGAGGTGAGAGGATTTTAATGAAAAATAAATTGGTTCCAAAGTCATAAAATAATGAAAAATTAAATTTTTTGAAGTGAAATTTCAAGGTCCTTTTTCGTGACGCTAGGCTAACGTTTTCAATTCATATGAAAATTAAAAAAAAATTACTACCGCTGCCGAGAATTGAACCCCGAACATCGTTGCTTATGAGCCGGAATCTATACGTTTACGCCACGTAGGCACATGACAAATAGCCAAACAAAATGTAATTAAAACTGAACGCGTAACATACTGAAAATAACATCATTAACATTAACATTACATTAACATTAACATAACATTATTAACATAACCGTAACATTAATTTTCATCCTACAAGTATGCACGGAAAAAAAAATAGAAAAATAGCTAAAACAGGAGCAGAACGCGTTCGTGAATATAGAGAGCGAATTAGAGCTCTTAAGAATACAGCCGTGATTGCAACAACGGCTGAGTTTCAAAATGCATTTTTAAGAAACATCAGTGTATTTTGGTGAATCTACAAACAACCAATCCCCAAAAAACACACTGATGCATCTCAAAAAAATTTTAAAGCCAACCAAGTTGATGCATTCAACAATCATCGTTCGCTGCTTTATGAGGCCCTCTATCAACATAGCATTTATTATGATCAGGAAGCAGGAGGTAATAATGAACAAGATTTGCCTCTGCTTTCGGAGGCTCGTTCAAAGAGTACTATGCAAATGCAATCCAGCATTCAAAAAGTAACAATGTTGAGAAGACATTCGAAAGCAACTAAAACACCAACTGAACTAAAACAAGTACCGAAAATAACTGTTATTTTACAATTTTAAAATGAAAAAAATTGTCGAAAGACTTTTTCAAATATACCATTATGTTACAAATGTCCTCAGCCTCACGAATATTAAGTCGCTTTTAAATTTGAAACTGATTCTTTAAAAGTTAATTTCTTGCCTAGTATATTTCGAGGAAAAATAAAGGTTACTTTTGACTAGCTATACTTTTGACTTTTATTTTATCGGTCAAAAATAGCAGTTATTTTGTGACTTTAATTTGTTCGGTCAAAAATATCAAGCAATTTGTGTTTTCTTAAAGGCCGCTTGACAGATTGACACCATATTCGGTACGGTCCCGTGATGCAAATATTGAATCATCAAATTATTATTCCATTTCGTATTGATTAAATTTCTTTTCAGATACTTTCTCTTTCTATTTTACACTAAAATCTCTCTTATTTCTTACTGTAAAAGAAGTTTCACTTCTGCCACGTGTATGTTGCTACACGCGAGTTTTTTTTTAAAATCATATTCTTTCTATGTCGATCGCCATGATATAGTTTGACATCAGTTTTGATGTTTGGAAATATTCAAAAATAATTTTAATACTCTTGAGTGTTCAATAAATAAACCTTTAATCAATATGAAATAGGGTTGACAGAGAGCTCTTGAGTTAATCGAATTTGATTTTTTTTTCAAAAGCAACAATTTTTTAAAAAAATTCATTCATCAATTGTGAAATTTGTGAAAAAAGATGTTTCGAATGAAAAATTCGATTTTTCATTTGATTATTTCTGAAAGTTTAAAAATTATTAAGTTTATTTAAATTATTTGTTTTAAATAAATTTGGGGTAATCGATTGGTGAATGATTTTTGTTGTAAAAAAAAAACAAAAACTCAAATTTGCATTTTTGATTTTCTTTCAAAGTCTATAGCGCATTTTAAGTGAATTTATTTTGTCTCGACCAGGGACCGTACCGGTTATGGTTTTTATCAAAAAAGTCAAATATTAACTGTTATTTTTTAACTTTTATGTTTTCCGACAAAAATAAAAGTTATTTTGTGCCTTATATTTTTTTCGGGCAAACATAACAGTTACTTCTGACTTTTATTTTATCGGTCAAAAATAACAGTTATTTTCTGCCTTTTATTTTTTTGGTCAAAAATATCAGGCAATTTGTATTTTTTCAAAGGCCATTTTACTGACTAAAAAACTATCGATAACATTATTTTGGTCTCATCGGTGATCACGTTTTACATATGGTATCAAAAGTTTTTTGATCGGACAAGTGGCCTTTAAAAAAACACAGATTGCCTGATATTTTTGACCGAAAAAATAAAAGTCACAAAATAACTGTTATTTTTGACCGATAAAATAAAAGTCAAAGGTAACCGTTATTTTTGTCTGAAAAAATAAAAGGCAAAAACTAACAGTTAATTTTTAACTTTTATAGAATCCGTCGAAAATTTAAAAGGCTCTAAATATTCGTGAAGCTGAGGCCATTTGTATCATAATGGTATATTTGAAAATGTCCTTCGACAATTTTTTCATTGTGTCTTTTTCATTCGAAAATTGTAAAATAACAGTTATTTTCGGTCCCTGGTCTCGACTCTAAATTAATAAACCGTCCGTGCCATAAACAAATTAAGGCTATCCGCTCTGATTTTTTTGACAAAATTAATTTTATTTTAAAATGTTGTTTTTTTTCTATTTTTCAAAAGAATTAATGAAATTCAAAAACAATTTTTTTTAAGGAAATAACTTCATATCTAAAATCATTTAAAAATTATAACTTCAAACTTATTTTAACCATCTCATATATAATTTTGAATAAACAAATTTTGATTTTAAAACAAAACACAGTCAAACAAAAAATTGGTCGAATTTCGACAACAGGCGGTACTTTATCTAAAAATCTTAACGATATATAATTAATATTGTTTATCGAAACAACACTTTTATTTTCATCAGATGTGATGTTTATTGTGTTTCCATAAAAAAAAATATTTTTTAAATAAAGCATTTTCTTAAAAAAAATAGTTCTTAAAAAAATATTTTCATAAAAAATGTATCGTAAAATATTATCATTTTCAAAATGTATCATTAAATTACTTGAGGGTTTTCCCGTGCATTTTCGATTACTATCGGATGTATTCAGGTAGTTCGAAGAACCCGTTTTATGTCTGGGGATATTTACGGAATATTTATACAAAAAATGTATGTTAAAACTAAAAAAAATTTTAAATTTAATGTATAAAAAATGTCTATAAAAAATGAAATTTTAGGGGGAACAATATCAGACAAACTGAAAACATGCATACATCAACAAAAATTGAAGTGCATCAAAATTCAATTTAAAAATATCCTTAAAACTATCAAATATTCTTGTAAAAAATAAGATTTTATAAAAATTTTAGAGTTCTTACCAACATAAAAAGTTCATAAGTTTTTGCAAAACATACAAGAAATGTGTACCTACTTAAAATATTTAAAAATGGGAATAAGGCAAACTTTCGAATATTTTCATTAATATAACTTGAAAAAGATCGAAATCATTAAAAATATGTAGCCAAAATATTCACTTACTATAGCTCATATCTTCGATCTAATGGTGTGCGAAAAGCGGACACCCTATTTGAAATATGCGCCCAAAATATCGAATTGATCAAAGTTGTACCTGCAAATTTTTCACTTTGCCTCTGTGATATAAACTTATCTGGATAAGTTATTGAAAATCTAACTACCAATTCTGGTACCAAAATTGAGTAATATGTTTATAAAATATCATTTCATTTGGCATTTTTGTTTTGGTCTGAACCAAATTTAGCATGTCCCGAATTTGTTGCCTTTTTGAGAAACTTTTGTGCTGGAAATCTCCTAATGGTATATTTAAAAAGAAACTCCATTTCTTGAATATAAAAATATAAAACTGAAAAAGTTCTTGTCAGTTGACAAATAGTCTGATGAGATAAGAGGATTCTTTACACAGTCAATCTACTTATTTTGAGTTTTTGCTATTTTTTTTTCTATATGAATTTATATGATTTTAAAAAATTTATTTTTATTGAAAAAATTTTTGTTCGAGGTAAGAGTTGAGAACTCGGTATTCGTTGGCTCGCACGATACGAGTTGGCTAAGAAAGTTAAAATTTTTAAATTCAAAACACTTGTTTGTCATAAATGACAGTTGATGAATGCTTTAACTCAAGTTTTGGACAAAAGAAAAAGTTTTGAGAAAAATTAAATAAAAAAATAAAAAACATTCAAGCTCAAAAGATCATCCATTTCAAACCAAATTTCATATCAATTAAGAAGAGACATTTCTTATAAAAAATTTATATCAAGTTTGAAGACTTGATTAACACAGTTTGTGCGGACTGTGGCCGGGACTGTTAAGTGTGTGGCGTGTGAGCCAATGATCTGGGTTTTATCCAGGGACCGAAAATAACTGTTATTTTACAATTTTCGAATGAAAAAGACACAATGAAAAAATTGTCGAAGGACATTTTCAAATATACCATTATGATACAAATGGCCTCATCTTCACGAATATTTAGAGCCTTTAAAATTTTCGACTGATTCTATAAAAGTAAAAAATTAACTGTTATTTTTTGCCTTTTATTTTTTCAGACAAAAATAACGGTTACCTTTGACTTTTATTTTATCGGTCAAAAATAACAGTTATTTTGTGACTTTTATTTTTTCGGTGAAAAATATCAGGCAATCTGTGTTTTTTTAAAGGCCGCTTGTCCGATTAAAAAACTTTTGATACCATATGTAAAACGTGATCACCGATGAGACCAAAATAATGGTATCGATAGTTTTTTAGTCAGTAAAATGGCCTTTGAAAAAACACAAATTGCCTGATATTTTTGACCGAAAAAATAAAAGGCAGAAAATAACTGTTATTTTTGACCGATAAAATGAAAGTCAAAAGTAACTGTTATGTTTGCCCGAAAAAATATAAGGCACAAAATAACTTTTATTTTTGTCGGAAATTATAAAAGTTAAAAAATAACAGTTAATATTTGACTTTTTTGATAAAAACCATAACCGGTACGGTCCCTGGTTTTATCACTTTATAGGTGGCTCTATGTTAGGTAGGGGTGGGTTTCATACGATTCGGCTATTTTTTAAACGCACTGTGCATATTTAAGATCACAGAAAAATTTTAAGACATTTTTGTGGAAATTAATAATCAACTAGAATATTGATATAGCCACTTCGTATGAGAGGTAGGCGTGGTTTTCATCCGATTTGGAAAATTTTAAAAATTGATCTTTATATGTTGGACAGAAGCTTAAATTATGGAATTCATTGTGATAGTCGTTAAATTACGGTTGCAATGCCTTGAGTTAAGACATATACATATTAATGACGCTAAAAATTAATTTTTTTTTTTTACTAAAAATAATTTTATTTAACTAAATTTGAGCTTCGGCCGTATACTTATACAAAACGAAATAAAAAAGGTACGGCCATATACGGCCAAAGCTCAAATTTAGTTAAATAAATAATTCATTAAAGGGCCGAAAAAGCAACATATAAAAAATAATGTTATTGAATTCGATTTCCTCAAACAAAAGTTTCAAATTCAGGAAAAAAAAAAAATATTAAAAAAAATTTTTGGTTTTGTCTTTAGTTAAGCTTAATGCAAAATTTGCCCAATACCGCCTGTAGCGTACCATTAATGAGAACAATAAACAAACTTAAAAATTTCAAATAAACATTAATACGTACAACAAATAAATAAATAAAAATCGAAATGTTTGTGAGTGTGTGTGTGTGGCTGAGTTTGCCTTACAATGAATGTCAACATAATTAAACGAAGACATGACATATCTTTAAAATCGTATATCGTTGAGTCTAAGTTGAGCTTTTAAAAACGCACAACAAGCAAACAAACAAACAAACAAATAAACAAGTAAACACTCACACACAAACATACATCATACATAAATTAAAATTCAAATTAATTCGCTTGTTTTTTGCAGCATGTAAGCAAGTAAGTATTTTTGTTGATTTTTCTTTTGCTTATTTAAAATATACAAAAACGCTTTTGGTGGTCCATGTTGGCAGTTGCAAAACATATGAAATGAGCAAAAAAACAAAAAAAAAAAAAGAAGAAGAATTGACACAACATTGCGTACAACCAAATGATGGCTGACAGTTTAAGATAAAAAAAAATCATTTAAATTTTTAATTATTGTGCTTAAGTAAGCATGGTTGTTGGTTGCAATGCAAATGTTAATTACAAGTACTTGGTTGGCGATAAAGAATTTTCGTGGCATGAAGAAACTTTAAAATACACGCCTATCTATGAGATCGGAGGAACTAAAATTGCAATTTTTATAAAGATATTTTTGAAAACAAATCCAAAATCATATGCAAAAAAGTATCTCTAAATTTTAAATCTTGACTAAAACATTTTCATTATTCAAAATGGCTTTTCAAAAATTTTACTAATTTTAATTTTATTGCTTTTTTAAAATATTTTTTGAATTATGTGCTTTTTCGTAATTTTTATGTCTTGTACATGATTTACATGTTTTGTACAAACACTTATTTTTTGTAAACAAAAAACTGTTCTCTCTCGAAAATGAATGACAACCAGGGTTTTGTGGTTTCCTCAAAAAAATTTATGTTTCAGTGTTTTTTTTTTTATAAAAAAGTATGTGCTTTGCAAATTTTACTGCTTAGAAAACAAAAATAATTGAATTTTTTAAGGTAATAAATTCGTGAAAATATTTCAAGATTGCACGCTGTGAAGTCTCAGAACCTTTAAAAATCATCTGATGGATGCTTCAAAATACAATAGTAGTAAAAAATGTATTGACTTAAAATTCAAGATATATTGTACTAAGAAATAGTAAGTTATTCAAGCAGCTGTGGGACTTTTGTATCATTCAAAATGTTTTCCTTTTCAAATAAGGATATCTATCTCAGTTTTCGTGAGAAGACGTCAAATATCGGGATAACCTTTAAATTATTGAATCATGGTCTTGTACAGACGTCAAAATTTTCAATTTAAAAATTTATATTTGACAAATAAAATTAAATTCTAACCAAATTTTGAAAAAACAACTTAAATATTTAACTAAAATTCTAGACATTTTTATATGTATGTCTTAATTCTTATAACATTATTTCAAGATTGTTTTAATTGTAAAAATTATCAATTATATTTCTGAGAATTTTTTAAATTAAGTTTTTTTTTGGATTGTTCCTTTGTTAATTTTAAAAATTTAATTTTTATAATTGCTAAAAAAACATTAAAAAAAAAATTACTTAAGATGAGTACAATTATAAAAAATTGCCAGCAACAACAATCGACCATGTCTAATATTGTTGTTTTCAACAATGTTTTTTTTATTCTCTTAATCATTGGCAATTAAGTTTTGTCACGATTTCTGCGGCGATTTCTTGTTAAAATAACTGCATTTAATTAATAAAAAAAAAAACAAAATAATCATAATAATAATGATAAAAATAAAGATACGAAGAAACAAGCGCGTTTTTTTTGCTAAGCAACAGCACAATGTTGTTTATTAAGACAACAAAAAAACTAAAGAAGAAAAACACTGTAAATTGCTGCCGCAGGCAGCTCATTAAAATCGCGCAAGCATCCCACTAGGAAATGACAGCGAAGTGTGAAGCATGCAGCCTGGCTGCAAGCATGCAGAAAAAATGAATGTGTTATTTTTTTCTTAACAGTAAATTATTTGATTTTTTAAATTGAACACCTGTTTGCAATTTGGCTGTTGTTGTTGCTGTTGTGGTTGTTATTGTTCATTAAATTGTTCAAATAAACTTAATATAATGAACAAAAAAAAGCAGCGCCACAACAACAACAAAAAATAAAAGATAAACAGCAGCAATCCAAATAAAATACCAAATGACAGAGTGTATGAATGTTTGTGCTAAACTGTGTGTGTGTGTATTTATAATTGCACACATACCCAGTCATGCAGTAAAGTGCATGCGTTTTTGTTGTTGTTGCTGCTGTAGCATAGTTTGTTGCGGATATTGAACTTTTGAGGCGGTTAATTGACCTCGTGCCGAATGCTGTTTAAAAATAACAACCACAACAACAACATCAACTAAACAAGAACAAAATTTTCAAACAACATCAAGCAAAACAACAAAAATTATTTCGAGGTTTTTTGCAACTTAGTATTAATTCATGCCTAAACAATTCAACTCTGTCAGAAAATAAAGCTAATAAAACCGAAAAGTATATAAAATGGAAGAAAAATTATTTTGTCAGGAAAATACAAAATCATGCAGAGTATAAAAATTGAGGCATAAAAAGGTCAAATGAAGCAGCAGACAAGTTTTTTTTCCAATATATATAACCACTTTTTTCCGCTGATAAGGGTTAAAATTGCGTAGAAAAAAAAATCTAACCTTGAATAACTCTGTGTTTTTTTTTTTCTTTCTTCACAACTTTTTTTAATAAGAGTTCAATGTACGGTAAAAATGCTGGTTTATGATTTTTTGCTGCTAGGATTTTTACTCAATATTTTTTTTTTTAATTTCGTTTGAAGACAGAAATTCAACAGGTTCAGTTGCAACTTCATACTGCCACAAACAAAACAAGATGGAAGTAACTTCTCTCTTTTTTAGGCTTACCAGAGGGTTAACTAAGGAGGAACATGACCTTTTTTGCACAATACAAAACTTTTGTCATTCTTGCAGGGGCCGAAAATAACTGTTATTTTAAAAAGACACAATGAAAAATTGTCGAAGGACATTTTCAAATATACCATTATGATACAAATGGCCTCAGCTTCACGAATATTTAAAGCCTTTTAAATTTTCGACTGATTCTATAAAGTTAAAAATTAACTGTTATTTTTTGCCTTTTATTTTTTAAGACAAAAATTACGGTTACCTTTGACTTTTATTTTATCGGTCAAAAATAACAGTTATTTTGTGACTTTTCGGTCAAAAATATCAGGCAATCTCTGTTTTTTTAAAGGCCTCTTGTCCGATTAAAAAGCTTTTGATACCATATGTAAAACGTGATCACCGATGAGACCAAAATAATGGTATCAATAGTTTTTTAGTCAGTAAAATGGCCTTTGAAAAAACACAAATTGCCTGATATTTTTGACCGAAAAAATAAAAGGCAGAAAATAACTGTTATTTTTGTAAAAAATATAAGGCACAAAATAACTTTTATTTTTGTCGGAAAACATAATAGTTAAAAAATAACAGTTAATATTTGACTTTCTTGATAAAAACCATAACCGGTACGGTTCCTGAATTTTTTACATTCGTTCGTTCTCTCTATGGGCAAAACTTCTGTTTGTTATTCTTCTTAATTTTTTTTTGACATCTCAACTCACTTTTCAACACCTTTGTTTTGAACACTCAATAATTTTTATTAAGTCAAAAGAACTACTACTAAATATTTAACTGTAAAATTTAACTGTTCTTCTTATCAATAAGTATTAAATGTAATGTGAATTACGTTTCTCGTATTTTCTTTCCATTTCCTGCATGTATGCGATATTTTTTCGCACCTATTTTGCTGTCCATATCTTCCTTTTTGCACTTTCTTCCTTTTTGCACTTTGGAAATTTTTTTCCGATTGATATAAAAGCTACTTCCTTGTTTATATAAGAATTCATACCTCTTCAAGTGCAATTTTGTTGTTCTGTTAATTTTTGTTTATTTTTTCATTTTTATAGAACATAAATTTTTATGTTCTATACTTTTGCGTCTCTTTTATACATATATTGTTCCTTCTTTTCGCTTTATTATCTATTACATGCGCTTATTGTTTGATTACACAGTACAACAAATTACAAATTTTTTCAAAATGAAAGACTTCAAACATTTGAATTCTGGTAGAACAGGTACTGAGAGAGAGAGAGAAAAATATTAACATTAAAAAGAGTTTCCGTTAGAGTCCCGTAAAGTATTCATTATGTGTTTTAAGTCAACACTACACATTTTTCTAATTTCTTTAAGGGGGGGGCATGACATTGATCGTTTTTTAAATCGATTTTTTTTGTAAATTTTGTATTTTAGTAAATATTCTTAAGATTCTAAGAAAAATTCCTACGGGTTCAAAAGTTACAGCCGGATTAGTGAGAGCGCATTTTTAATTTTCGCCTTTTTTTTTTGTTCATAAACTTTGAACGCGTTTATCTCGAAACCATGTTTTTCGTTCTGGTTGCGGCATTAGCGTGTTCATTTTTTGACGAATTTTTTTTCTTTTTTTTGTATTTTTTTAAACTTGATTCGCTATCGTATGACACGAGCTTTTTTTTCACTTTTTTTTCGATTTTTTATGAATTTTTAAAGTCAATATTTTTTTTGAAAGAAAACACACTCTCAAATTTGGAACATCATGAAAAATTTAACACACTTGTAAAAAACGCTCATTTTTTTCCAGATCGGACAATTTTTGCGACTCCCAGAGCTGCAACCTCGAGGCCCCGTTTTTTTCTCTGCCGCCAGTTTGAAGCTCTATAAAACCATGTTGGAGTGAAATGTTTCCAACAAATTTTGGAAAAATGTTTATTTTTAACTGAGTTATGCATTTTTAAAAAAAGATCTGTTTTTCTGCCGCGAATGTTATTTCCCACCTTAAGTCAATAGATGTTTATAGATAATGTTTCTGAAAGTTTTGTAAATAAAGTAAATACAGCAGGAATGAAATTTATTTATTTTTCAATTATTACCCGTTTTGCCACTAAAGCTCGTTTTCTTTCTTTCTTATCAAATCTCGTTTGATTTTTGACCAAGACCTCTTGTTTTGTACTGTTAATTTCAATACTCGTAGTGAATCGACTACGCATTACAAATACATTATTCTTGTATTGTGATTACAAATCCATTAACTCTTCTATGTTTCATGATTTTTTTTTTTTTAAACCTGTTGAAATCACTCTTATTTATATCAGTCCGTAGATAATAAGTTAAATGCTCTTTTATCTAATAATGCGCTTTTGATAAATGTGCTCACCTATTAATAACTCTTGTCCATGGATACAACTTTTGTAAAATCAGCTATTAAGAAACGAAGCAAGCTATATAATATTTGGAAAAGGGCACTCAAGAATACTAACTGAACACAATATTAGAATGCTCTTAATGCTGTTGTTTCAGTTGTTAGGCATCCTAAGAAAAACTTATTTCACCGAAAGCTGAACTGCTCACTGCCTACAAAATTACTTTGGAAAAATTTTTCCAAATTTGGTGTCTGCTTTAGAGACCAAAACTGTACTATAGTTTCAAACATTCTAAATAACTTTTTTATATAATTCTTCAGCTGGTAATTATGGTTTTTAGTGTTATTTACATCAGTATCGTGATGTGGACTAGTTCTCATTTTCTAATGTTCATGAGAATGATGTTCTCATGACAAGGCTATGAAAATCAAGTAATCAAGTCATATGCTATTGGTAATGATGGTATTTTGCTAAGAGTTATTAAACTTATTTTACACTCTATTATAAAACGCTTTATACACATACGTCATGCTTTCCTTATTCGTGGAAAATGGCTACTGTGGTCCCAATTGCCTAAAATTAAAATGCATCTAAAATTCAAGATTATAGACCCATTAGTATTCTGTTCTCGTTCTCTAAATTTTGTGGATCACTTATGACTAAACGAATAAAATAAACTTATGACTAAAAATAAAAGGACTACTTTGTTAGATTCAAACTTCTTTCACCATTCCAATCGGGTTTTCGTTCTGAGCATAGTTGTTCCACAGCCATGCTAAAAGTTATTGTTAATATTCGCATTCCTTATGATGCTGTAGCTGTTACAATTCTTTATCTTTTAGACTTCTCAAAAGCCTTCGATTGCGTTAACCATTCCGTATTAGTTCGTAAGCATGAGCTACTTTTTGTTTTTAAAAATAGTGCTCTTCTGTTAATTACCAATTATCTTGCAGGTAGAATGCAATGTGTTGAATTCAGGGTCCACTTGTCTTTAGCGTACTTATCAATGGCATTTTAGCGTATGTAAAGATATGAGGGATACATAGGCATGCTTATGATTTTTAGATATCTTTTCTTATCGTATTGGACTAGTTGAGAATTTATGTTGCAGGCTTATTGAGGATTAGAAGCTATTTCTAAAAATGAATCTCATCTTAATGCTAACAAATCGGTCATTCTACCAATTTTTAAGAAGTAACTTGACTTAACTCTTCATATAACACCTATTTATTTTAATGAAAATCGTTTGAAAGTGGTGGAGAAAGTTATTTTTTTTCTTTAAACTGTCTTGTACCGATAATGTCGATACTATAGTTAAAAGAATAAACGTTGCTGTGAAATAAACTGATAGTCGTACAGTTACCTTCTTACAACTAAAAAGAAGGTAAGTTATTCAATTATTAGTACCGTTGCATGCTTAAAAACCAAAAGGCTTTTCTTTATCAACGCCATCAAACTCTAAAATTCTGTACTGTTTAATATTAAATCCGTTAACAGTATGAATATGTTGAAAAACTGTTTCCTTTCATTCTTCTCAAATCTCTAATTTTTAAAAATATTCAAATAATTTTTGGATTCAAAAATATATGGATTCTATATATGCCTTTGGGCAAGGTATCTCTACAGAGTAATTATCGCTTAATGTTAAGTTAAGTTTTTTATCTGAAAAGAATGTTCAAAGCATATTTTAAGGGTTTGTTTGCATTAAGTAATTCAAATCTTACTTTCTTTCTCTAAAAAAGTAAGTTGTAGAAAAATTTTGTACAAAGCAACTTATAGTGAAATTGTACTGAGAACAATTTTTTCACAATTTTACTTTTTATGCCATCTTTTAAAGGTATTTTAAACCTTTTGCTGTATAGGTTTTAACTAGATTCAGAAGACTCAGTAGATATAACGTTTCAAAATAATTTTTCATTCAAAAAGTTTGTCTCATACAATTTTATTGTATATCAATCAATACAACAATTATGTAAAAGGCATATATTTCGAAGTTTTCTCATTACGTATTTTGTTAAATTTTTAAATTTAGTGTTTGCTTTAAAAATATATTTATAGCCTTTGTCTGCTGATTACGTGTGCAAAGTGTGTGGCGTGTGAGCCAAAGAAATCCGAGTTCAATCCTCACTTTGGCCAAAAGTCACTTCTCTGCAGACAATGGCAAACCTCAGAAAGTAAATAATGCCATGTAAAGCCTTTTGAAAACATGAACTTTAGCCATTCGGAGTCGACATGTAGGTTCAGTCCTCGGTCAATTGTATGAACAATTTAATTACACACACAAAAAAATTTGCCTTAAGAAGCTCTGACAACGTTCTTTTAACACATTGAGTGTCAAGGGGTTTTGACGAAAACCTTCCCCGGGTGCCAAGCACATTTTTTGCTTTAAACTGGTGTAAAAGTAGAAAATATTCAGTTCTGCGCCAATCCCGGATAATTTTGTGGTTTATTTTGGATTTTATAACGGTTTTTTTATGTCGCACGTTTCTGTACGACGTGGCACTTTTTTGTTTTCTTTATATTTATTTTTCTTTGTTTTCTTTGTTTTTTATTTTTATTTTTCTTTATTTTGTTTTATTTTTGTAGATTTGAATTAGAAAAATGCCGAAGCGAAACCTTAGAGATCGTGAAATACGTGAAGCGTTGGAAGAAAGTGATGATGGTGATTTTTCATGCGATGAGTTGATTGATGAGAACTGGCTACCAGATGACTCGGACACTGACTCTGATAATAACAATGATACTAATAACATTGATAACATTTATAACAGCGATACTGAAGACGACTGGGACATGGATGAGAACATGGATGAGGACATGGATGAGGACGAGCCAACAGCATTGTCAAACGTAGTCGGTTCTTCCGAAACAAACATTTGGACTGAATTTAGTTCTCGTCAGAAAACTTTTACATTCACTGGGCGACCAGGCTTGCAACAGTCTATTCCAACAGATATTTCCTGTTTGGATGCATTTCTCCTATTTGTTGACAAGGACGTTATTGAATTAATTGTATCAGAAACAAATAAGTATGCGGAGGAATATGTAAATAAAGGTGCTGTTACCAGATTTTCTCGAAAAAAAAATTGGATACCAACAACAGATTTTGAAATGAAGAAGTTCCTTGGCCTTCTTTTGTGGATGGGTTTGGTGAAGGTCGGGTGTTTTAAAGACTATTGGTCCAAAGATTCGCTCTACAACTTTTCAATTCCGGGGAAACTAATGTCACGCAATCGCTTTCAACTATTGCTTAGTTTCATGCACTTCTCAGACAATAACTCAATTGTACCAGGTGATAGGCTTGCTAAAATAAAACCACTATTGGACATGTTCCAAACGAGATACCATAAAATACCACCTGGTATTTACGTACCAGGTGAAAACATAGTAATTGATGAGACCCTTATTCCATGGCGTGGCAGACTATTATTCCGACAATATATACCAAATAAAGCTCATTCTTATGGTATAAAGCTTTTTAAGCTCTGCTCTACCGAAGGATTCACCTGGTCATTGCAAATATACTCCGGAAAGTCATCAAGTGGACTGAAAGAAGTCGGTTTGGCAAAAAGAGTTTGCGAGGATCTGATCATTGATTTGAAAGGTCAAGGTCGAACTTTATATGTAGACAACTTTTACACAAGCTATGAATTGGCTCGTTCAATGCTAGATCAAAAAACACATGTTGTCGGTACACTCCGTGCCAACAAGAAACATTTGCCAAAAGAAGTTATGGTTGCTCCTATAAAGAAAGGCGAAGTAGTGGCTAGAGAAGATCCCAATGGTATAGTTGTTCTGAAGTGGAAAGATAAACGCGACGTCAGAATGCTATCTACGAAACATGCCCCGATAATGGTATCCACAACAGATGGAGCACGTAATCCTGAAGAGCCTTCAACTAGTCGAGGAGCGAGACGTAACAGATGAGCAACAGAAAAGCCATTGGCTGTGCTAGAATATAATAAGGGGAAAGCAGGCATTGATCTTTCCGACCAAATGGCTTCTTACTCAAATACCCTTCGCAAAGGGTTAAAATGGTATCGAAAGCTGGGAATTGAACTTTTACTCGGACTTTCCGTGGTAAATGCCTTTACTGTGTATAAAGCAGCTACGAATAAAAACACTAATATACGAACATTCCGTGAACGCATTGCTAAGGACCTACTAAATCTCACATCCCCTCAGCCTGTATCGCAATCAAAACATATTATCAGAAAAAGAGTAGATGAAAATAATAAAACCATCCGACGTGCTTGCGCTTTATGCTACGCTGAAGCAAAAGCAAAAGGACAACTACGTACTGTCCGCAATGCCCCAACACTCCCCAATTGTGCATTGATTGCTTTCCGAAATATGCACATCTAAAGAATTAATGTAAATTGAAATTATCATATCCTAATTTTAATATTTTTGTATCTTTTTTATACTTTTTTTTCCGAAATATCGAATGAATTCCAATAAATTTTCAAAATTAAAAAGAACCTCCGAGTTTTTATCATAAAACCGCAAAAAATGAAGATATCTCTATGAAACTTGAACAAAAATTTAGGGCAAACATTAGGGTACTAGAAACACATTAAAAAAACCCTGTAGAGTCACACAGAAACGCACGACAATATTTAAGGCCAGACAATGCCTGTCGTACGAAAACGTGCGACGTGGCACCCCAGGAAGTATTAGGTGTCGCACGAAAACGTGTAGCCATGGCACTCAATGTGTTAAGGGCTTTAATGACCAATTTGTTTTTTTTTTTTTAATTTTTTTGTCTGCAATTGACAATTGTCAAAAAAAAAAAATTGACAATTGTTATATCATTCCCAAATAAAATTGAAAGCTCATGGTTTGACAAAAATTGTCAACATCAGATAAAATCTTGATTGACTTTTTACAACTCCATGTACAAAAAACAATCATATTAAAAATTTTCTGTTTAAAATTTTCAATTGTCAATCACCAGAATAAGGCTTTTTATAGGCTTTTTATTGTACTCAGTTGTAATATTTTTAAAACACCGATGCACATGTTATATTTGTTGTCTTTTGAGGGAATTATATCTTAACTCACCAATAGAAGTTTTAAATTTTTTGTTATGTTAGACTGTGTTATTGTTGATAATTTTTGGCGCGCTAAAATTCAATTGAAGTATATTTCGTTGAAATGATGTAATTTTTTTTATTTTATTATCTGCAGCTCGAGTTTCTAAATATATATTGTTGTTATTTGTCGATGTTGTTGTTGTAATTGTTGTTGCTGCGGTTGCTGGCTTGTAAGGTTCAGCCACACCTTTTAATTCTTTTGTATTGAGTTGTTGTTGTTGGCTTCACTGCCTTTTTTATTTGAATTTTTTTTGTATTTTTTTGCACTCACTGTTTATTTAATTATTTCATTTCATACTTTATAATTTTTTATTTTTATTTTTTTTTTTGCTGTTGTACAGTTCGTTGAACCAGGTAAATAACAGCAACAAAAAAAAAAAAATAACAATAGGAACTTGATTTGCTAACTACACTCTCACGCCAACACATTGACGCATGTTAAAAAAATGCTTAAATAAATTTTTTAATTTTTTTCTTTTTGTTTATTTGTTTCTTTTCGCTCTCTGCATTCAATTAATGGATTTTTATGCAAATTTAATATGTTTACAAATATTTTTCTAAACGTTTGTGTGAGTGTTGTCGATTGGTGTGTGCGTGCGTGCTAGTTGTTGGTTGCAGAGTGTCACAATTTAAATTCTTATTTAATCATCTTTCCGCTGTTGTTGTTAATGTTCGTTTTTTTTTTTGTTGCTTTAATCAACTTGCAAATCATGGCAAAGCAATTTAATTTGTTGTTTATTTTTTTTGTTTAATTTATTTTTATGACTATAAAAAATTTTATAGAAAATTTTTCTAATGTACACTGCAGAGTCAGTTAGCTATAATTTTTGTTTTTTGAATTATTGATTTGTGGCCAAGTTTTTTATATGTGCTGACTGGAAGAGAAAAAAAAAATATTATAGCAATTAAATTTAATAACAAATTTGGTCACGTTTTTGTAGTAGAAAAAAAAAAACAACGACAGCAACTCCAACTTCACGGTATTAGACAGTTTTAATGTTAAATTATGATTGAACAGTTATTAAACATAAACATGGCAGTCGATATGGTAAGAAAAATTTTAATTTATAAAAAAAGAACATGATGTGGCCGAAGTACAACTGAAATTAATCAATTCTTAAAATAATTCAAAAGAAAACTTCACAGTAGCTCATAGCTCTATAAAATATGGACTAATGGACTAATTTGAACAGTAATTTGAATATTCCTTTTTGCTAATATTTAATTTTGAACAGTAGTTTTATACAGTAGTTTTTTGTTCAAATTTCGAATCCGAAGTCAAAATTGACTTACCGCGTCGGGATTCTGAGTTACTAGAGGTCAAATAAGTGAAAATGTTGTTTTTGAGCTATTTTAAGGCTATGTATATAACGAGTATTTAAAACCTTTGAAATATTTGTAAACAAATGCATTATCATTTAATCTCAGTGAATTTTGTTATTACAAAAGCCGATTTCTGTAATCATACCATGGCTAATTTTTCTCTCGCTGTTTGTCTCGCACGCCTGAGCAAATGTTGTACAAATCATTCGCAATTTTTCTCATAGTTTACTCAAATCAAAACTCACTCAATTTCAAAAAAGCCTGTTAGTTCGTTTATATTGAGTTTAAAAAGCCTGAAAATGGAACTAAATCTTAGAGATATTTTGATAACTTCAACCTTAAGCTTCGTTGTATGTTTGCTTAATTCTTAGTGAGTATTTTTGTTTCTACACATGAACTTTTATTTGACGCTTCTGCTGTTCATTGTTTCGCTGCATAAATCGTTAAATTAAATGTTCGTTTACTCGAAACATTATCTCGGCCATTTTGTTGTTATCAGAAAATGGCCAACCACATAAAATGTCAGCAAAATGTTAAAGTTTCTTTTTTCTTACCAACGACATTTTATGACCAACTTTTTCATTTTTATTAGCCAACATTAAAAGCAATTGAAAGTTTTTATTTTTATTTTGTAACAAAATTTTGAACAAATAAAAAGTGTGCTTCTTCTTTTTGTTGTTTTTCTATTATCACTAGAAACATACAAGAGAAAAGGAAGCAGAAACACTTGAATTATCAAAAATGAAATAAAACAAAATTATCAGAAAATGTTGTGTGTCTGAAATATTTAAGGAAATTCTTGGTATGCGAAGAACTCGCCTTCCAAACCAGTGTTGCCAGAGAACAAGCTTTAAAAATATTATGCTTTGCAGAAAAACGCACATTAAAATATCGCCCACATTAAATAAAGATAACAAAAAAAAATTAAAATTCAATATTTAAAAATAAGAACTTGAGAGAATTCATGCGTAAATGTCAAAGTATATTAATGAAAATACAAGGATCAAAAATGTATTATTATTATTAATATTTACTTATTATTATTTAAATTATGTAATTATTATTATTATTTAAATTCAAAATATAATATTTGAGTACTAGAACTCATAACAAAAAAAAAAAACAAACATTTGATAGTTTGACAGAACTTCAAATAGTCCATAATAGTACCGACTTCTAGACAAATATAAATTTACTAACACCTAAGGGCAAGTTCCCAGCTAGAGGTTCAAAAACACGCTCATTTTTTGATTTTTATCATAGAAGGAAGTAAATAAACGCCTTGAGTTTTTTGATATTTATTTCACTGTATCATAAAAATATCAAAGAAGTGTTTCACGTTCATGTCATATGAAATAAAGAAACTAGAAAATTTTATATATATTATTCTAGTACAAGAGCTAGTTCTTATTCGATTTATGCATAGCAATTTTTATAGCAAATACATTTTACGTGCATACTTTCAGGCTGAAAATTTGTTCGTATAGTATAAGTAAAAAAGTTTGAAAGCACTGTAGTAGCAAGAAATACTTACAGTTTGAATGATTTTAGGTGCGGAGCATATCGTTTGTCATTTATGTATAAGAATTTATTGCAGCTTGAATACTTATCAATACAAAGCCGAAAATTACAATTAAGGCGGACTTGCAAATTTTTAGTCACGCTTAATTTAAATTTTTTATTTAAAGCGAGTTTTTTACCGCTCTTTAAAGTGGTTTAAAAAAATGGCGAACATCATTTGAAGCAAGGTTCTGGTTTAAAATAAAACCAAGTAAAATAGATGATTACTACGAAACATTACATTAAAAAGTAAAGTTCATATCCTAAGGCTATGTTAAAAAGGTGTTGACTTCTATTATAAATTATCAGATATTAATTATTTTTTTGAAAAAACCGATTTTCTTGTTTTAAAATTCTTTATTTAGCCTAAAACGTTAGTTTTTTTAAAAACTTGATAACTTTTTTATAATTTCTGAACATCGTCACAGCGGCAACGTTTTTTTCTAAGCAACCTACAAAGTTGTTTTATATTTTAAGCTTCAGAAAGTTCATTCACTGCTTTGACCTCTATTAAGTTATGTGTTCTTTTTTTTCTTGCTGGTTTTTTGTTTTTGCCAAACCCTGCTAAGAGTAAAAAAGAATTATTAATCTAAATATACATCTTCAAACGTGCACAATTAACTTTTCTGTGCAAATTTCTTAATTTTCTTGAATTTTTCTTCTGCATCTACATCATCGTCATCATCATCTTCTTGTTCACTTGGTTTTAATTAACTTAGCTTATTAACCTTATTCGCACTCAGCTAATTAAATATTTTGTCTTCCATCTTTTTCTTTCTCAGTTTGTTTTTTTTTTCATTTTGTTACCCCCTCATTTTTATGCGCTGTTTGCACGAAAATGCTTTTTTCATTTTTTTTTTTTTTTTGCCTGTTCAAATATCTAATTTAAGTGACAAAAAAACAGAATGAGAAAAAAAATGGGGCGGACATTTGAAGAGATCTACATTTAACAGATTTCGTGGTACTCCAACTGTCATTATTTAATCTAGAACGACAGATTTAGACAGAAAAAAACGTCGGCGTCGTATTTTGTCAAGTGAATTTTTTGTATTTGACAATTTTTTTGCTGATTTTATTCAATAAATAGCTGTCAAACTGTGCTAATGACAATCTAACGCCAGGATTTTGCGTCATTCACGCCTAATGTGGTTGTTGCTTTAAATTTCTAAAATTTCGGAGTAGAACTTCTGCACTGAAATATAATTTGGTGTTAATTTATGTATCGATTTTCCCATGAATACTTTGTCGATAAAGGACATTTTTGCAGTTAAATTTGTTAGCATTTAAAAATATATGTATTATAAAAATTTTTCAGATATTTTTATAATTTTGAGAAATTGAGAAATAAACTGATAAATATGGATTTTATTTGTAAATTTATAGTTTTAAGAAGTTCAAGTTTATTAAAAAATGTCTCCACCAACTTGATTATTTAAAAGAATTGCTCAATGATGAGAAATGTAGTAAAATTAATCGATATTATTTCAGATATTTGTTATATATTGATTATTGTTAAGTATAAATATAACTACTATATTATTTTATAAAATATTTTTTTAAGAAAATAAAATTAACCGATACATTTGTATGAAAATTTATTGAGATTTGTCTCTTATTATTATGTGATAAATGGATAAAAATTTATAAATGAAAATTTAAAAGTGCTTTTTTTTTAAAATGAATCGATATTTGCCTCTAATATCTTTTTATGATAAATCGATAAAAATAAATAAATGAAAATTAACAAAAGCAGTTGATGTTCATGTGACATATATAAAATTTTAATAAACAATTTATCGGTTACGGATAATTATCGATAAATCTAAATTTTTGGATTCCATGTTTTTTATATAAGTATTTAACAGTTAATATGTAGAGAATTTTTTTAAAATATTGAAAAGTAATTCTATAAATTTGAACTTGATTTGAAAAATTCATCAATTGATTTAACATATATTTAAGAATTGATCAATGAACTCAAAATTTATTTATATTTATCGATATATGTTCGGGAATATATATAATACATCGATTAATTTTATTAAAGAATTGCTCAAGGATAAAAATTTAGTAAAATTTATCGATATTTGGTAAGGCATTTGTTATATTTCGATTATTTTGATAATAATTTTGTCAAAATATTGTTTAATGAAAATCATCAATAAACTTTTCATACAAATGTTTTATGAATAGTGAATCGATCAAAATTTAAAAATTCAGTAGACTTATGTGACAACGTGTCGATTGTTTCATTAACAATATATCAATCATAGATATCTTTTCGATACAACTAAATTTTTTGGTTGCCATGCTTTTAATATACATATATGTATTTATAAGCAAATCAACATAGTTTTATTGAGATATTGAAAAAAATATCGATAAGTTTGAACTTGATTAAAAAAATATCAATTTACTTTTATATATATTTAAAAAAAACTGATCAATTAATTAGAAGTTTATTAATATTCAATCAAACATTTACGAGCACATGAAATAAACACATAAATATGGAATACATAGATTAATATACCGATAAAATCGATATACCGTTAAATATTAATTAATTTTGAGTTTATTGATCATTTTATAAGTGCATATTAAATAAGTAGATTATTTTTGTAATAAAATTCCGATATTTATTTTTCATTATTATTGATTGACATAACTATATCGATTAAGTTTTAAATGCAATTTTTTAACAGCATTGAATAAAGAAAATTTATTTTAATCGATAAATACAACTTTGATAAATTTTCATCTTTCACCGACAAATTTTTAATGATAAATTCGATACATTAATAATATACAATATAATACATTAATATGTACATTGAATAATCGATATTTTTTTAAATAAAATTAAAATTTCAAATTAAATCGTTTAATTTGTCAATATCTCTATAAAGGTAAGTTAATTAAGTTATAATCAAAATTTTTGACAACATTCAAAACAAAGAAATTCAAATGTATCGATAAGATATTCCTTATCGATACATTTTAAATATCAAAATCAATGCATCGATATGTCGTTGAATGAAAAAAATATAGTTTTAGCGAAATTTTGTTTATAAATATATTTTGGCATAAAATTAGTTCCTTACAAAAAATTTATTCAAACGAAAATATAATTTGTCGAAAATTATTTTTCAAAAATTTATCGGAATACGTCTTTTGAAATTTTGTGGCATATCGATGAAACTTAATACACACAAAAATTTATGAATGGAGGTGATTTTTATATGAACATGTTTAGGTTTTATCATAATTAATTTATAGATGAATGATATTTTTTCGATATATATATATATGTAATTTTTATAGCTCTTACTTCCAATTGGTATGTAAAAGATAATTTTTAAAAATTTATCGATAAGTATATCTTTATATTGAATAACCTTGATAGAGATAAATAATCAAATAATCATATCAAAATGGTATGATTGCAGTTGATATTCTGTAAATTTATCGATTTTTCTTCAAGAAATTTATCGGATCAACTCGAATTTCATATTTTCAATAATTTATAAGTAAAATATACGTTTTATAAATGTAATTACTTGAATTGTTAAAATTAAATCATTAAGTTTTGTTGAGTTATTAAAAACTCAATCGATAAATTTGGCTTTTATTTGAAAACTAATCGAGTTAACTGAAATTATTTAAAAATTTCGAAAGTTTATTTTATATCTGTTAAATTTGTTGAAAGCTATCGATATATTGTTATCGATATGAGATATGTCGATAAAAATGTTGGAAAATTGAAATTTTAACCATATAAATATGTATTTTTTCTTTCTATATTCGTATACATTTAATATACATAGTATGTACGTAAATATGTGATTTTTTATTAATTAATTTTTTCAGTTTTATTGATACATCAAAGACCAATCGATAAATTTGGCTTTTATTTGGAAATTCATGAAGTTAAAAGAATATTTTTAAAAATTTTGAAGGCTTACTACATTAACAACTGCTCAATTTATTGAAAATAATCTATATATTGTTATCGACATGAGATATATTATCGATAAATATTGTGCAAAATTCAAATGTCAGTGTTAGTATTTATTGTCTTATTAAATTTTTTTAAGAGGTTATAATTTACGAATGCATTCTTATGAAAAATTTATCGATATACATTCAAAATAATATGTTCAAGAATTCGATAAAGTTTGCTTATTTATAAATTATGATGATGTTTATGTGAAAATTTACCGATAGTGCTGGAAAAAAATTATCGATATATTAAAATGTAATTTGCTCAATTTATCGCTAATACATTTCAATGTTAATTGAAACTTGTTATCAACACATTTTTCTTGTAGATATATATATATTGGTATCGATAACTAGCTATTTTTTACTGCAACCACTAAACGTTTTGTGAAAAACTCTTTCAAAATTAAAGTCAAATAAATTAACCAAATTAAAAATGACGGAAAAAATTTGTAAGCACGTTTAACCAGTCACTGATGCCCACGCTGTGCAACTTCTTAATCATCCATAAATGTTGTTTTTTTTTTCTGTAAATTTTTTTGCATAAAAATAAAAATTTACGAGTTCGTATGAAAATCAGTTGCGGTTTTTAGCCAAAGTCAGTTAAAATGCGGTACTCAAATGCGCGTTAAAGGGAAACAAACAGAAAAGAAAAAAAAAAAAATGGATGTGGGCAAAGCAGATTGGATGCGGCAGCAAATGTTGCACGTAATGAAAATCAAAGCGTAGCGTAACGAATTTAAAAAAAAAAAATGCAGCTTCAAGACGTAATAAATGCAATTTAAACAAAATCAAATCAGAAGTAAACTAAAGTGAACTGTGCAAAATGTGTTCACAAGTATTTTGTAAGGCATAGAAAATTTAAATATCAGAGTGTGTAAAGAAGCCAATGTTATATATCAGATATATATATATGTACTCAAACTCAAGATGTTTCTAATTACATGCCTCAAACTTGAGTTGTTTTAAAAAAATCTTACCGCACTTTTACTTGACGCATACGTAGCAAGTGTTTTACTCACCTGAAAAGAGAAGAAAGAGAAAATTATTAAATTGTTTAAAAAGTATAAAAAAAAAATAATGTAAGGAAAATATTTGTTCTTTAAATTTTTGCATGCTTAAATTTTTTTTAAAAATCCAACCAAAAACAAGCCAAGAATAACTTTTAGTCAAACTCTTGTTTTGTGTTTTCTTTTTTTTTTGCATTCTAATGCTCTGCTATTTTCAGCATTCCTTTGCGAGCTCATAAATTTTTCATCAGTTTGAGCGGATGTGGCAGGTATTCATTTGAGAAAAAACATACAAAAAAAAAAAAAATCATATCAGAGAACGTTTTCTTGTTCCCACATTTTGAATAAAATTTCAAATGTGACAGCAACTAAATTAGTTGCGATTTTTTAAATCTTTTCTGCTGCAAAAAAGCAACTATAACTAAGCGGAGTAGAAATAGAGTAAAAATAAAAATAAAATGTAGCGAAAAAAATATAAAAAGAAAAAAAAAAAAACACGCGCATCGCATTAAAACCGTCGAATTGAAATTAATGCGCTCCTGAGCGTTTTTTGTTGTTGATTTTTTGTTTCTCCTTTTTTAATAGCCTTTTTATAAATCTTTGCAAGCGCTGTCATTTCTGTAGCTTGTTCGTTGTGTTTTTTCTTCTTTTTTAAATTCCACTTTTTGCTATTGTTCGCAGCGCTCGCGTTTTTATCTTGTATCTTGAAAAGTTGAATTTTCTTTGTGTGCAGCTAAATTTAATTATTATCCGTGTTCTTTGTTTTTTTCTTCTTATTCTTCATTTCATTTTTTATTTTATTTTTTTTGTTTTTTTTTTTGCTCATTCTTGTATTTCTTTACCTGCGCTCTAGTTCAAGGATTCAGGGCTGCAGGCCAAGCCGGTTATCGATTTTCTTATATTTTTATTATGCGCTGTTTTTTGTTCTCTTTGTATTTACATTTTAAATTTTTAAATGTATTTTTCTTTTTATTTCTGTCTCTGGTATTTATTTTTGTCATGATAAAATAGTTGTCTGGAAAACATCTTTTTTTAGTATTTCAGTTCAGCTTGTTTTAATGTATAGCGCTTAAGACATTTAAACAAACACATCAGTAACGCTTATTTCAAAGACTTCTTGAAGTAACCACCACTTCCATCACCACCACCACCATCACCACCACCACTACCATTATCTCTTTTGCAATATTTTGTGTCGTTAAAACCGCTTTTTTACGATTATGACCCACACTTTAAATTGCGGAGTAACAAGATTTTTTAATTAGATTCGAGCCATTTATTGATTTTTATTACGCTGTTGGTAGAACTCGTAAACATAATTTATGTTCCACAGAATACAACATTAAATAATCGCAGAATGCATTAAGCTGGCTCTGGTCAACTATCGGTTGAAGGCTGCGCATATCCTGTCAGTGTTGCCATGCGACGCAATATTTATTCAATAAACGTGGATATAAGAAAATTTTTAAAATACAGTAGAATCTCGATTATCCGATAATCCGGACTCATTCTTCACGGCTCTAATAACCAAGTTACAAATTTATTTGAAATTTTTCCAATCAAAATTTTAACTTATGAACATAATATTATGTTATTCATTATCTTAAGAACTCGTATTTTTTGTATATCTTTTTTTTTAAATGACGTATGTGAAACCTTTTCCACAATAAAAAGTTATTAAAACTTTATTAGTTTTTGATTTGACTTTGAAATCGATTATCCGGATTTTCGATTATGCGGAATACCCCTGGTTTTATTTGATTCGGGTAATCGGGATTCTACTGTATATAATTCAACATCGTACATGTTACTTAGAGTTTTCCGAATCGCTAAAATAATTTGCATCAGAATTTTAAATTGAATAAAAATCCAAGAGTTGCGGCTATAATTGTAGAGTAGATTTTAAGTATTTCTAAGATTTTCAAACTTTTGAAGGCATATTTCAATAAATCAGAAAAAATAACAAGATTGTTGCTAGGTACAACTTTTCGAAACAAAGTTTTCTGATGAATTGGAACTTAATTTTTTTAACCTCCTACATAATTTTCAAAAAATATCTTTATTTTTTTACAAGGAATCTTCAAAGATCTGAACTAGCCTAATCCATCTATGGTGGGTAAATTTTTCCCACATTAACCTGTTTTGAGCCGCTGGAATTCAAGACATTGAAATATTTTAATGAGATCTGGATTGTGGCTTTAAATAGATTAATGCTGAGAATGTGCGAAAAAGCTGTAGTAGCTGAACTCTATTGTTATTGCATGTTAGATGAAACTTTCGTATGAATTAAATGCCAGAAAAAAAATGTATTTTGGTGTCTTTGATGCAAAGAAAAAACAAATTTGCAAATTTTTTTCTAATTATTATCGTTTGCTATTTCAAAAAGTATTTTGTATTCTTATGTGGAAAGAACTCTACACTCAGAAAAAAACACATATCTTTCTCCGATAAAAAATTTCTCTATTTTCGAAAATAGCAATTTTCGCTTTTTCAAATAAAATTTTCTTCAATTAGAATAAATTTTCACATTTTCGAAGAAACATTTTTTCACTTGTGGGAAATGGAAATATTTCAATGTCTCTAATAATGATAAGTATTTTTCTCGTACAAAAAAAATTCTCATTTATAGAAAAAAATTTATTGAAAATGAAAAATTTTTCTAATATTTTGATAAAAAGTTCACTATGAAAAGTATTTTCATCAATAAAAACAAATTTTTTCTCAAAAATAAAAAGATTTTTTCTCTAAATTTATATATTTCTCTTTTTCATAGAAGCTTTTTATAATTTTTAGAGAATTTTTAAGATCACATTTAGAGAAAAGCATTCTCTGGAGTAAACTCTACACCATTTTTCTCTAAATATGATGCCTTTTTTATCATATTCCGAGAAACTTTTTTCTGAGTGTAGTCATAACTAGAGCACAAAACGGATTTTTAAACCATTACTATAACATAATTCCGTAAAATGTGAGTGAGGAACGCTTGATTTTTTTTTTTAAATTTCATAGCATATTTTAAGGCATTTTTATTTTGTGATTTATTGAAATTTCAAAAATTTTAATGATTTTTTTATTTTGAAATTTTCAGTTTTTAAAAAAAAATTTAAACTTTTTTCGTCGTGCCTTCTATAGTTTCCGTTATTACTTTAAGGTATTTTATAAATATTTGCAACTAAAAATTGTTATTTGCACAATTTAAAATCGAAATGTGACCATCGCTGATCTCTAATTCGGCTAAAAGAAAATCAATATTTCATCTTTTTTCCTTTATTAAAAGCGGGCCCGTCATTTTTGACGGGAAAGAACTAGTATGACAAGATTTCTATGCAGACGATTGTATTTATAAGTGATTTATTCTATTTACCTTTGTAACGTCTACTGGCTGTACCAGATTTGCCGAAAAGAAACAAATCTTGCCAGTTGCCAAAGAAACCCTTTAATTTTCTCTTGGGTTTTTTTGAGCAAGAAAATATGATTTGTTTTCGGTTAAGTCTAGTAGAGGCAAGAGAAAATTAAAAAAAAAAAAACAAAATGATTGAAGGTTAATCTAGATCCACTGTATGATTTTTAAGAAATCGTATTATACATATTGAAAAACTGCATTTTGAAAAAAAAAAAATTTAAGAAGTTTATTTTGAGATTTTGTAAAATATTTCTTTAGTTGTGCTATAGCAAAATATCGTGGAAAAAAGTTGAAATAAAAAGGAAACATTTTTCAATGCAGTGTAATATTTTAAGGTTTTTTTTTATTTTCTTTTCTTTTAAAGGATACGAAGTATTTGTACCAAAAAATACCCAAATATACATATATAACAATTTATAAGTATTATTATACTATTACTATGCTATTATTTTACTATTACTATGCTTTTACTGTGCTATTACAATGATTTTACTTTACTATTACTATACTATTACTATACTGTTACTATATCTATAATTATATAGATATAGTATATACTATACTGTTACTATATCACTGCTATAATTTTGCCATTATCATACTATTATTAACTATACTATAACTTTATTTTTACAACACTTTTAATAATACTACCCTCTAACTGTGCATTCCACAATATCCATCTCACTTAAGAACTCACAGAAACTTCTTTGTTTTAGGCTATCTACACTGAGAAAAAAACACATACCCTGCTTCGGTAAAAAATTTCTCTATTTTTGATAAAGCAATTTTCTCTTTTTCATATAAAATTTTCTTCAATTAGAATAAATTTTCACATTTTCGAAGAAATATTTCTTTACTTCTAGGATATGGAAATATTTCAATGTCTCTAATAATGATAAGTATTTTTCTCGCACGAAAAATTTCTCATGTATAGAGAAATGAAAAACTTTTCTTATATTTTGATAAAAAATTCACTATAAGAAGTATTTTTTTCAATAAAAACAAATATTTTCTCAAAAAAAAAAAGTATTTTTCTCTAAAAACAATATTTTTTTCTATTTCATGGAACCTTTTTATCATTTTTAGAGAATTTTAAGTATCGCAATTAGAGAATAGCATTCTCTGGAGCAAAGTCTATACCATTTTTCTCTAAATATGATGCCTTTTTTATCATATTCCGAGATACTTTTTTCTGAGTGTAGCTTTGTTTTCGAGGTCTCCTATTTTTATAATTTATTTAAGGTTATCTTTTCATATTGTGTACCTACTCTATGGCTCCATAATTTCTGTCCCCCCTTGGGAATCAGTAAAAACCCCCTTAAGTCTTAAGTTCCCTTAGGAACTCGTAAAAAGTGCTTATTTTTGGGCTGTCTTGCCCTGTCTTCGTGATATTCCGTTTGTTCGAATTTTTCATATTTTTATGACTATATTTTCAAAAAGTGTGACTCTCTCTTACGTCCAAAAATTTCCCATGGCGAATCCGTAAGAAATGGTTATTTATGGGCTTTCTCGAAAACGGAGCGAGATCTTACTTTCTTGAAAAAAGCAATACATTTGGTACGGTTTGTCTTTACGATTGTGTTAAAAAAGGGTACGGTTTTACAAAAGGATAGTAGTAGTGATTGAATCGAAGATAAAAATTCGAATGAACCGGAATACATGTAGCGCTCTTTTTAAAAAATATAAGAGAAATTACCATTTTCCAATTTCTACTTTGTAGTTTGAAAGAAATCGATCTTCAACGCTAAAAAAAAATATATATTATGATATATTAAAAACATATAAATGGCCTTTATAATGGTGTCAATGAATCATAAATCATTTTTTAAGGTTTAATCGTTTTAAGTTTACAATTTAATAATTAAAAGTTAAAGTTTCTACTTTAAGACCTATTTTTAAGCAATTTTGTGTAATTTTGTGTAAATTTTTTCTATCTAACAAAATGTATTCCTAAAATTCATAGTACATTTGTTCGCTATCTTACTCCGTTTTCAATATATCCCTTTTTATATTTTTTAAGGTTTTCAAGGTTTTATTTTCTTATAGTGTGATCCCTCTATCGTCCCAAAATGTCTGTCCCCCTTGGGAACTCTTTAAAAGTGCTTTGGGCCCTGTTTTCGAGATATCCCGTAACTTTTTTTTTTATTACAGTTATAAATTCATATATTTTCATATAATATGATCCCTCTTTCGTTTCGAAAAAGGTTTTTCGCATTCCCTGATTTCAACATTGTAGTTTGAAAGACATTGACCATCAAAGCTGAAAAATATATCTGTGTCGACAAGGAATAACAACTAAACTCATTTTCAAAATTTCAGAAGACCATTTTTAGATGAAAATAACTCCCTAATAAAATGGTACCTTGACTTGTTGTTAAGATTTGATGGCCTCAAACTTTAATTTTCAAGGTACATCCATAAAAATTTGCGTACTAGTGTATTTCATTGCGAAAAAAAGCAATGAAAGTAATAATTTCATTTTGTCCTAACTCGACTTTAGCGGTTATTCCTTATTGACACAGATATATCTATGAGAATTTACTTTGCAGCATTGAAGCCCAATATTTTTTAAAGTTAGAAGGATAGTGAAATTATTTTAGAAGTTAAAATGCTATACTTACTGACTCATGTAGAATTTATTATCATAAACGTATGCTGCAACTTTTGCAAAGTGTTATTTTTCCCCCCAATTTTACGAAACATATATTTATTTAAGTTAAAATAAATGTTTGATTTTCAAAATACTGTGTGGAAGAAGATCATATAATGAGAAACACAAAATTTTTTTATAGAAATTATAATTTTTTAATCTCTCACAAGGTCATCGGATTCAAAAATTTGTTAAAAAGGCGGTAGAGCCAATTCGAAAAAACGTTATTTCGAAAAATTTCAAAGAGTTCTGATATGCTTGTATTTGATATGATATTTTTTGGTCTTACTTTGATATTTCATTCACATATCATGTCAAGAGTTTATACACCTTTTGAAATTTGGACTCTTTGAAACATTGGAAGTCCAACACCAGGGAGTTCAACACCATTTGGTTTGAATAAAATCCGATTAAGTGGAGTTTAAAAATGAACTCCGAACCGAGCTGTATTTTTATCCATCGATCTATCCAAATGGTGTTCAAGTTTTTTATCCTATCACTGTTCAAAAATGATACCTCAAAGAAAATTTCTTTGCGTGTTGACAACTTTTCAAATTCAAAACATTCAAATTATCCGATTTTGGCAATACATTTTTTTTTTACTCTATTTGTATAGCCCGAAATTTTAACTCCAGTGAATCGGAGTTCGTCAAGAACTAATATAGGTGCCTAAAAAAATAAATATCCAGTTATAGGTGTTCAAAATTATCGAATATTTTTAAGTGTGTAGCAATAAGAGGATAAGCTAAATAATTTTCAAAATTAATATTTTGGGCATCACGCAGTAAATTTTGGTTCTTATCGTAGTCATATCCTAGTTCGTTTTCAGTTATATATTTTTTTCCTATTTTAGAGTCGATCATTTCGATTTTGACATTTTGTAATATATCACATTTTTACACCAAGCTCATATCCTTAAAACCATAACAATGACTTTTATATTAATGTTTATTAAATTGAGAAGAAAATTTAGATTTACTTACATCAAATACACAATAACGTGATATTCCCTAACTCGAACTGTTTTAACTCGAATTTCTCCATAACTCAAAATATTTTAAGTGCTTTCACCATGCATTTTTCTTATGTTTTGATATTTTTAACTAAAATTTTTCGTAACTCCAAGAGACATTCCGGTTCTTTGACACTTCAAGTTAGGGAAATGTCAAAGCATATTCTTTACATTTTATGCCTTTAATTAAACATTTCCGAACTGATTTTCGTAGGTTTTCTGAGCTATTTTTAGACTTTTCTAAATTTCTATAGATCATCAATATCTTTTTTGATCATATATTTTATTTTTTGGCTGAATTCAATGTGAATATTTCGAGTTTTATTTGAAGCTTTCTGATTTAAAAATAGAAATGATCAAATATTCGACGATGTTTTTCTGTCTGTATTAAGCACGCTCTTTAGCCGATGAGTGTATTCGAAAGAAATTTTGGATCAATATTTAAAAAGAATACAAATCGATTATAGGCTGTACAAAAATGGTATACTAAAAGGGGCGTGCCAAATCTTGAACAAATTGAATCTGTTATATGTTTGTCGTTTGTCTGTTTGTTTGAAGTAAGCAACTAAAAAGACAGGCGCATTCGAAAGAAATTTTTAAGCTGCGTTTAACGTGAACTCGATTAAATTATAGGTTAAACAAGATTCTGAATGAACAAAGAGGAGTGGCATTTCAATATGACTTTTATCGTATATGTATTGAACGAGATATTGTTTGGTTCAATTATACACGGTACAGCATTGAAATTGAAATATGTACATAATTTTTCAAACAAAAATTTAAAGAGTGAAAATAAAGTCCTCAAAAATGAAATAATTTTAATTTTAAATAATTAATAATTTGAAAATAAATACTCAAAACAACACTTTCTAATCTTCTATCTAGTCTAATATATAAAATCAAATGTATGTCTGTCTGTCTGTCTGTTCCGTATAGGTTCGCGCACCATTTATCCGATTGAGCTGAAATTAGGACACCGAGTACTTTTCATAGTGAGAAAGAACATAGGGGGTGTAAAAAAGGGGGGCGAAAGTATGTGGGCGTGGCACTCTATAATAACTTCTAAACGCCTGGACCGATTTCAATGAAATTTTGTATGGAGGTTCAGCTGCACCCAATATAAAGCATAAGTAAAAAATGGGCGTGGCACTCTATAATAACTCCTTAGCACCTGGACCTATTTCAATTAAATTTGGAATGTAGGTTCGACTGCGCACAAGATAACATAGGCTAAACAAAATTCCAAAGATTTCCGTAAGAGGGCGCTTTAAGTAGTGCGTTTCAAAGACTAAATAACTCCTAAACGCCTGAACCGATTTCATTGAAATTTGGTATGAACGTTCAACTGCACTCAAGATAAAACATAAAATATAAAAAGTTCCAAAGACTTCTTCAAGAGGGCGCTTTCAGTAGTGCATTTTTAAGGCTGAATAACTCTTAAATGACTTGACCGATTTTACTAAAATTTGGCACGTGAAATAACTTGATACTGCAACAGAAAAAAAAAAAAAAAAAAAAAAACAAATTGGCCATTTCAGCCCTTGAAAGGACTTTGACGGAGCTTCTTATGATCAATTGTGAAATTAGTAAAATTTTCTTTATAAATGAGAATTTTTTTGTGCGAGTAAAATAATTATCATTATAAGAGATATTGATATATTTCCATATTTTAGAAGTGAAGAAATACTTCTTCGAAAATGTGAAAATTTATTCTAATCGAAGAAAATTTTATTTGAAAAAAGTAAAATTGCTATTAACGAAAATAGAGAAATTTTTCACCGGAGAGAGATATGTGTTTCTTTTTGAGTGTGGGTGACTATTTTCCTCAGAAACCAGACTTCAGATCAAGACGTTGAAGATGTCATTTTTTTTAATCATATCTGGCAGGTACAGTTTTACGGAAATTTGACCAAACACTTTCGACGGAAGGAGGGGCCAAAACCCCAAAAAACAATAATTTAAAAAATTTTAAAATTGAATTGATAATTTAAAAAATGTTAAAATGGGAGCAGTTTTGAAAATCGTCCTTTTTCTGTGCTCGAGGCACAACCCCGAGTAACACCGGGTTACATCCGCTAGTATTGGTATAAATATATATGTTTTTATGTAGAGAATTATATAAAATATTTTTGCGGGACAATTAAACTTCAACCCAATGTTGCTTAATCTGCCAGTAAAAGAAAAAACTTGTAATGAAAGTAGATTTTTAAGTGTTGGAAGAAGTAGTGATTAATAAAAAAATTAAATTAAAAACTTCATGTTTCTAATAAAATTATATGTTAAGGTCTGCTAAGAAAGAGCTCACTAAGAATCTTTAGATCTGAAAATGGTTGTTATAAAAACATAAAAAAGATATAACAATGTTTTTTTTATAGTTCTTAAATGAAGTCATGATGGTACAGTCATAACAAGATGAATCTCTATTATGTTGTCTTAGATACTTTCGGTTAAAGTTGTATCTATCTTGTACATGTAAGAATTTGTTTAACCTTTTTAATAAATTTTTAATTATATTTTAAACTTTATTGTGCCGGTCTGGTTATGTTTTTTACCATGTGGTAATATGGTCGTTCTTCGGGATTTTATATCTGTGGTCACAAGCGATAACCTCTTAACTCGATTTTGTGAAGGTATTGAGTTATTGATGCAGTTGCTTTTATTGAGTATTTATCTAAATACACACAAAATCTGGAGCTTCTAGCGTTATTCTTAACAAAGTTATGACTCAAGAACCGAAGAAATTTTCTTTAAGGGGGTCTTTCGACTTAACTTTTTTTTTTCGACTTTTTTTTTTTGCATTTATTTATATTTTGGGTAGTTGTGAATATGCCCCTAAAAGGATTTTTAGAAATTCGAAATACTTTAGAAGATACAGCCTTTTTTGTGAAGCAAGGTCTTCGTACTTGTGAAGCAAGGTCAAGGTACTTCAAACTTTAAACGCGTTTATCTCGAAACCACGTTTTTCGAACTGGCGGCCATGATATCTCCAGTTCAACTGAACCGATTTTCATGAAACAAAGTGGAATCGACGCAGAATTGTCACCATTCTCGGGTGAACCTCGACCATAATTTTAAAAAATTTTTTACTATTTTTTTTTTACACTAAACTACAAAAAAAAAGCCCGAAATTGAATTGTTTTTTTTGAATGACCGCCATTTTGTCAAAAAAAATCACAAAATTAAGCTTGAGGTTCACCCGAGAATCACATTACATCTATACTGACTATAACCCTGTTTTTTTTTTTCATTTCAGACGCTCCGGAGACCCGGAATCGTGGCCGCCGTGACGACACCTTTTTTTTTCACCACCAACTTTGAAGTCTCATTACTTTTTGAACAGCCCACGTATCGAGGCAAAAAAAATTTTTTTATTTACTTTGAAACTTTTGTAATACAATAAATAAAAAAAGTTTTCAATTATTCTTTGCGTTTTCAAATAAGAATTTTTTTAAAAAGGGTCCAAAAAACGGGTTTTGAATGAGAAGACCGCCTTAAAAATACATTTTATATGGTACATACTTTGAAACTTTAAAGCAATATTTCTGAAAACATTAAAATCAGACTTGGGCGATTAATGCTTGTGACCACAGATAGGTATATAAAACATACATTTTCAAATTAAAAGTACCGACAGTGTAAAGGTTAAAAATCTATTAGAATTTTTGCAGTGTGTGTGTGTGTGGTTGTGCGTAAGACTCTGTGTAGACGACAATCAAAGGAAGTGCCTTAATTGCCATAATTATGGGAAAAATTGTTAGACATTGTCAGTGTGTGTGTGTTTGTACTTGACGCTGTACGAGTGTTGGTAATCGCATAATCTACACAAAATAATGATGGTTCATAAATTTCAACATTTTTACGCCATTAAATGTTTTTCGTCATATTGTTTTTTTTTTGTATTTTTTCGTAATTTGCACGAAGGCGGGATGTTTGAAAATTCAACATTTTTATTTCTGCCAGCACTTAACACTCAGACACACACACACACATACAGAAACACAGGCATACACACTGATACACACGCACATTCAATAAATAACGATAATTCCTATAATTGCATTCAATTTATTATTAAACAGAGATAATAGCGAAAGCAATAAATGAAGTACGTGACCCCGTGAACAGCTGAAGGTGTTCATTTCTTGAAAACACCAACACAGACACAGACAGAGACACCGTTTTCACAACATAACGTGGGCTTTAAGCAGTTTTTCAAGCTGGTTATCGGTTAGATGAAAGTGTTAAAACAAGTAATGCCAACAGACAGTGTTGCCATATTGCTGAAATATAGGAAAAAATGAGAGGTGGTAGTAATTAAAAAGGATTTAAGTAACAAAAGCAAAGGATGCTTGAGAACATTAATTTGCAAAGAAGAACAATTTTTGAGCATTATTTTCTGAAGCTGTGCCCAACTGAAGAAGCTTTTAAAGTTAACAATATAAAGCCTGTTATACATTCAACGCATAAAAAGGATATTAAAAAAAAAAAAATATGTATGTTAAATAAAGGATTTACTTTAATAGGCTTACGTATTGTTAAGCCTTGAGCCAAACAGACAAGAGGCAGAATTAATAATTTTTTTTTTATTCCCCGTTATACTTGCGCTTCCAACGCCTTTAACAACCACGTGTTGCTGCCACAAATCCTATTAAAGATCAAACTTAAGAAAATAATATATATAAATAACCACAACAACAATAACAGCAACAAGAACTTGACAAAGACGCCGATCAGCAAAAAAATAAAATTTTAAAAAGAAAATAAGAACAAAAATATGCATTAAAAAAGAAACACACAACATATAATTAAGAAGAAAAATAAGAAATACTTAAAAGCAGACGAAGATGACAGCAAATATTAGCATACAAAACAGAGAGAAAAAAAAAAAAAAAAAATAAGCACGATTGCAAACAAGAAGCGCTTAACGAACCTTTTTATATATTTTTTTTCTCTCGCTTTTTTTTTAATGTTTTTCCTTTTACCAAACAACATTTCAGCGTCTTAACGAATACAAATATTTGCACAACATAAACGAAATGCTGCCATAAAAACCTTGTGTGTAGTCAGAGCGGGGGGGACCATAGTACACGTCAAAGAGCGGGTGGGGAGCTTAGCACTTTAAGTGAGAGTGAGTAGGTTGGAGTGTGAGACGGCTTAAGTATTCTTATTTAATTTATTTAATGAGTTTCATTCTTTTTATTTAATCAGCTCTTGTCAACTTTTACGCCTATTTGTATTACGTTAAATATATATTAATGGAACCTGTATTGCAACAACTACACAAATAACAACAACAGCAACACCAACAACAACTTAGCGCAAACACTCATCACATAAAAATTCTATAAAATGTTGCCAAGTAAATTTAATTAACAACATTTTTAAGCTCTTCAGTCTTACGCAAATTTTCAAAAAACTTTTCCGTGTGACCGAGAGAGAGAGAGAGAGAGAGAGAGGAGAGTTCTCTTAATTAACAGCTTTAATGGTTTTGTGTTTTTTTGGTTTTGCTTAAGTGCACACTTAGTTTCTTAAATCAACTAATTTTATTATTTTCTGCATATTTCTTGCATTAATTATGACGGACTGATAACCGCTACGACCTGTTTGCTGCTCTTTCATTTTGTTGTTCTTTTTCTCCATTCCCAGGCATTTCTCTCTGCAGCTGATAAGCAGCAGCAGCAGCAGCAGCTTCAATGGAAGATCGTAATTTTCAATCAGCACGATATCAATACTTAAAATCAGAATTAATTGTTAATTTCTAGAAAATAATTGCATTCCTTATAACAGAAGCAGCTGATAAAGAAAATACTACGTTTGAATAATGCATGAGTTATTATGGAGATAATTAGATCTTAATTGATCGAAAGCTGATCTTAAATTGTGTTCAAGTATTTGTTTGCTCGTAAAAGCTATAAAACTCACATGAGTAAATGTGACGTTAAAGGGTATGTGCGCAGAGACTACAAACAGCTGATTTCAAACTTTAACTTTATTGCCCCAAAGTGTACGGTTTTGTTCGTCAGCTTTAAACATACATTATCTGACGGCCGTTCGAAACTTCCTGTCTCCTGACGGCCATTCAAAACTTCCTGTCTCCTGTAGACTCTAAACTTGAGGGGTCTCTGCAAGGCTTTTACAGTAAAACCACCCAATGAAAACCAAACCAGCCTCGCCTATGAACCCCTACTACGTTGATGATCACAGTAAACGAAAAACGGACAATAATTTACGCCTATGCACCCGGAATGCCCGGACGCTTTATAGGTAAGGTCCGAAATAACCAGAGGATGCTCGCAAGGTGGCCTCCTATCACCAGATATAGACAGTCTCCTTATTGAACTCAAAGAATTTGGGGTAGATGTGTTTGGGCATGCCAATGACGTAATAGTCATCTTACGAGGGAGTTTTCGTAGTACAGAGATCGTCTGACGTTCTATAAGCAGTATTGAACACAGTACAGAGCTGGTGTTTAAACGAAAGCCTCTCTGCAAACCCAAAAAACACAGTGATTGTGCCTTTAACAACCAGCATAACCGTAATCTTTCTTGTCCGGAACTCTTTGGGAAAAAGTAGATTTTTCCAACTCAGCAAAGTACCTTGTATTGGTCCTCGACAGCAAACTATCCTGGAACCTTCACATAGATCGCATTATTAAGAATAAAATTTACAGCAAGAACTGGAGAATAAGCCCTAAGATAATGTACAATCTCTGTATCTCTGTACGTTAATCTTTAAGCCCACACTATCGTATGCATCTGTAGAGTGGTGGTCAAAAACTCTAGAAGATTATATCATTCCGCGGTAAGAACGAATTCAAATATCTGCAGGAATACTTATGACGTACGTATGAAGCACTCTCCGATGAGAACTACTTTTAAAACTTCGGTGAGGCTAACACAATCTTCCAAGCAGAATTGAATTCAACAGTCTAAATAATGGGCAAAATAACTTTTGTCTTGTTTGATAGTCATGCTGCTCGTAAAGCTTTGCAATCGCCTATGATTAAATCTAAACTAGTGTTAGACACTGTTACAGTCCTCAACGAACTGCCCACTTTGGCTTTGGCGGGAATAAAAAGCGTTACCAAACAGGGAGCAAAATCACCATTTACAGGACTAGAACCGTTGTGTGTTTTTGTTAAGAATCTCTTCAAGCAGCACGTCAAAACTATCTAATACCGGGAATCTCAAGATTCTTGGAATAACTTTTTAGGACAGATTTTCATTGAACTAATTTTCTCTATCACATAAGAAATCAAAGTTATTTTGTACCTAAAAAATAAAAGCTAACTGAACACTAAACTATAACTGAACATTGTAAACTTACGAAACATCTCTGAAAAATGAAACTCTCAACTGATTCATTATGTAGACTCTGTTTTTAGATTGGAGAAATCTGCAGACATTCTCACTGAATTTTCAGCTCTTTTTCAAGTAAGGAAGAAAAATTCGGAAGCGTATAAGTCACGCTAGGACAGCGATTGGGTCAACTCTCAACAGACGCATTTTCAGGACTCACATCCATGGAAATTGCCAGTGTGCAGGATCATAGGGCAGACATGTCTATTAGGATTTGCTTTCTCAAGTTCAATGGTTTTTGGAATAAAGTTGAATTTATCGACCAGTTTCCAGGCACTCAGCCCCAAGATTTCTACTGTGCAACCTTCTTTTAAATCATATCATGCAGAATTCGATAGACCATTATCGCCACATAAAAATTAATTACTTTTCGTACATGACAATTTCTCTAGGGATTCGCGTTTTCAAGTATTAATAGCTTACTATAAGAAGGCGCCGTTTGCCAATTCTGCTATAAACACCATACTCATCACCGATTCCCCAGTACCAATTTGTGGTCATTTAATTTGAGGTTAAATTCCATCCACCTCCACTGGTGAGGAGCGAGACCTATCTCAAATCTCTGGCATATAGGATATGCAAGCCTGGTTGTACTGAGACGCAAATCCACGCCGACTCGTTGTCTAGCTTGCAACGTTAAGCTTACCACAGCCAGCACGAAACTCCCCGAAGAGCGATAGTCCCCCCGGGCAAAAGGGGTTTCCACCTTGGAATGAGCTTCCAAAAAAACCAGACATGAATTGATAGTTTAAGCACACATGACTTGATAAGCAAGCTTATATTAGAATCCCGGTATACTATACCGATAGATACTAGTTGGGTATTTGCTATGCTATGATTCGGAACTGAATCAACAAATCAGAGACATAAAGTGCTATAGTACAGTCAATTCTGTTGAATGTCTCAGACACTACCAGTTAAGACTGTAACACTTGTGTAATTCCAAAACTGGTCGCCTTATCTAAATTAAATTAGAAAACTTGATCAGCCAGCATATAACATTACCACACTGAAGCATGCTCGAACACAGGGTTTATTATGCTCCTAGATACTCCATACTTCATGTCAATACTCCTTTTTTAATCAGCCCTTGTAATACTCCTCCTCCTTTGACCATTCTTTTAAAACCACTTTTTCCGGCATATACATATATATGGACCCATGCTCGAACACAGGGTTTATTATGCTCCTAGATACTCCATACTCCATGTCAATACTCCTTTTTTAATCAGCCCTTGTAATACTCCTCCTCCTTTGACCATTCTTTTAAAACCACTTTTTCCGGCATATACATATACATATATGGACCCTATCGTTGGAAATTTATTTATTATCACTTATTCTCATAAACCCATAGAGAATATAAGATTTTTATTCATGTCGGTGATTATCAGTTGCTAAACCAGGTTTATTGACTATTCCCCTGCTAACAGTATGTTTTATATCATTTGCTATGGATACGCAGGTGCAATACTCAATTTTTGCGTCTCACTTCCATGATTTTGCAACTCAAAGCGAGGGCTCATGGCAACCTATTTTTTACGCAACATACATAATTGAACCGTAGTCCAAATATGCATGACACAACCCTCCTTCTTTTCACTGGCTTGGGACAGGCTAGTGGCTTACCATCATCACCACCAGGTGAAGTTATGCGAATGTGCAATGCGAAGAATGTAATACGCACAGGCAGACAACGGAAGTTAGATGTCGCT
The DNA here is from genome assembly GCA_958299015.1 of Tetanocera ferruginea. Taxonomy (NCBI): domain Eukaryota; kingdom Metazoa; phylum Arthropoda; class Insecta; order Diptera; family Sciomyzidae; genus Tetanocera; species Tetanocera ferruginea. The sequence continues at coordinate 114,379,217 of OY282644.1, read as the reverse complement.
AAGCTGCTATCACAAGGGACTGCTGAGGTTTCTCCGCTAAACAGTCGGTTAAGTTCGACCAGCCTAACTCTATACATGCTTACGTTGGCGGACTTATCCTTCACATATCCCACTCCATACGCACTAGAGCACCCACGAAACGTATGGAATGTATCTTTTACGGCTTTTGTTTGCTCCCCGCCCATTTTCCGTTAGAGTGATGCTAAAAACTAAGATCTGCAAATAAAAATGGCCGTCGCTAGTGGTATAAAACCAGGCCCCCGGTCTTAAAGGCCCCAATACAGGCTAAAATAGCCAAGTATCTATTTAAATTATTAATATAATAATAATAAGTTTATGAATTTTATTCACGAAAATTATGAATGAATCATGCTCCCCTTGTATTTTTCATGGCACTTACGAAATTTTTTAATGATTCATATACAGTGGAATTCACTTATAACGACCTCGGCTATAACAACATTTCGGTTATAACGTCGTATTCTTGAAGTCCGTACATTTAAATTGATTATTCCTTAGAAACTGAGTTCGCTTTTAACGTCGTCGGATATAACGACGAGTTCGCATAAAGCGACGCAGTTTTCATAAAATATGGTAAAATATTTTCACATATAGCGACAACGAATGCATGTCAAAAGCAAAATGTAACTAGATATTTGAAATTCTCGCTTTATGAAACCGAAATAACCGTTATAAAATAAATTCACACTTAGATTGCATTAGAGGATCAAATTCCTCCATCCAGAGCGGCATTTAACGCTTTATCTTCTTTTAAAAGGTTTGTATTTATTACAGTATGTGGTGCCCGTGGCATGCAGGTTTAGTGTGTGGCTTAGCATACTCGGAGCCCGTATTCGATCCCAAGTCGCGGCGAAAAGTTGTTTCAATAAAAAAATTTTTCTGATCGGTCACCACCTCTCTGCAGACAATGGCAAACCTCAGAGAGTAACTAATGCCATGTAAAGCTTATTGAGAATATGAACATTAGCCTATCGGAGTCGGCATAAGAGATGTAGGACCAGTTCTTGGTTAATTGTGTGAAAACATTTAATAATTCGCACAACACATTTGATCATAAGAAGCTGGGTCAAAGTCCTTTTAAGGGCTGAAATGGCCAATTTGTTTGTGTGGTTTGTTTTTATTTATTACAGACAAGGTATACATTAGTTTTAAAGTTTTTGAAGGTTTGCTTTATTCGGTTAAGGTGCTGAAAATTTGTCTCTTGAATACCTTTTTTGAACTTGAACGGAAGTCAGAGCGGATTTACACTGCAAAGAGCAACTTACGCCAAGTCAATATTACAGATTATTTAAAGCAAATATAAGTTTATTACATATGCATATGTTATTATTTTATTCATAAATATACTTCAATAACATATATCGTCTTTGTATGTATTTCCACTAAGTTTTATGTTTAAGCTTTTAATATTTATAATTGGAATTAATTTTCTTTATAATAAATTAATTAAATTAATAAAAAACAACAAAAAAAAATATGTTCGCATATAACGACATTCGGTTATAACGACGAAATAATCCGGTCCCTTCAGGGTCGCTATAACCGAATTCCACTGTACATATATTGTACACACACTTTTTTGTGTTTTACACACACCACACGTTTTTTCTTTTGTGTACATTGATGTCATGAATAGTTCAGGTGACTTATTTAATTGGTTACTAGACCAATGTAAAAGCAATTCATGTAGATCATATAAAAATTAATAATTCTTGAGTACTTTTTTTAGTTCAGTGTATAAGTCCACAAACTTGCCGTTGTTCTAGAGAAAAAATCTGAAATTTAAGCATTTTTTTTTGGGGAGAAATGTTTATTTTTTTTTAAACCCACCTCTTAGTACGGTGGCTGATCCAAAATTGGTATATTCTTTAGTATCAAAAACTTGCTTTTCTTCTCATGAACTCTTCTTTTTCTCTTCGTATTTGTATATTTGTATGATTCATGTATGATTCATGTTCCCTCTGTATTTTTTATTGAATATTGTACACCCACTTTATGAACTTTAAACACAAGACTTGTGAAGTACTCATAAAATCGTGTTTTTTTATTCTGTTTACTTTGTACAATAATTTCATGGGACTCATGATACTGGTACTGAACTAAAAATTATGAGTGCTATTCATGGAGATCATAATTATTTTATAATTTTTTGGTTCAGGCAATTACAAAATAAAGTGGTCTCTCAAAAACCAAAACTTACGCTTAGTCAATCATCGTGCCCGGTAAACCTGAAGGTTGAGCATATATTTAAGGAAAAAAATTGGTCCGGTGCCTGATACAAAAATTGTATATTTTGGAGTGTTGAGCACGTGATTTTCTATCCGAATGGGTAGAATACTATAAAATTTATTAATAGGCTCTTATAAAGTATAGATTCTTTTGGTTACTGAAATAAATGTTTACCATTAGAAAATTATTTTTGAATTTTTCTTTAAATTAAGGTAGCATAAATTGCCTGACCTACAATTTTTAAAATTAAAAAAAAAATGCTCTTAAACTTTATTTTCAAACACAATTAATGTGTTCTATTGTACGCACGTTTACCCTATACATATATCAGAAGCTTGTTGTTCGCTTGGAATGATAAGCCTGTTAATGGCATTAAGTATTGTTTCATAGTAGCAGTAGTAGAAATAGTAGTAGTAGTAGTAGTTGTTGTTATTTCTGTTGATGCTGTTCATATTGTTGTTGTTGATTTCATACAAAATGGCATTCATATTTTTAGACTTGCATACGTCTTCATTATTTTTAAAACATCATGTTATTGAACAGCAAGTGCAACGTTCAATACACTTTTGCACTGAAGTGCAAAGTCTTCATTGTTTAAATATTTGCATTTTATGAAATTGAACCAGCTGGAATTTCATCGACTTTTATAAAATTTAAGAACTTACGCAAGAAATTCCAGCTAAATTCAAATTTTTATTAATATTCCATCTTGATTTTATAAATAAAAAAAAAAAAAAATTGCATTTTGCTGACCTGCTGCCTGCTAACTTCTGCTACGTTTGCATTTTAACACTTATCTAATACAACAAATTTGCACCTCGTCATCGGCCAACTTGAGCACTTTAGCTGAAGTGCAGCTGTTCAGCACTTAACCGTCCTCAGAAAACGCCTGTATCTAATGTAAAAAATAGTAAAAAAAAAAAATTAAAAATAAAACCCGCATCACGCATGCCTAGCAATGAGTCGACAGTATTTGAATGCAAATTTATATCAGCTGCAAGAGTAAGAAAGAGAGAAAAAAAAATATCCGCCATAGGTAGTGAATAAAAAGAAATATTCAAGAAATTTTGTTGTCTTTGCTATTTTTATGCACGCAAGTGTGTTTGTTTAACGTCAAAGTGTCAAATTGATAAAACTTTTTTTTTTTTTTTTTTTTTTTTGTAAAAAAGTTCAAAGAAAAATAGTTATGCATATAAAAGAAGGTATTAACAGTTGTTTGCTGAAAAGTTGACTTACCGCTAGAAAATTTTCCAAGACTTTGACAAGAGTTTTTTTTTATGAGATATAATTTTAATTTTATTAACGTTTACCAACACTCACAACGAAAATCTATTCCCTCTATGACAGTTGGTTTATTTGCTGCTGTTTAATTAAAGTATGTTGAGTGCTTTTTTTTTCACTAACTCAACATTTCCGGTCGCCATCATAAAATATTTGAAAATTGTATTAAATCTATGGTTGTTGCTTTGCTTAGTTGTTGTTGTTGCTGTTAAGTTAAATAGTTTAAGTCAATTTGTTATGAAATAAGTAAGCGTGCAAAACTGACTTGTTTTTGTTTTCATAAAAGTGACATAAATCATTTTATAAAGTAACATATGCTAGTGGTTCATTAGAAAAACTAAATAAGTATGGAAACTTTTACATATATTAAATACAAGTTGAGCTAAGAATTTATAGCTAAGAAAGAGAATATGACAAAATTTGAAGAGTAGAACAAGTTGTTGACTATTTTTAAAAACATTTTTAAGTTGCTTATTTTAGCAAAATTTATAAATAGATAAAATATTTAATTTTAATTTTTTTTTGTTATCAAAGTTTTAAATTCTTTGAACTTCTCGTCATAGATTAAAAATATTGTATCGCTATTTTTGTAAATAAACTAAATTCAGCTATTTTGCAAATATTTTCAAAATATCTTTGAGATTTAAAGAATTAAAATATTGAATTAAATTAAAAGTAGGAAAAATAAAACTTTACAACAAGCAAATTAATTCAATTATAAAAGATTTCCTTTAGCTTGCCATCAAATGTCAAAATTTAATTGACACTTTTTCGACGCAATTAAATTGGAAAGTAAATTTAGACAGCGACATAAATAAGGCAGACAGACAACCCAAACAACTACGACAACAACAACAAACACAAAGTTCCCGAGCAAAACAGCAAAAAGCTAGAAAAAGACAAATAGTAACGTTAGATTCAACAGCAACAACTGTCAACTCTAAGCTTTTTAGTTTTTTTTTTTTATTTTTTTATCAATGTTTTTCCTCGCTATTTTTTTGTGCTTTTTATGCTTATTTTTAATACAATTTGAAGGCATGACATATAATGCAACAACAACAACAACAACAACAACAACTAGGAATGTGCACTTTACAACAAAAACATATAAAAAAGAAAATTGTAAATATTCAAGTGAAATAAATTAAATTTAATGCCATCTAGTGGCTGCCAGCCAGAGTTGCATTGCAACGAACACACAAAAAAAAAAACAAAAAATAAAAAAATACAAAAATATCTCATGTAAATAAATAGCAACTTAAATGAACACAAAATAAATATCAACTGTTCAGCGTTGTAAAGTTGTTGTTATTCTTGTTTTTTATTTAATATTTATTTTAATGAACTGCAATAAAATTAAAATTAAAATCTATGCTATGCTCAAAGTTAAGAATTTCATTGAATTTCAGTAAAAAAAAAAAAAAAATTAAAATGGTTGACAAAAAAAAAAGGACTAGAAATTCTGTGAAATGTTTAAGCTTTTAATACACTTTAAATTGTGCTGAACTGTTCATCAAAGTTAAGAAAGCATAAAAAAAAACATGTCTTTAAGTGGACTTACTTACATCCGTTTTCGTGAATAAATTGTGATATTTATTTGAGAGGATTACGAAATAACGGTTAATAATATTATATTAAAAATATTTGTTTAATATTAAATTGGTATTTTATGTAAGAAAAAAAACAAATAATAATAATAATAATTTCATCGTAATAATAATATCCCTGAAGCACTTAAAAAAAGATTGCATTCCCAATGGAAGATTTGAAGAACAAAAAAAAAAAAAAATAAAATTTCTGTTAAAATACACTATAAAAACTAGATTTTGACGTCGAACTTTTTCGAAACTTTTGATTTTGAACAAAATGAAACTTTAACTCAAAAACATTGAGACTTAATCTTTGATATATTCTTACTACAAAAGTCCCGTTGCGTAAAATAGTAGGAATAGAATAAATCTGTTTTAATGAAATTTCGAAAAGTTTAAAAATTTTGTACCAAGGGGATGAAGTGCTACATCCACTCTCAATTACAATGCAGTTAGAACCATGGGAATTATACAAGAGAGGTAAACGATCTGACTAAACTAGCTTGAATTACCCAGATCAACTTGAATCTCGGCAGTTCCGGGTGCGAATCACCATCTGACACAGAAAATATTTTTCAATATAAATACATTTTTTTGATCGTACAAACATTTAATAATGCAGCAACACAATTGATCACAAAAAGCTCGACTAAAGTCCTTTCAACGACTGAAATAACGAAAACAGTTATTTGGTTTAATAAGTTATTTTAAAATTTGAATCATTTTAATGCTAAAAAGAAGTGCTCGATACAATATTCCTTGTCTCAGAAAAGTAGATTTTTCAAAAATTTCTAAAAAAGCTTAAAGTTTAAAATTCGTGAAATCCTTCGTGGTAAGATACTAATATGAGCCGAGGAATAATTTTGACCGAGTTAATCGAACACTTTTTTTATGGATGCCGACCTGACCTTATATAAATATAACATCCATAAAGCGTTTTTAACTCTCACTTTCGGTAAACTTTGCAGTCAATTCTGTTTTAGTGTTATAGAAGTACCCACATTTTTATCAGTGGGTGCGTTACACTCACTGCTTGAAATTATTTCCAGAAGACCTTGATTTAATGTGCCAAATTTGTCATTTTCCAGTGCATACATAATCAAAAATATATAATTTAAATATCTCATGTCCACTTTTGTTTGATTGGGCGTATCGTTCTTAGTCACAGTACCTCCTTTCTTAGTCTAAGTACCTAAGATTCAAGTGAATATCGCTCAAGTTTGCTTTTGTGGCGTGTTGTTCTCATATTTCGCACAAACTGTACAAGACTCCTTTATAAATGTATTCCGAGGCTCTTCCTCCAAGTGCAGTAAGGGTTTGTCTTATAGTGGAGTTGGTTAATTTTTTTTATTTTTCAGACCCATTCTCCATGCCATAAAAAGGATTTCATTTAAAAAAAAAAACATTGAACTGAAATTATAGAAAGCTAAAAACTAAAGATATATGCGACGAATGACTTTTCCATTTAATACTAAACTTTTTCATTGTAAGTCATCCCGTCAATATATCGATACCGAAGTTTTGAAACCTTCCTGTTATCATACCTTCCTGATATCTTATTATCACATGAAAAATATATCGTTTTCTTTTAGCTTTTGTGAGCAATTTTTGAGTTACAAAAATCAAATGAATTTTTTTTTATTATATATAATATCGGCTATAGAAGAACGTAGGATACTCTTGATATGTTGTTTTTCAGCTAAATGGTGCACTTCTAAAGTGGAAAGTGAAAAATTTGCCTTAAACATCATCAGATTATTGGTAATAACAAATAAACTATTCAATTTAAAAAAAGAAAAAATCCTACGTACTTTTATACACAATATATTTTTCAAGATACATTTCAAGTTTCAAGTCAATCGTTTGAAAATTGTCTGACAAGAAAAGGTCCCCAGGTGACTGTCTCCGACTCAAATGATTTTCGGATATGAGATAGAGGACAAAAATCTAAGGTCGACGTATTTTTAACCGACTTCAAAAAGGAGGAGGTTCTCAAGTTGGTTGGTTTCGCTGTTTTTTTTTTTTTGTGAATGTACATCGATTACTCCTAAAGTACTTGCCCGATTGCCATCATTTTTTGTCAACATATAGAGACCATCAACGCGAAGGTGTCCGTCTTAAGTGGGCGGTATTCGACAAAGAGGCGTGTTGCATGAAGAAAAACACTGTATCTCAGTAAATATTGATGCAAGGGTAATAAAATTTACAGTAAAATTACAAGGGCAGGCACGAATATTCAAAATAACGACCACTTAACTGGGAAATTATTCGACAAAAGGGTGTGGTAATATTGGAAAAAACTCTGTTTCTCTAATAAAATTGACACTACAGTACTGAAATTAAGTACGGAGGTAGGCACAATTATTGAAAATTACTATAAAAAAGTGGGCATTATTTTACAAAGGGGTGTGGCAATATAAGATAATTACTGTATCTCGAATAAAATTGATACGGTAGGCACAATTACTCCAAATTTGTGTAAAAAAAATTGGCGTTATTCAAGAAGGGGTGTCGCAATATTAAAAAAAAACACTATATCTCAAATACTATTGACACTACGATATTAAAATTTAGTACAGAGGTAGGCAGAAATATAACAAATTACTGCCAATAACGTGGGCAGTATTCGATAAAGGGGCGTGTCACTAGAAGATAAACACTGTATCTCAGTAAATATTAACACTAAAGTATTGACATTTACAGCAAAAATGCAAGGGTAGGTACAATTATAAAAAATTACGGTCAATTAAGTAGGCGATATTCGACCTTGAAATTCGGTGTGGCAATGTTAGAAAAACTCTGTATCTCGAATAATATTGAAACTAGAGTACTAAAGTTCACTACACGGGTAGGCACAATTATAAAACAATTCATTTCAATAAAGTGGGTGTTGTTTGATAAAAGAGTGTGGCAATATATGAAACACACTGTATCTCGAATAATATTGATACTAGAGGACTGATATTTAGTATAGAAGTAGGCACACTCATAACAAATTACTGTAAATAAAGTGGGCGTCATTCGACAAAGGGTGTGACAATATAAGAAAACACTAAATCGAATACTGACACTAGGGTACTGAAATGAAGTACAGATGTAGGCACAATTATTACAAATTACTACCGAGGAATTGGGCGTTATTCGACTAAGGGGTGTGGGAGTGTGTAAAAAAACTGTATAATATTGACTTAAGGGTGATCAAATTCATTGTTAGAATGGGTAGAACTATTGAAAACACTATGACAAAGTGGGCGAAATTCAACAAAGAGGCGTGTCACTATGAGAAAAACACTATATTTCAATCAATATTCACATTGGTTACTGATAAAAAGCAAGAGTAGGTACTGATAAAGTTACTGACAAAGAACAGAATAAGAAACGACAGAAAAGCATTTTCCATATTAAGAGCATAAATAATTGGTGTTTTATTAACTTATACACTTTTTAAAAACTTATCATTTTCTCTAAAAAGAAAGATATAAAAACTTTTAAAAAAAAAAAAAACCTACTTCAAAGCTTTTATTAACATAAAAAATTAACATATTTATGATAAAAATAAAACCAATTCAGAATAATTGATATCATAAGATTTTCAATATAATAATGAATATAAATAAATTATTAAATTTGACCAAGAAATAAATAGTAAAAGTTATATAAAATTATTTTTTAATTTGTAGTGATTTTGAAGTAGGTTTTTTTTCTTGTTAAAAAGTTTTTATTTTAAACGTACTCAATCGATGGTTAAAGGTTTCAAACTCGCGTTTAAAAATCAGTGAAAATTTCCTTTTTTTGCTATAATTTTCCTATTTTCCATGAACAAATTTACAAATTTGGTACCAAATGAAAGCTCTTACAAAACCACACACAATGGCAACAATTTTTCATAAGAAAATTCTGTTTTAATTTTGTTGTTGTAATTTTTAGTAATGTTTAGTCGATATCAAAGAAATATGTTGACACAATTATTTCATATTAATTTATGTTGAATTTAAGGCAATTTGTAAACATACCTTTTTATGTTTTTTTTAAATTTGTTACTGTTTATAATGAAATTTTTGTTTTATGCATCTATTTTCCTAAAAAAAAAAAATTTCATTACATTAAAAGTACCCAATATGGGTTGACCTTTGACCTCCATTAACATGTATATTATATATAAAGAAAAGTTCTCAAAATTTGCTAAATTTTGCGTATTTCTATACGAGCTTAAAAAAACTTCTGTTTTTTTTCGCGTCCGTTTCATTGAATGAAACGCGTTAGAGCACGTTAGAGCACTTATATATATATCGGCTCATTTTGCTTCTTTCTTGTTTTTCGAGTAATTAAAACCGTGCGAATGTCGCGTCCGTGCCACTGGGAGATGCCCATATGAAAACATACATTAAATATGTTAATATGTGTTACATTTAAAGTCATAAATCAGGAATAATATTTAGATTTCAATTCATAGATTTCATGATAGATTGTTTTTTTATATTTTCAAAAACAGTATGACAGGAAAAATAAAGAGTAAAAAATTGTACTCAGAAATTTGCATGTTTAATCATGTTGGCAGTATATGTTCCATGTTCCAATTCAAGCGCAATATTTGTGTCTTAATCTGTGTGTACAAAAAAAATATTCAATGGAACTATTTGTGCATAACATGATTACTGACTGAAATCCAAACGCAAACTGATTGCCTGCTAGCATCGCTGAAGTTCGGTTGCTTCGAAAACTCGACTTGTACGTGAAAGCCGAGTGGCTCCGTGAGGTTTTCGTGTGTATAACTGGAATAAATATGTGATTTTTATAAATTTATGGTATAAAATTTATACTATTTTGGTGTAAAAAAGCTGTTTGAGTGGAAATGCAAGTTTTATAATATGGAGTGGGATAGAACTTATAATAAATTTGGAATAAAACAAGTTTATACGAGAGAAATGTTATAAAAAAGATAAAATTTATCCTCAAACTTTTTACTGTGTAGGGCTTCCATACAAAATGTGTGCTTTTTTCTTGATTTCTTGAAGTCTCATCGCACCAGTAAACAATAGTTTTAATCATCCAAAGTACCAAATATGGACATTTTTACGATATGCAAAAAGAAATGGAATGCATTTTCTCATATTTCCTTCAAAAAAACTATTTTGATTTTTAACAGGAAAAATCAAAAAATCTTCTAATTTCAAAACCTCAACTTTGTGAATGAATAACTCATGAGATATGAAAATATTTTTTTTTATTTAAATTTTTTAATAAAAAAAATTAACTTCAAAATAAGTGCAGTTAAAAAATTCAGTTTTAAGATAAACGCGTTTGAAGTTCTGAGTTGTAGAAGCGACAATCAGGCGGTATCATACACTGAGAGAAAAATGTGTTAAAATTAAATGAAATTGTGTTCATATCTAACGAATTTGTTTATGAAATAGAGCTTGAAACAAATTCATTAAAATTAAACACAACTGTTTTTAAAGTTAAATTAAAAAAAAATGTTTTTGTTTTTAAAATAATGTTTTTGTTAAGAAAAACGAATTTAAAACAAAAATTTTAAAATTCAAAACACATGTTTTAAATCATATTTTTTTCGATGCCATTTTTTAACTTTTCCGAGTTTTTAGTACCAGATTCACAACCAGCTCCGGGACTGGAGCTAACATATCCGAATACCAAATGTTAACTCCATTGGATGAAGTTTGCATTCGAAATATTTTAATATTTAATTAATATGTTTTTTTTTATCATATGTTCGATATTTGTCAAACCAATTCAAAACATTCAAAAATTGTCATTGTATTCAAATTTTTGTTGGTTTTTTCAAAGAAATAATAAGAGAAAAATTAAAAAAAGAAAGGAGTTTACAGGTAGGTGAAAATTAAACACACTTGTTTTTAATTTTGTTTTGTAGAAACGCAAAGGCGTTAAATTTCTATTTTAATATATTTTGTTTAATTTTAAAGTATGTTTTTTTTCTCAGTGTATGTACTAAAATTCAAAAATCAAGTACTTAGAAATTTTTGCCGGCCATCATCTTTTGAGACATAATTTTCGAGGTTATAAGGAACCATTTAAAAAAAATGTTTTGATTTTTCAAAAGTTCTAGAGTAACCTAACGCCTTAAGTTGACAGATTAGCTATCAAAATAAAGCTGTATTAGATTTCATCAAAAGTTTAGCAAAGGCCTTACCAAACTATACCAATATATTTACGACAGGAAAATAAAGATCTCAAAAATTTGTACATAAGTTTTTTTTTTTTTTGTAAATTAATGCTCCAAAAACAAGGCTATAAATTCAAAAATCTTTTGTTTCTATTTTGCATTTAATGTTGTTGTGCAACACAATAATAACTGCAACGACTTAAATAATAACAACAACAGCTGAGAAAAAATTAACACACCATTTCACAAGGAAGTGAAAAATTGTAGAAAGTTGCTCAACAACAAATTTTCGCCATGCATTAATTTTATGTGGTTGTTTGTTGTTTTAATAGTTGTTGTTTTTGCTTTTGATTTTATTTATTTATTTATTTTTATCTTTTCTAATTTATTTTATTTGCTGTTGCTGCTGCTGCTGCTGCATGTTTGCCCGGCTTTGGCTTGTCTAAGGTTTTTTTCAGCTTAAGTTGTTGTTCTTGTTGTTTGTTTGCTGTCATTATTTTGTGCCATTGTTTTTGTTTTTTTTTTTTTATTTATTTTATGTGTTATTTTTATTACTATAGTGTATTGTTAAGCAATTTCAAGCAACGAGTTTAATTTATGCAGCAACAAAAAAGAAGAAAACTAAACCGTCTAACAACAAGCATGGCAATATATTAATATTTAAAATTTGCACTAAAAACAACACGAAGTCAATGCATAGCTTACAACGCTGGCAATAGTAAAGCTCTAACAAGATATAAATATTTTTATTTTTTTTTGTTTTACTTGTAATTTTGTTTTATTACATTTATAACAGTTAATTTATATATATATAAAGTAGAAAATATAGCTTGAACAATAAATTTTAACATATGAGGCGTGCAAAAGAAGCAATAATAAAAGCTTTCAAAAAGCTTTTGAGTAAATCTTTTGCGACCAGCGAGGCTTATTTTAAGTGCAGAACCGTGTACAAGCAAAGCAACTAAAGTTAAATGCCGAAGAATTCAAGAAAAACCTCTGTCACAACGAGAGCTGTAACAATTGCAACAGCAATAACAATAACAATAACAACAACAACAACAACAACAACAAGAACAACGTAATAATAAGGAAATACTAAAATAATTCGAATTAAAACAATTTTTATGTAATCCAGGACAAAATGATTTATTGCTGCAATTTCGTGCCGCACCGACAAACAGTCGCACCGAACGAACAGATAGACAGACAGACGTACGTATAGAAACAGACGTTTTCTTGCTTTCATTTGTATTGCCATACATACTACACACTAACTCACACACACACACACTTAGCACACAGACTGGCACATTGTAATGGGTAATTATTGAAAATTTATGGCTTTCATGGATTTACCATAACGACTTTTTGCTACATTCACGCTGCATATCTATGAAATTTTTTTTTTATTATTATTATTATTATGATTTTATTTTCGTTTTGTTTTTATTTTTTTCTTTTTTTTTTCGCAGTGTATCTATTTTATTTAAGTACAAGACATAAATATTTGGAGCAGTAATATTATGTTTAATGCTTTTCGCAGCTAAAAGTTCGACAAAATGTTAGACATTTATGGAAATTTGTCTAAGTTTTGCCAGCTATAATATTCTTAAGCAACACTTTTGAGACAAATCATTGCTTAAATTGAGCAAACTAATGTGCTAAAACAAAAATATTAAATATATTTTGAGTAAACTTGCATGTTTCATACATAATTTCTTCAAACATAAGACGCTTTAAAAAAATTACAGTTGTTTTGGAGTTCTGAAGTGAATCTTTTTGTTAAGATTGAAACAAAACGGAAATAAATTAAGCCACTGAAAGTATTTTAAAAAAAATGAGTTCCTTTGAAAATATATCACGTATACTTTTTTCTTTATATCTAATATCTCAATATTGCATAGCCTATATCTTTCCAGGTAGATTAAAGTACCTAATGGTAAAATTTGGCGATTTAGAATTGAAATCGGCAAGCTTCTGTTGAACATTAGCGCAATCAGTTAAAGTTTTCTGGCCGTGTGTTTATAATCCGTATCGAATTGTTGTCTGGATCATGATAGAATAACAAGGTAGGCGCATATTGGAGAGAAAGTGAGCTAGATGTCAAAACTCAGCTGTTCGAATTTAAGTTTTCTAATTGTTGTTGTTGCCTTTTCGCTTGGCGTTTAAAGCACCTCACAGCTTTGTTAGTGTAAAATAAGACATTTGAGCAGCCGTAAAAATATGAGCCTACCTTATTATTCTGTCATGGTCTGGATGAACTGTTTACCTCTTTGTCAAACTGTGCTATCGATTACGATCATTTTGTTATGTGTGGGGATTTCAATATTAATATGTTATCCAAATACAACGTCGCTTGCCATTTTGTTGATAAACTAACTGAAGTTCGTCTTCAAACAGTAAATAATAGTATGGCCACTTGCTTCGCAAACAATGCATCTCTGAGTCTTTTAGATCTGCTTGTTGTTTCAAATGTCTCTTCTATTTTGTTTTTTGATCAAATATCTTTTATTTCCGACCATGATCTTCTTTTTTGTACTATCTTATATATTAATACGTGAACATTAAAGTTTGTCGTAAGCTTTTTTGGTATTAATTAAAACTCAAAATTAATAAAACTTATACCATGCGAAAGGTTATGTTGCCCAGATGTGCAGAATGTATATATAAATGATATATCTGATAGAAGGGGTTCCCAACATTCTAAGAGAGAAATTAAATTTTTGAGAAAAAATCTGCTATTTGATTGACATGAAATTTAGTTGGAAGAGAGTTCTTAAGTTGCTCGAATTTGAATTTTTTTTAAAAGTAACAATTTCTTAAAAAAATGTAGTTATATGCATTCATCAATTGTTAAATTTGTAAAAAAATGTGTTTTGAACTCAAAAATTTGACTTTCCATGTGAATACCTTGGTCGGATTTGAACGGTTTTTCAATTTTTTTCATCTCTTCTAAAATTTTGTTAAATTTTTTTTAAAATGTGTTAAAAATTACAGCAAACTTCTAACCCAAAGTATTTTTAATGAATTTTCTCTATATTGTCGTTAGTTATTTAGCATGTGTTTCAACCAAATGCCAAGAGAGAGAAAAAAACTGTCTCAAATTGAATGTGCTAAATTGGGAAGAAAATATCTCACCATCGCCATCTCTGAATATATTTTTTTTATTTCTTTTTTGTATTTAAGTCTTATCAGTTAACTTAAAAAACTTTTGAAAATAATACCGTTTTTTTTTTGTTTATATTTAAATTATTCCTTTTAAAAAAGACCATCAAATTTGGTTTATTCTTAAAATATGGGGTAAAAATGATTTTTGTTGTAAAAAAACAAAAACTCAAAATTGCATTTTTGATTTTCTTTCAAAGTCTGTACCGAATTTTAGGAGAATTTATTTTGTCTTGACATTAAATTAATAAACTGTCCGTGCCATCAAAAAATCAAAGCTACCCCCTATGATTTTTTTGACAAAATTAAATTTTTTTAAAATGTTGTTTTTCTGTTTTTGAAAGAAATAATTAAATAAATAAATAATTTTTCTGAAGAAAAAAGCTTAATATCTCCAATCAATGAAAAGTTATAGCCTCGAACTTATTTTGATCATCTCGCATATATTTATAAATAGGCAATCAATAAATTGGTCGAATTTCGACCCCAGGCGATGCTAGTAAATGTAAATCTTTCAACTGTTGCCACTGATAAAACTATCACATTTTGGGATTATAAATCTATAGATTGCAGGTCTCTGTTTTTTTACTTGTCTGGTCAGTATGTTGGATTCTTAACTCAGTTAATAACAAGCTTAACTTTTTTATAAATAAATTTCTTGCATTGTTTGATGTACATGTTCCAGTAATTACTCGGCGGGTTTCTAGCAGATGTTGTCCGTGGCTTAACAGTAATATTAAAAAAAAAAGAAACAGTTTCGATAGTATCGTAAGTGTAGACGTAGAATTCCGTTTAAGTTGTAACCTCTTCTATTTTGTCTCTTTGGTCCGATTGTTTTGTTCATTTTGCACGTATTTTTATTTATCTTTCAAAAATTAAAAAATAAATGAATAACACTCAATTATGGACTAGTTATCGATGCCAAAACAAAGAAAAAGTTAAATAGTAAGTATGATTAAATGAGCAAGCAAAAAGAAACAAGCAAAATTTCAAATTTTTTCGATAATTTTGTTAAGTTTGACAGGTTGAGTTCATTGACTTAGTTGAAAAGAGGTTCATGAACTCTGGTTTCAAAATAGTATACTAGAACAGTAGTGCATACATAAACCCAATGCGAACTAATGCTTACAATGCTGCCAAAGCGAACCAATTAGTTCGTGCAAAACCAAAGCATACAAGCATAAACAACGAAAGAAAAAGAAAGAAAGCAGCAGGCACATAAGCAGCTGATGATTGATTTTCTTATATAAAAACATGTATTTTTCTTCTTATATTTTACTATTTTCTGACTTTAATATAATAGTGACAAAATCCAAAATTAGATATTCATTCAGCGTAGGATATATCTGATATTTAAGTATATATATTATCTTTGAACGAAGAGTATTAAAGGCTGTAGGTATACCCTAAAGTATTCGCCAAAAACGTTGCCTAATGACCTTGAAGAAATCTGTTAAAACTACCCCATACAAACCGCGCTGTAAGACGTAATTCTACGTCAAAAAAAAAAACAAATTGGCCATTTCAGCCCTTGAAAGGACTTTGACCGAGCTTCTTATGAACTAGTTAGATTCATCATTGCCCTCAAAAAAGCTTTGGAACAATTTAAGACAGGCTGGGATATTCAGTGTTAAACCTGATGATTGTGACGTTGATACTGATATTCTAAATGATTATTTCATTGGTAGTTCAGGGTCTTCTGATACTTTTTCGACTAATATTCCATGTACTTTACATACTGTAAGTTTGTTTAGTTTTGAGTTTGCTGCTGTTAGTGAGAGTGACGTTACTTAATGTGTTAACAAAATAAAATCAAATGCCGTGGGTGAAGACGGAATACCTATTAAATTAATAAAAATTATTACACCACACATATTAAGCCCTTTAACCCGCATTCTAAATCACTGCTTTACAAGTTCTTGCTTTCCTGAGGTTTGGAAAGTAGCGATAATAGTTTCCATTGCAAAAAAGTTCAATGCCCGTGATCCATCGGACTTTCGGCCTATTAGTTTGCTATTATCATTATCTAAAGTACTTGAATCTCTCATTGCGGAACAAATCTCAGAGCACATTAGAAAATTTGACCTCAAGTCTGGCTTTCGACCTGGCCACAGTTGCGCTACAGCAGTACTAAAGTTTTTAGATGACATAAGGTTGACATATGACTTAGGGCCTCTGTTCGTCTGTCTGTCCATCTGTCATACGATTACTTAGTTGGAAGGTCTCAACGTGTAAGGTTTTGTAATAGTCTGTCTGCTTTCCGTAATTTAACCTGTGGAGTTCCTCAAGGCTCTGTACTTGGTCCGCTTTTATTTACAATATTTATTAATGATATCTTCAGCAAATGTCGGTATGTTACCATGCATGCATATGCTGATGATCTTCAGCTGTACTTGTCCAGACCTGGTGACCTTGTTGATGATTTGTATAGTAAGATGAATGAAGACTTAATGAAAATAACTGAATGGGCTGAGTCTAATAGGCTCAAGCTCAACCCCGTTAAATCATATGTCTTGCGCCGATTTCTAAATCCTGTCACTCTTTCTACAGGAAACCAGCTGTGTACCTTAACGATGTAGAGCTGCACTTTTTTGATAAAGTAAAGAATCTTGGTTACCATATTAACACCTCACTTTCCTGCGTAAACCATATCAATTCTGTTATAAGTAAGGTATATTATGTCCTGCGAAACTTAAAGTGGACTGCGTCATTTGTTCCTATTGCAACTAGAAAAAGTTAGTACAGCAGTATACAGTAATATTGATGCCAGGTTCAAACTAAAGCTACAACATGCTTTTAACAATGCAGTAAGGTATGTTTATGGCCTTCGGAAGTTTGACCGTATCAGTCACATGGGTAATCAAATCTGAAGGTTTCAATATTTTTAATTATCTGATTGCTAGGAACTGCTTATTCTTATATAATTTGAAGAGGGGGTTTCGGAGTTTAACCCCCCCCCCAAAAAAAAATTATTGTAGTGCCTATCAAAATAGGATTAAATCAAAGTGATTCATATGAAAAGTAATCACACATCATATCAAATGAGCAAAAACCCCAAATGTATATTTCAAATTGATTCTGTTTGATGCAAAAAATGTTTCATATTTTTTTCCTTTAGACTGATTCTGACCACTTGAGTGGTTCAATTTGAGTTGTCTTTTCAACTTCTAGCTTGGAACCCACTAAAACAACTTGAAATATTTGGATAGAAATAAATTCAAAAGTAATATAAAATGAGAAAGCCTGAATTTGAGGAAAAGTGGTCGAGTCCCTCGCCTGTGAAATGATCAAAGGAATTTCCTAAAAAATTGTAATTTTTCGAGATTTTTTCATAATTTTTTTTAAACACAAATTAACCCAAACTCTGCTGGAATTAAGTTTATAGTGAAGTCATGTGATGCAGTAAAAAAATAATTCCGATTGAATTCCGAAACTGGAGCAAATATTTAAAAAAAAAAAAAACAAATTGGCCATTTCAGCCCTTGAAAGGACTTTGACCGAGCTTTTTATGATCAATTGTGTTGTGTGTGTTATTAAATGTTTGCACACAATTGACCGAGAACTGGACCTACATGTTTTATGCCGACTCCGAACGGCCAAAGTTCATGTTCTCAAGAAACTTTACATGGCATTATTTACTCTCTGAGGTTTGCCATTGTCTGCAGAGAGGTGGTAACCGATCAGAAAACTTTTTTATTGAAAAAACGTTTCGCCGCGGCTGGGGATCGAACCCGGGCTCCGAGCATGCTAAGCCACACACTTAACCTGCATGCCACGGTCACCGACAAATATTTACAATTTATAATTTTCCAACGTATTTTTCCGAATCTGTTTCATAAAAATTTCTCTAAATTGTCAGAAATTTAGGTTAGTATTTTGGTGTTAAATATGATGATATAAAAAGTCGATTTTAGAGGAAATTTCATTGGTTATTGAAATTATTATACTTTCGGAAATGAGCCCCATTTGTACTCACCAAAAGATGAATTTTAAGGCTTGCCCCAGTTTCTTATTTTACAACAAAGTGAAGTTTTGGAGAAAATTTTCATAGTGGAAAGAAAAAATTGCATTTTTGCTGCCCTATTGGGACCCGAGAACATTGGAAATATTTCAATTCAAGGCTCAAGCCTTAAAAACTTTGTACAACTGCCTAAAACCTCGTATAATTGCCTAAAACTACCTAAAACCTTCTTAGAACACCGATACTACTGCTATACAGTTTTCTGTACGGCCAAAATGTCCTGACAGTGCGCGTTGTACATCCGTTTTACAGCTTCTTTCTTAAATTTGTTCGTTGTTCGGCCGTTGTAGCAAGAGAGTACAGTTGGAACTAAAAAATTTTAATTTTTACCCGGGTAGAGATGAAATTTTGAGAAAAAAACGATTTTTATATATATTTCTTATTTTTTATTTTCTTGCAAGACTTTGGAAACAATAAAAATGTGCATTATTTCGATAAGTATTCGTATCCAAATAATAAACGCATTTTTGGATAAACAGATTCCGATTTTCAATCATGATTACAAGACTTGGATGTTCTGGTGGAAAAAGTATACAACTGAAAATAATTTTCGAAGTATTTTGTAATAGGTACTAATAAAATACTATTTATAAAAACTTAACTTAAATTTTAAATATGAATGTTTTTTAATGGGTTGGGTCGGTTTGAAAATGAATTTCGTTTTTGCCTTATGACATTGTACAATATTTCAGAAAATTCTCCCTTAGCTTAAATCAACATTTATTTCTGCAAATTGGTTGTCATGATTTTCCAAAAAGTAATAACCAATCTTGTTAAAATTTGGTACCCCTTTTCAAAAAACATTATCTAGCGCTTGAAATATTTAGTTTGTATATTAATAAAAATTAGTTATTAGATACTTTGGTTGAGCCTTCGTAACCCACCTAGCCTATTAACTTAACTAAACTTCTATTTGAAAATATTACTCCCAAGAGTTGAAACTTATTGCTGTGATATGAAGCCTTTGTAAAATTGATTTTTTATATTAGTCCAAAATTTGATAAAAACTCCCCCCCAAAAATAAATCCTGGTTGCGCCCCTGACTGTTGAACCTTAGTTCTTTGTAGTTATGAGAAATTTTCAGTTTTGAGCCGTGTTCAGATTACAATTGATTATATTTATTTGTAAATATAACAGATTTGAAATACACAAATTTTTATTTTCTGAAACGTTATCAAGACATAATCAAGAGTAACTCTTACATATTTCCATGAGTTCATTAAGAAGTGAATTTGAATTTTCAATTTACCACAGTTTTAATTAAATTTGAGATGAATGACGTTTGTTTCAGTGATTTCATTCACATGCAACAAGAATTTACCTGCCTTAAATAACTTTGATGAAAAAAAAAACAAACTGACTAAAGCTCATAATAAAAGTTTTCTTCGAAGCTATTATTTTTTTTTTCTAATTTTTTTTTTATTATAATTTTCTTTTTTGTTTCTATGCGGCAGTCAATTAAAAATAATTATGCATAAATTAAGCAGAAATAATGAAATTTGTTGCTTTTATCTTCTCTTCTTGTCTTTTGCTCACCGCTTACGTAAGCGAATTAATTATTTATAGAAAATAAAAAAAAAAAAAACAAAAAATAACAGAAAATATGAGCAATTTTGCAAGTTATTGCAGACAATTTTGTTTTGCTAACATATTTTTTATAAAATGCAAATTTTTTGGAAATTTAAATTGCATGAAAAAAAAAACAAAATTGCGCAAACAAATTGTGCAGAAATCATGCAAACTTTTGGCATTTCCATGCAAATTTCCATGCTTGTTGGTTGGTTGGTTGGTAAGAAAACAGCTTTTCTTTCTCTCTGTTCAGCAAACATCTTTTTGCTGTTTTGACGTCCACCCCTTTTGGTAAGGAAAGTTTTTTGTTTGACTTTTTTTGTTGTTTGCACTGTAACTAAAGCGTTGACATTTTGACTTTATTTTGTTGAAAAGCAAAAAATTAATGCAAATTGCTAAATTTTGTTACATCGTGCAACATAATTATTGCTCGTTTGTTGCAGCAACTATTGCTGTTATTGTTGTTATTATTATACTAAGCGAAAAAAAATGTAAACTTTAGAAGGGCGAAAGAAGACATTTGAAAATAATGGCACTCTGGTTTAGGCGTGACTTATAGCAATTAGTAATTGTGGTCAGAGTATGCGCTGTGTTCTATTCCTTTAGGATTTTAAGAGTGTTTTTAGGAGTTTCGATTAATAAAGTGGTAAGGAAAGATACGTTTTTGACAGCAATACTTGATGCTGAGGATTAAAATTTAAGGAAAAAAAAAAATACAAAAACTATACACGATGCTTTGGCGTCTGGAATGCACCTGAAGGTAGTGGACGCCATAGGCACCACAATAAGGCGCCTACATGTTGACTCATGAACACTCATCACAAGAAGAAAAAATAAAAGAACCTATTGAAAGCTCATCATAATATGGAAAAATAAAAACCCTCCACAAAAATTTTTGAAAATGTCTCTAAGAATGAGTTGGTAGGAAAATTTCGATGACATAAAGATCATTTTAAAATTTTTAAGCTTTTTCTTTAAGTCCTACTGTGTTAAAGGAATAACAGCCATTATTTTTGCAATTTTTTTGCATTAACTGATTTAGAAAATACACATTATTTTAAAAAAAACACATTTTTGCAGTAACAGCTTTTTTAGGAAATTTTTTTAAGGTTTTTCCAAGAAATAACAGCCATAGCTAGATAAATATTGCTCGGGGAACTAAAAATTATAAAAATAATAAAATTTTAATAAAAATAAAAAAAATTTGAAAGGGCTTTAAACATTTTGTTTTAATATTTTTTAAGTGTAAATTTGATAATTTTAAATTTGATAATTTTTGGCGTATTTGGTTCTTTTTCGCACCAACCAGTCTTTTCACCTGAACTAGTTTAGGGGATGCTTTTTTTGGAAAAATATTCGCCATGCTTAAAATGCTTTAGTTTACCGATTTTGTTCTTTTTCACACCAACTTGTTGTTTTTATAAAAAAAACCAGGTGCCCGAAATTATAGTGCTTTTGGATGATTTATTGGGGGAAAAAATCAGATTACCGATTTCGGTTATATGAGGGGTGGGTGTATTAATTGATCGATTTGATCATACTTTTGTGAGAACTTTTCTCTCATCAAAGAATATATTTCATATAAGTTTCATGATTCTACGGTAAATTCTTATATTTTTGCCTGCTCGCTTTAGGGGTCATTACACTGTGTATCGCGAATATGACCTGCAATACTCGAAGAAATCTGCTCGATTGGCGCCAGAAGCAAATTTCTTAAGCAAATTTGAAAACATAGATCTAGAACTTAAAAAATATTGTACAAGATGATGTAGATTGGTTTTATAAGACCCGGAAAATAAACATAAGTCCAGGGTTTGAAACCCGGAAGGATTGAACCCTCTCATTAAAGCAAGACTTCAAAAAACATCCTCAAAAGTGATGATGTCTATATAATTTACCAGATCAAAAAATATAACCTTTATTCCCGTCAATACTAGATTGACAGTAACTACAAAATGATATACTGAAGACTGCTTCTCAAATGTTTTCAAAGATTTGGTGGGAAACAAAAAACTTCTATAATCATAAGCAGCTTTATTGTGTTTTCTGGTATGTGGTGGACGTGATTGCTTAGTACGAGTCAACGAATTTCGGCAGACCCGAGTTCGAAATACCATTTGGCACAGAACTCTTTGAAAGCCAATTGAGAATTAAAATCTCGGAAGATTAACGTCTTTCAAAGGACTATTTTAATTTAAATATTTTGAAAAAATAATTTTTTTCACATAAAAATACAAGTCAAATGTGTCTTTGAAAATTCATAAAAAATCAAAAAATTTAAAAATTGTGAATTTGATCATAAAAATACAATTTTAATTAAGGAGGGACATAACATTCGCTGCAGAGAAAACAGACCTTTTTTTAAAAATTCTTAACTCAGTCAAAAACAAACAATTTTCCAAAATTTTTTTTTTATTATTGTAGCGAAGTGAACGAACTTTTTCACTCCAACATTTTATAGAGCTCCAAACTGGTGGCAGAGAAAAAAACGGGGCCTTGTAGTTGCAGCGCTGGGAGTCGCAAAAATTGTCCGATCTGGAAAAAAGTGACTTTTTCAAATCATAACAAAATTGGTATCGTATGACAGGAACTTCGTTTTAAAATTTTTTTTTTCAAATTTTAGTGATGTTCCAAATTTGAAAGTGTGTTTTTTCGAAAAAAATATTGACTTAAAAAATTCATACAAAAGCGAAAAAAAAAAATTTAAAAAAGCTCGTGTCACACGATAGCGGACCAAGTTTAAAAAAATACAAAAAAAAAAAATTTCGTTAAAAAATGAACACGCTAGTGCCGCAACCAGTGCGAAAAACATGGTTTCGAGATAAACGCGTTCAAAGTTTGTGAACAAAGAAAAGTGCAAGGAAAAATAAAAATGCGCTCTCACTAATCCGGCTGTTACTTTTGAATCCGTAAGAATTTTTCCATAGAATCTTAAGAATATTTACTAAAATAAAAAATTATAAAAAAAAAAATTTACAAAAACCGCCAATGTCATGTCCCCCTTTAATGCAATTCATTTAATAATTGAGAAGCTTAAAAAAACGATTTGCTTCAAACGAAATTTTTGGTTGAATGTTTCGAAAAATTGTTGCTGTTAATATTTTTCGATTGTCATAAAATTAATTCAGAATCGAATTGTTGTAGAAACCAGAAATATTCGTTCATCCATATACGAATATGTTTGATGTACCAGAATCAATTCGTTTTTCAAGTCGACCTTGAAAATACTGAAAATACATGACCAAATGATTGATTCCCTCAATTGTATATTAAATTTTACAACCGAATAATTTCTTGTACAACTAAATGTCAATAAAAAATATTATCAGCATTTCAAATTTGAATCAAGTTCAACTTAGCCTGCAGTATAAGGATATGCATTGAAATAAATGTCGAAATAATGTTGATAAGATAAAAAGATGGGGATTGAAAATGAAATGAAATGAAAAAATATTTAATTAATCTTTTCTTCTTTTTTGCGTTAACTGTTCTTTGACCCTCAACCATTTTTTTTCGGTTTTGCTATTAGAATTTTTGTATTATGAAATATGTTCTGGTGGATCGGTTTTAAATTTTATTGATTTGAATATATTATTGACTTGTGATACCAGACTCAAAACCTTTATTAGACACTTATTAGACAATCTCCGTTCCAGTTTTCCAATAGCAGGACATCACCAAATATTAATTGAATAATACTAAGTTTCAATGTTTTGGAATGCAACTTCCAAAGCTTTTCGATATCAAAAATTTTAATCGAATGAGTGGCGATAGCCCTTTTGCCTTATACTTGCTCAAATTTACCACTCAAGTAATAAGTGTGTACCGAGTTTCATTGAGTGTATTTATAATTCCAAAATGTATACCGTAAAATTTGGGCTGTTGACTAAAAGACACGCCACCGAGGAATGGAACGAGGAAATTAAGGTTAATTTCCGAATTCTGAAGTTGTGCGATCTGTTATTCCAAAACTGTAAAAATTTCGATATTCATGCCATTTTCAATATCGAAAATTTGGGTTGTATGGAAGGTTGCAAGCCTCTTTTTTTGATCGGTACCAAACTAATCGGCATTATTACAGGAGCACGCTAAAAGCGAACTCTAGCTACGTTTCCCTGCAAATTTCATAAAAATCGCTTTGGTGGTATCGGGGTCTATATGTAACATACACAGATACAAACAATACTTTGTATAAATAAAGATGAACTACACTCAGAAAAAAGCTTATCGGAATATGATAAAAAAGGCATCATATTTAGAGAAAAATGGTATAGACTTTGCTCCAGAGAATGCTATTCTCTAATTGCGATACTAAAAATTCTCTAAAAATGATAAAAAGCTACCATGAAATAGAAAAATATATCATTTTTAGAGAAAAATATTTTTTTTTTTGAGAAAATATTTGTTTTTATTGAAGAAAATACTTCTCATAGTGAATTTTTTATCAAAAAATAAGAAAAGTTTTTCATTTTCAATAAAATTTCTCTATAAATGAGAAATTGTTTGTGCGAGAAAAATATTTATCATTATTAGAGAAATTGAAATATTTCCATTTCCTAGAAATAAAGAAATATTTCTTCGAAAATGTGAAAATATATTCTAATTTAAGAAAATTTTATTTGAAAAAGAGAAAATTTCTATATCGAAAATAGAGAAATTTTTTACCGGAGCAAGGTATGTGTTTTTTTCTCAGTGTAGTGAAACTAAGCTGCAACTAGTTAAATTTCAGTTGTTTCCTCTCATTTTCTCTCACTGTATTTCATGGCAGGCATTTGTTAAGCTCACGCTTGAATGCTAATTAAGAGCGCATACATAAAATTTTGCATACTTTCTAATAATTCATTAGCAAAGTTTCGAGAATTTCGTATGACTAAAATGCAGCAAAACGAAGAAGAAAAAAAAAAACAACAAAACAAAAAACGAGGTCAGTTCGAAGCGATGCATTTAGTTGAGCTGAGTTCAGCTGAGTTCAGCTGAGTTCAACTTTTAAACGAATAAAATATATTGACAAAGCTTGAAGTTAATGACAAACGAAGGACGATAAATAAAATAGGAACAGCTTTTCAAATTAATACTTTTAATAAACTTAATAATATAAGAAGCTAAAGTAGGTTTTAAAAATCACAATAATAATTTGATAAAAATGAACTGAATATTTTTTTATTATAAGAGTCCTTGTGGCAACCTAAAAATAAAAATAATTTATAAAAGGAATAATATATTCAAATTAAGATTTCTGTTTGGAAAACTTGCCTTTGTGTCTTGGTGCGATTGCCTGGCAGCTTTTAAAATTTTTTCTAACACATAATAAGAAAACAAAAGAATGGCTCAAAAAGAATAACACTAAAACTTCAAACTAGATAGAAAACTAGTAGAACAATTTATTTTTTGCATTCTCTGGCAATACAAGCACAGTTATTTAAAAAAATATATATTTTTCTTTTTAAACATACGTATGCATAAATCATGAAAAGTTTTTGCATTCAACTGAATTGAAAATGACAAGTACATAAATGCACACACACACACACACACACACACACACTCACTGACTTACACAAACAAAGAAAAATACACCACACACAAACATACAACAAACTCATTCATAGAAATGTACACAAAAGCAGGACGAAAGGATATTTATTGCGAGACATGCATAAATTATTGTTAAAATAAAAATAACTATTTTTTTTGTATACTTTTTGTTGTCGCTGTTGTTGTTATTGTTGTTAAAAATTCATTTAATTTCGGTTGTTTTCCATTTTTTGGTTATTCCGCAATACTGCAAGAAATTAATTTTGGCTGCTGTACATAAAATAATATGTCATTTATTTGCTTTATTGCCAGCTTGTTTTAAATTGTGTGTGTGTTCGTGCGAAAGACTATTAATCTTTGTTATTGCTTATAAGCATCACAATAACAAAAGAAAATAAAAACCATTAAACAAAACAACAACACCTTCTAGCAAATCATAGTCGAACAGGGTGGATGTAAATCTTGTTATATCACAGAAGGGTGAAATTTTTGCTACAGTAGAGAAAACAGGAAAAAAAAAAAAAACAAACAGGACGCAACACTTCATAAGCAACTTTTTATTTCTTACAAGCGGAAAACATTTAAGCTTAAAAAATGCAAATTTTTATATTCGCAAAAAAAAAACTACAGGGAAACCCAGTGAACCAAAATTATGAAAAAGTTGAATTATCAAAGCAATTTCTAGAAAAGCTAAAGCTTCAAAGAATAACGTTTCGCGGCGTACTATTAAAAACTATTGCGAATGTGCGACTGTGAATAGAGAGCAAGGAAAAGGCAGAACAAAATTTTTTGATAGCGCTCAAGAAGTTAATAACTACTTTTAAGAAAAATCCTTATATATCGGGTAAAAACGTATCTGAGGAAGTACAATGCTCTAAGACCGTTGTGATAAAAGCCTGGAAAAAACCAGTACTTATAAGAAAGAAAATATCTTGAACAATGAAACACTTATAGCGAGTTTCTACTGATTGGTATATGGAACAAAGCAAAATCCAATGTTATCTCTGGTGGTCTCTTACATATATTATTTCAGAAAACATCAAATTTAATTTAGAAATTATCAGTGAAATTCAGAAAGTTAACATTAAGTTCAGAAATTCCATTTGAAATTCAAAACATATCAACCGAAGTGCAGAAATTCCATCTAAAATTCAGAAATAATCAATTGAAATTAAAAAAATATCAATAGAAATTCAGAATTTTCCTTAGAAATTGAGAAATTGTATTTGAAAATCAGTAAAAAACATTTCAATTTCAGAAAATATCATTTAAAATTCAGTTAACATCAATTGAAATTCAAAAATTCCATTTGTAAGTCGTAAAATTTAATTAATATTAAGAAAATAGCACATTAAATTCAGAAAATATCATATGTAATTCAGAAATTTCATTTGAAATTCTGAAATTCTTTCTGAAATTCAGAAAATACCACTTGAAATTAAGACAATTTAAAATTTAATTCAAAAATTTCTGTTTAAATTCAGAAAATATCAATTGTAATTCAAAGTTTTCATTAGGCAAAAAATTGCATTTAATGAAATATGAAATTAAGAAAAAAAAAAACATATGAAATTTAAAAAATATCAATTGAAACTCATAATCTTCAATTTAAATGAAAAAATTCAAGTTTATATGAATGGATTTTTTTAAGATTCTTGATATGGATTGTTAATGCGTGAAAAATTGATTGATCAAGGGGGAACATGACATTGGCCGTTTTTTAAATTGTTTTTTATAATTTTGTATTTTAGTAAATATTCTTAAAATTCTAAGAAAAAAAAATTTCATGGAAAAATTCTGACGGGTTCAAAAGTTACAGCCGGTTTAGTGAGAGCGCATTTTTATTTTTCAACCTTTTTTTTTCTTTGTTCACAAACTTTGAACGCGTTTATCTCGAAACCATGTTTTTCGTACTGGCACTAGCGGGTTCATTTTTTGACGTCCATTTTTTTTTAAACTTGATTCGCTGTCGTATAACCGAGCTTTTTTTAAATTTTTTCTTTTTGATTTTTTATGAATTTTTAAAGTCAATATTTTTTTCGAAAAAACACACTTTCAAATTTGCAACATAACCAAAAATTGAAGAAAAATTTTGAAAAAAAAAGTTCCTGTCATATGATAACCAATTTTGTTAAGATTTAAAAAAGTTATTTTTTTCCAGATCGGACAATTTTTGCGACTCCCAGCGCTGCAACTACAAGGCCCCGTTTTTTTCTCTGCCGCCAGTTTGGAGCTCTTTAAAACCATGTTGGAGTGAAAAATATATTTTTTGAATTTTTTTTCTGGTAATTTGTTCAATTCTCTACAATAATTTAAAAACAAAAAATTTGGAAAAATTTTTGTTTTTGACGGAGTTAAGAATTTTTTATAAAAAGGTTTGTTTTCTCTGCCGCGAATGTTATGTCCCTCCTAACGTATTTCGATTTTTAGTGATGAAGAGACTGCAAAACGCTCGTTCAATGCCTTTGAGAGTGTTCGTCGTTCTCTTCAAAACGAATTTCGTAAAGGTCATCCAAGAATGGTTGTTGTTCTAGAAAACTCTTAGTTTTATCCCGAACAAAGGTGGCACATCCAATCAAATGGATCGTGTGAAATCTTCTAATTTCATAACTGTACGAGTACCAATCGAGCAACACGTAAGTGTTTAAGTAAATGGTAAGTACGTAACCATTCGTTTGGTGGAATACTTTCAATTGCCACTCAAAACGTGTCATTGATAGGTCATTCGCCTTATTGCACCGACTTGGCACCCAATGACTTCTTCGTGTTTCCCCACATTAGCTATTTAAAGTCAAAACGGATACTTTTCAGACTACCGTGTTTGAACTGTTGGCACTACTTCATGTTTTGAAATAATTTTGATGAAAATGGTCGTACTCAACATTTTCCCTGGTGCTCTTTCCAATGGTTCTCTTTTAATAAACAAAATTATTCAACTCAAATATCCATTTTAAGTAAAAAACCTGTGATTTAATTAATTATTTTTATTTTTAAAAACTTATTTTTATAAATTTCTCGTTGGGATATGAGTTTAAAATCTACAAAGGGTCATTTTACCTATTTTTGTCGAAATTTTTAAAGTAAGTTTTTAAAGTAAGGATTGTAAAAAATTGGCTCGAGATATTTGAGTGAATATTTTTGTATTGTTTATTCCCAGCCGCGGCGAAAAGTTTTTTTAATAAAAAATATTTCTGATCGGTCACCACCTCTCTGCAGACTGGCAAACCTCAGAGAGTAAATAATGCCATGTAAAGCTTCTTGAGAACATGAACTTTAGCAGTTCGGAGTCGGCATAAAACATGTAGGTGCAGTTCTCGGTCAATTGTGTGCAAACATTTAATAACACACACAACACAATTGATCATAAGAAGCTCGGTCAAAGTCCTTCCAAGGGTTGAAATGGCCAATTTGTTTTTGTTTTTTATCAAATAAGTATTAAAAGTAAAAACAAAAACAAAACCAATCAACTTGAAAACCGCCTCCTTCTGTTTGAAGTTAGTGAAAGTTATATATTTTTTTGAGTGACTTACAAAATAACTGTTAAAAGCTTATTTAGTGAAAATGAGTTGTGGTGAAATGTTTTAATTTTAAACTTTAATATAACACTAAGCAACTTAACTAAGCAATCAATTTTTATTTAATTTATAAGTAGTTTAGGTTCCTGTGAGAAAATTTTCAGGCAAACAAGCTACATTAGAGAGCAAAAGCTCAATATTTATTTTAAATGTTTGTAAATGGCGTTAACGTCCTTGCTTGAACTAGAGCTTTAAATTCAATTAGAAATTTAAAAATCTTGAAAATCTTTTCAAAACTTTAAGTAAGAATTTCTCAATTTTTTATTGTTACAAAGTTTATATCATAATCAGTGTTTTTTTTTTAAACTATTACACAGAGCAGTGAAAGAAAATATTTCACAGCTGCATTTTGCTAATTTTGCTTATCTCTATTTTTCTTCTGTTCAATTGTTCTTACGTTGCACTTCTTCATTTGCTTTTTTTTTTTCTTAACAGAGCTTAATTTTTCTGTCATCCCTGTTTTTTTATTTGTTTTTTTTTTAATCTTTTGTAAAGACTATTTTTTTTCTGTAATATTTTGCATTTTCTCTTATTGTCTCCTGGCATGCAAGTTTTGTTTATTCTTTTGCTTGCAATTTTCTCAGTTTTCATGGTTTTTCATTGTGTTTGTGTCTGCTGCGCTCTCTGCAGCAAGACAAATACACAGACATTTGTCTGCAGCGGAAAAAAATAAAAAACAAAAAATTAAAGTGGATCTTTCATGTGTGAGTGTGTGTGTGTGTGTGTGTGAGCGCGGGTGAGCCTGAGCAGAGCGTAACATTGTAGACAGCTCCGTCAGCCCGTCAGCCTGTCAGCCGCCCCCAACTATTTCTATAACAACAACAATATAGAAAAATTTATGCTTTGCATTTTCTCCATTATTTGCTGCTGCTCGCGTACTCAATTTTTGAGACCTGAAGAAAATTATAATAGCAGAAATTGAGGCAGCAAAAGTTGTAAGCATTAAAAAAAAAAAATAAAAATAAAAAAAAATTAAAAAAATATATATAAAATGCTATAAAAATAAAATAGCATAAGAAGAGTCATAAAAATAAAAGTCCAAGTAGAAGCTGTAGAAGAAAACATACTTAAAGTTAAAGTAAAGTAAAGTAAAGTAAAGCATCTTCGAAGAATAAATGCGCTGAGAATGACGCAGAAAAGACAATAAATTTAATTGACTTTTTCTCCGTTTTAAATTCGTCTTCTTTGCCTTGAGTTTCTGAGTCGCTGTTTTATTCTTTTTTTTTTTCTGTCTTATTTTTAAGACTTTTTTTTTGTTGCCGCTTTTATTATACTTTTATTGTTATTATTTTATTTGTTGTAATGAATTTTTGAAGTGTAGCATTTTTCTGTTTGTTGTTGTTCTGGGTTTTTGAGTTGTTGTTGTGTTTGTTTTTTTTTTATTTTTTTTGCTTTTGAGCCTTGTCATTGCTGGCAGCTGCGCGAGTTAGCTTCAAGCTGCCTGCTGCAGCTGAAGCTTGTTTGCCGTCGGCAGTTCTGCTTTTGCTGTATCTTTAAGCTTGACTTGATGTTTCTTTTTTATTGAGCTGGCGTGTTTTTTAAAGATTTTTTTTTTTTTATTAATAAAGCTCTGATTGTCTCTGTTCGTTTTGTGTTGCTTTAATTTTCGAGATGCTTTAAATTTTTGTTGCTTTTCGGTGAAATTAATTTATAGCGCTTCATAACTTTTTTTTTTTTTTTTGTAGTATTCTTACGCAAATATGCTAAATTAATGGATAATAAAAAAAATCAGGCAGGATTCTTGGAATTTAATGTGATGCGGAAGTAATTTAGGTCTGTGACAAACATTTTTTGTGACGATTTAATGCTTATTTGTATTTTTGGAGTGGAACTTAAATATTAAAAATATTAAGAATAAATTTGAAGCGGTTGTTAGAAAAATAAGCGAATAACAGTTAAATTTTAAATGAGTGCTAAGAGCTGAGCCAGAGATGAGCTTGGAGAAAAAGAAAAAAATAAAAGAAACACTTCTAATATTTTGAAGTGCAAAAATGGACTCTTATGATGGATTAAATTTATGGAAAAATAATGAGAAAAGCTTGATGATATAAAAAGAGTTAGAGAACAAATAGCTTGAACCATTCTGTGCTCGCATTGCACGTCAAAAAATAGACTCACGTCATATTTTGTGTAGTTTAACACAAAGTGAAGAGTGTCAAAAAAATTAATATTAGTATCAGGAAATCATAACAGTGTTTAGGAAAGACGTATAATATGGATATTGTAAAAATAAGGAAAAAGGTTGCTAATAATATAGATACTTCTCGGGACAAATAGTGTACAATGCTACAAAGTGTTAATCTCAGGCAAAATTAGGAAGCCAAGGTCTCGAAAAACAAAATACGGATGCAATCAAATCACGGCAGATGACATCTAAAATTAACCAGTCCTTCTAACTAAAAAATATCCAGCAGGCTTGTCAGAAGGCTATTGAATGAAGAAAATTTGTTTGGACACATTTCCAGAAAGAAACCACTATTGTCAAAAAATGAAATATCTTAAAATGATGAAATTTCTTCAAAACCCATCAAGAAACAAATAAAAATTTTTGGAAAAATCTATTATGAAGTGACGAAACCAAGATAAATAGGATTGAAGCAGATGGTAGAACCTTTGTTCATCGCTCTAAATATAAAAAATACAAACCTAAGTTCAGCCAGAACACGGTTTAACACGTGAATGGTAACAACATGATATGGGGTGCATTTTCATGGTATGGCGTGGGACTCTCATTAAAATTCCATGACAAAATGAACAAGTTACAGTACTTGAGCATCTTAGCATCTTGAAAAACAATATGGAACCATATGTCTACGATTTTATGACAGTTAAGTACAAGTTAATGCAGGACAATGACCTCAAAAACACTTCCCAACTCGTTAAAAATAAGAGGTTTTTATAATCACCGTCAAACTTTTATAGTAAACAAAACTAAAACTATCAAAAACATGTACCTTGTTCAAAAATGCATGATTTAAAATAAAGCTTGGTAAGAAAACTTGTTATTTTTTATCTTTGCAAGTTCCCTTCTATTTTCTTCTATTATCTATAAAAAAGATATTACAAAAAGCATGATATAATGCTTGAATATGGTACTTGACTTCATAAAATAATATAGGTCTGCAATGGTTTTCCCCTTTTAGTTTTCATGATTGATTTAAGTAGATAGATTATGGGGCGCTGATTACGAGAAAAATATTGAAAAAAACCATCACGTCAATTTTTAATGTTATTCAGCATAGTTTTTTTTAGAAAAAAAATTACCTTTGGCCTCTAGTTGTTAATGTATATTTTATATAAACCGTTTTTTATCAACTGTATTCTGTAGGAACGTTTGAAGGAATGCTACGAAAACTTGAAAAATATGTTAAATAATATAAAGTACATATGAAGAATATGGTTGGATGGTGTGTGGAGACGTGACAGTTATAAGTATACTGCTCGGTCGGTCCACAAGGTGGCTATACGAAGAACGCTTGCCTTCTCTGCATAGTCGAAACAGAGAACAATATTGGTCGAAGATAGAGTGGACACCGAGGACTGAACTGGTCAAAATTCGAAAAGTTGAAGTATCAGCTTAAAACTTGCTCCATTACTTAAGTTAGAAGTATTAAGCTTGCCTAACAAAAATATACTTGGCACGCCCACTTTTTTATAGGTGGGAGTTATAGAGTTGATTATCTGCTTGAATTTTGATCCAGCACTTGGGCTCGAGTTAGTTAGCTTCCAATACAAAAATTGACTTGCAACGCCCACTATTTATACAGCTAGGCGGTAAAATGGTTCAATAAATGTTGTAGTTTTTAGGTTAGAAAAATTATATTTTTTTTTAATATCGCACAAAATCGCAATATGAGATGTTGTGACAATAACACATAAATGATTGCTCTATCTATGTATAATGAGGTTTTCCTGAACTCTCTTGAACTTTTTTTCAAACTCTAACTAAAGTTTATTTTTAAAATTACACAATTTCTCGTAAAGGTCACTTATAATAAATTCACTTTCTATCAGAAACATTAAATTTAGTAGAAATTATTAATTGATATATTATTTAACAAACCATCACTTGTTTTTTCCATCATAGATTTTTTAGTTATCTCAAGTTGCTGTTAGATTTTAAGGTACACCCATTTGAACACGATATAAAAAAACTACATAAAAAAATAAATTTTTAACTCATTTCGAAGCAACATGTTTGGGATGTACCATAGCAGTGGTAAAACACATCAAAAAATAGAGTTTATATTTGTATGCTTTGGAGTATTCCCTGCTAGATAAAAGCAAAAATTGAAAGATTCAAAGAAAGTTGAAAAATTCACTTTTGGCCACAATTTGAGGCCAAATTACCCAATGTGCCTTGGAACGAAAAATGTTGTAAGAGACAATTCAGTTTCCCGAAAAAAAGTTTTGCTACCCCCTTTACACATAAGACTGGGGATGATGAAACAATTTGTGAAGGCGCGGAAGGAGAAGGAGAAGGTTTACTGTATCCATATCAAATTTGTTTCCATTTTTGTTTGAAGCTAAACTGAAAGAAGGTATTTTCGTTAGTCCGGACATAATAAAATTGACGGAACATACAGCTTTTGATGAAAAATTGAGTGATGTTGAGTTAGAAGCCTGGAAATCTTTTAAGGAAGTAGTGAAACATTTTCTAGGAAACCATAAAATTCTTAATAATGAGGAAATTGTGGAGGAAATTATTTAAAATTTCGGCAAAATGAGATGCTTGAAACTAAAATTTAAACTTAATTTGCTTAATTCGCATTTAGACTACTTGCCGGATAACTTGGGAGCTGTAAGTGAAGAGCAAGGAGAAAGATTTCACCATGATTTGAAAGAGATGGAACGTCACTATCAGGTAAGGTGGAAAATGATGGCAGACTTTTGTTGCCTGTTAAAAAGAGATAATCCAACTTGGAGTTTCAAGCGAAAATCTCACAATCCGAGTTTCGGTGAAAGAAACAAGATGCCACAAAATTATTTAATACTAGTACTTTCCCGTAAAAATGACGGGTCCGATTTTAAGAAAGGCAAAACCATGATATATTGACTTACACTAAGCTAAATTAGAAATCAGCGATGGTCACATATTTAATTAGAAACTGTGCAAATAAAAATTTTTGGTTCCAAATTTTTATAAAATACCTTTAAGTAAAAACGAAAACCATAGTAGGTATGACAAAATATGTTTAACAATTTTTTGTAAAATGAAGATTTCAAAATGAAAAAAAAATAATAAAAAGTTTTTGTATTTTCAATAAATCACAGAACAGAAAATGCCTAAAAATATGCTCTGAAATTTAAAAAAAAAAAAATCATGCGTTCCGCACATTTTACGGAATTATGTTATAGTATATAATTTTTTATTTATTTCTTATTGTCCCTCAAATTTATTTTTAATGTTTTCAAGTTATGTTATTGTTTCAAAATTAAAATAAAAAAAACATTCTCTGTCAAGTCGTTTTTTATTTACACAAAGCGATTTATCAAAAAAATTGAGATTGATAGGAAAAATTTAATATAAGAAGTGTATCGTATGGTGATGAAAAATGGGTTCATTAAGATATTCTCAAGCGTAAAAAAGGCATATGTCAAAATCACGTTTGAGCCGAGTATTCAAGCAAAAACGGCCAGAATACGAGCAAAGGCACGACCAGCTAATTTTGTAACGCTCTATATAGGGGTATTTTATAGATTTAGCCGGCCAAAATTATTTTATTCATAATCATTTATTCACAAGTTTCTTATCATATATGTTTTTCGATTTTTGGTATTATTAACTCTGTGGTATTATTAACGAACATTGGGTAATATTCATCCACTTAATTTATTTTTGGGCATGCTTGTAGGCGAATGACGCCCAGTTATTGTATACATCATAGTGGTTACATAACATACTCACATACCAAGTTTAATCTTTGTAGCTCATATATAAACCTCTTTATAGAGTTTTTACTATAGTGGGTTGTATTGGAGGTAGGTGTGTTCGTTACCATATGATGGCCATTTTTTGTGCAGGCCTTAGCTTTGGCATAAAATGCTCCTATACTAATTTTTATCTCTATAGCTCAAATTAAAGCGTCTTTATAGAGTTTTAAATATTTGATTTATATGGGAGATTGACGCGTTCATGAGCGCATCCCGCCTATTTTTTAATGTACGTCTGCAATTTTATATAAAATACATAAATATCAAATTTTATTACTGTAGTTAAAATACAACTGTCTATATAGTGATTTTTTTTTGTGGTGCTAAGTGAGGTTGTCGTGTCCGATAGCGGATTCCAAAAATCTTCAATAGTACAGATTCTTGGGTCATTGTGAATATGTGTACCAAGTTTCATGTAAGTATCTCCAGTTCTTCTAACAACTCACCGCAGCATGAAATACATTTTTTTCATTTTTGGGTTCAGGCAGCTTTTTAAAAAAAAAAGCACTTATCGGAGAGAATCTGACAACGAAATTATATATTTAAAAAGACTTACACCTCTAGTGTTAAGTTTATGAAGAAAAAACTCTTCGGATATTCAAGCTTTTTTTATACAAATCAACAAAAAACACGAATTTTTGAAGTGAAACTTCTTTGGCGGCGAGTGAAATTTCAAGGTCCTTTTTCGTGACGCTAGGCTTACGTTTTCAATTCATTTGAAAATTAAAAAAAAATTACTGCCGCTGCCGAGAATTGAACCCCGAACATCGTTGCTTATGAGCCGGAATCTATACGTTTACGCCACGTAGGCACATGACAAATAGCCAAACAAAATGTAATTAAAACTGAACGCGTAACATACTGAAAATAACATCATTAACATTAACATTACATTAACATTAACATAACATTATTAACATAACCGTAACATTAATTTTCATCCTACAAGTATGCACGGAAAAAAAATAGAAAAATAGCTAAAACAGCAGCAGAACGCGTTCGTGAATATAGAGAGCGAATTAGAGCTCTTAAGAATACAGCCGCAGCTAGGTCTGCAACTAATGATGAAGGTAAGGTGATTTTTACGAAACATCAGTGTATTTTGGTGAATCTACAAAGAACCAATCCCCAAAAAAAACACTCATGCATCTCAACACAATTTTAAAGCCAACCAAGTTGATGCACTCAACAATCAACGTTTGCTGCTTTATGAGGCCCTCTATCAACATAGCAATTATTATGATCAGGAAGCAGGAGGTAATAATGAAAAAGATTTGCCTCTGCTTTCGGAGGCTCCTTCAAAGAGTACTATGCAAATGCAATCCAGCATTCAAAAAGTAACAATGTTGAGAAGACATTCGAAAGCAACTAAAACACCAACTGAACTAAAACAAGTACCGAAAATAACAGTTATTTTACAATTTTCAAATGAAAATAAATTGTCGAAAGACTTTTTCATATATACCATTATGTTACAAATGTCCTCAGCCTCACGAATATTAAGTCGCTTTTAAATTTGAAACTGATTCTTTAAAAGTTAATTTCTGGCCTAGTATATTTCGAGGAAAAATAAAGGTTACTTTTGACTTTTATTTTATCGGTCAAAAATAGCAGTTATTTTGTGACTTTAATTTTTTCGGTCAAAAATATCAAGCAATTTGTGTTTTCTTAAAGGCCGCTTGACAGATTGAACTGTTGACACCATGTGTAAAATGTCTCACCGATGAGATGAAAATAATAATATCAAAATTTTTTTATCGGTAAAATGACTTGAACAAATATAAATTACCTGATATTTTTGACCGAAAAATAAACGGCAGAAAATAATTGTTATTTTGCCCAAAAAAACTATAAGGCACAAAAAACTGTTATTTTTGTCGGAAAAAATAAAAATGAAGAGATAAAAGTTAATATGTGACACTTTCGACAAAAACCATATACGGTACGGTCCCTGGATGCAAATATTGAATCAACAAATTATTATTCCATTTCGTATTGATTGAATTTCTTTTCAGATACTTTCTCTCTCTATTTCACACTAAAATCTCTCTTATTTCTTACTGTTAAAGTAAGAAAGTAAGAAAGAAGTTTCACTTCTGCCACGTGTACGTTGCTACACGCGAGTTTTTTTAGAAATACATTACTAATTTTGAATAAATACAATATCATCCAAATCACCTTTTATATATTTTCAGATACCCGCTTCAGAACAATGCATTTATATTTTTTTTTTTTTTTAAATGTGTGAAATGAAATAAGGACCTTTAAGGGCCAGTTTTTCAGTGCGGGTTTAAACTCTAGTCAAATTAAACCGAGGTTAACTCACCGAAATTGTACGTTTAAGCTCAGTTTGAGCAAAAAAAAAGACATCATATGATAATTTAAGTCAATTCAACTTAAACGAATTCTACAATATCTAGTTAAACAGAGTTTTAACATCCTTTTTTGGTGAGAATGTAAGAATGTTCTTCTCTAATCAGCTATCAACTCAAACAAAATTACAACTAAAAATAACAAAGTTTAGAGATTTTTTTTTAATTTTTTGAGTGCACTATATAACAAAATAACACAAATGTTTGTTTTTTAAAAATCGGTGTTTGATAAATTTTAATTTTGGCCGGTTAAAACAAACATTGAAACGCTGAAATGGGAAGTCCTATCCCATTCGCCGTAAAGACCAGACTTTTCTTCTTCCGACTACTCTTTGTTTTCTTCGATGATGCATGCCCTTGAGGATCAGCACTTTCGCTCTTTTGAACTCAAAATGAATGAACATTGGATCAACTCGTAAATCGAATCAAAAGACGTCTCGTTTTTTCGAAATAGTATCCGAAAATTGCCAGAAAGTTGGGAAAAAGTAGTGGCTAGCCAGGCAATTACTTTCAAAATTAAATTTGTAACAAATTTTTCACAATAAAGCGTCAAACTTGAAACATTTTTTTGTAATAAAAAATGAATGAATGAAAAATGAATTATACAACGACCGTACCTTTTTTTTAGATTTTATTTTTTAGCGATTTTTAAAATAATTCTATTTTCATTCCAAGAATGAAATTGACTTCTTGGGTCTAAGAAAATTTCATAAGAAATTTTTAGTTTTATGTTCGAAATTTTCTTACATAATAGCTTAGGCCCAACCGAAACTAATTTCTTTCTTGGAGCGAAAATGAAAATACCTTAAAAATAAGGTACGGTCTATTATACAGTGGTGGAAAAAAATTATAGAAACAGTTTCTATTGTAGTTCTTAGTGTCGAAGTATTAAATTTTAGAAGAATTATCACTTAAGCTATGACTAACCAACGGTACTTGATATTTAATCTCTCCATTTTATAATTTATATATAAATATTATGTTTATTTAAGCTATCTAAACAAAGTAAGGATCAAGTTGATAACTTCAAGACTCACTGGCTTTGAAATCAGTTCTTTTTTCTGGATTTTTAAACAAGAATTAGTCATTTTGGGACAATTGGGACGGTGGAGTTCATTGCACCGTTTCTGAAAAGAAAATCATTAAAACCTAAGAAAAACAAAAAACGGAAACTCAATGCAAGAAAAAGTGGAACTAATTGGAATATAAACGAATTAGGTATTCAGTGAAATTCATGCAGTTGCTCAGTTGCTCAAACAAAAATTCCACAGCTTCATGTGCAGGCGACGCACGTGATTCATTTAAGTCAGCGGTCGCAATCAGAGAGAAGACATGTGTCAAAATTTATAAAAACAAAAATCACAAAAAAACAAATTGGCCATTTCAGCCCTTGAAAGGACTTTGACCGAGCTTCTTATGATCAATTGTGTTGTGTGTGTTATTAAATGTTTGCACACAATTGACCGAGAACTGGACCTACATGTTTTTTATGCCGACTCCGAACGGCTCATGTTCTCAAGAAGCTTTACATGGCATTATTTACTCTCTGAGGTTTGCCATTGTCTGCAGAGAGGTAGTGACCGATCAGAAAAATTTTTATTGAAAAAACTTTTCGCCGCGGCTGGGGATCTAAATGGGGTCAAAATTTATACTCGGTCAATAAAGAGACGTTTAGTTGAGAGAAAACTGTATGGAAGAATAGCACGGAAAGTATCAATGTTGACACAAAGGTATCGAATGTATTGTATTGAATTTGTTAAGACGCACATTGTGTGTGACGGTCCCATAAATATAGAAAAAAAAACGGAGAAGGTGTTATGGATTCATGAAAGTAAAAAAAAACCTAGTATGAAGGGATGCCAAACTTTGAGTTACTCGAACGAAAAGTTCAGATATGAACCTGATATACATGTTGAAGTGGTTTAAACACGATGGTGGAAGTATTATGGTCTGGGCATGATGCTTCTCAATGCCCAGAAAATGAAAAGCAGTTTTAAAAAACAAAGGCTATTTCACAAAATATTAGTATTGGAATAGAATTTAAGATAACATCTGAATTTTTTTTCAATGAATTTTGAAGTCTTGTTTATTTTGTTACTTTCCTTTATTATATTGAATTGTTTTTGTTTTTGTTTTTATAGAAAATTATACTAGTTGAATGAATAAATAAAAGTAAATATTAAAAAAAATTATTTATTTTTTTATTTTCTTGATCGCAGAAGAAGTTGTTCTTATTGTTTTGTTCGGTACTGTATATATTCGTATGTATAGGAATTTGGCTGTCTCTAACACGATAATCAGACATTTTAATTAAAAAAAGAAACTGTGGTAAAATTATTTATTTGATGTCCAAAGTCAACCATCTCCAAAAGAAAACATATATTTGAAAAAGAAATTGAAAATGCACCAATTCCAAAATATTTTCGCTAAGAAATTCCTTGGGGAATAATTTATTCCTTCGAGTAAACAATTTTTTTTTGTTTTTATTCTGAAAGATGATGTGTTACATGAGCACCAAACTGAGAGGTCAATTCCCTTATTACCCTTAAGATTAAAAACCTTGTTAGCAATTGATTTTTTTTTTTAAAACCGAGTTTTCACTAATATTTCGATAACAGTTCAATTCACAAATTATCTCACACTCAGATATAAAATATATAAAATATATTTAAATTTGCATAGCTGGATTTGTGATAAACACTTCCGCAACATTTGATTTGTTGCATAATTTGTTTTTAATTTTTTTTTTTTATATTATTTTTATGTTTTTAATTTTTTTTTTAAGTAGCAGTGTTTTCTTAATTATATCCTTATTTACACTTACTTTTTTTTCAGAAATAGCTGTGATGGCAAAAAGTTATCCTTTAACACAAGCGGCTGCTTCGTTAATTTACGTTTTCTATTTGTAATGGTTTTTTTTTGGCTAGTTTGTTTTTGTTTTTTTTTTTTTTTTAATTCAGTTAATTTCAAAATGATTTGAATTTTTTAAAAACTTGTTTCTTTTTTATTTTTTTATGATTTTATTTTAGAAATAAATTGCACACATAATTATAACAATTATATTGTTAACTATGATATTGTAAATGTTGTTGTTTTTTATTCTAGATTTAAAACTATATTTTTTTCAAGAGCTCATCAACTTTTTTTGTTTATTTTTTTTATAATATTTTTTGTTAATGTTTTGCTATTGTCAAACACAGTTTTATTTTTGTTTTTCTTTTTGATATTATTTTCTATTTATGTAGCGAAAGTATTCGCAACATTCATTGATGCTAAAATTCTGCTACACTCAGCCACTCTTTTTTCTGCTACCTTTTTCATATTTTTTTTTTTTTTGGGCGAATGTAAAAAATGCGTGTTTATTTTTTTCGCTCTAGTTGTGTGTGTGTTTTTTTTTTCTTTTATTTTATTTGTATAGAACTTTCAGCCAACGTGCGTGGAGTTAAAAACAATGTTTCACTCTTGTTGCTTACACTGTGGACAGCATTTTACTAAAACAACAACAATTAAGCACAACGCGTTGTTAAAATATTTGTTTTTGCGTTTTTTGGCAATTTTTTAATTTTGTTTTATTTATCAAACAAACGGAAACGGATATAAATAAAATCACAGTGAAAGAGCACTAAAGAAACAAAAAAAAAAAGAATTGCACAGCAAAACTAAATTTTTTAGAACCAAAATGTTGTTGTTGTTGTTATTGGTTGTTCCAGCTGCTAGAGTGCTAAGATGAG
This sequence comes from Tetanocera ferruginea, assembly GCA_958299015.1. Lineage (NCBI taxonomy): Eukaryota > Metazoa > Arthropoda > Insecta > Diptera > Sciomyzidae > Tetanocera > Tetanocera ferruginea. The sequence continues at coordinate 114,338,053 of OY282644.1, read as the reverse complement.
TGCTGATGATTTTGTTGTTGTTGTGTGTTGTAGTAACATTTTTTTACTGCTACTACCACTCGGTGTTGTTGTTGCTTGAATTCTTCTTCTTATTTTTATTATTATTATTATTATTAGATGTTATTTTTTGTTGGTGTTGTTGTTGTTATAAAGTATTGAACCGAAAGAATGAAGAATCGCGCTGATGACGCGCACAACGAACGTCCTCGAGGAATCGCGTTTACAGAATGAGTCGCAGCAGCGTGTTGAGTAAGCGTAAAAAGTATCTGGTGGATGCACGGCGAGGCACACCGACGAATATAAACGAGAAAACGGAATGCGAATGTGAACGTTCGCACAGATACACAAGCACATACACTGAAATTCAAATAAATACACAGATATTTGCCTCACACAGATACAACAAGAGGTACACTCAAAGTCGAAGAGCAGCAAAACCGAAAATGTTGCTAAACAGCAGCAACAGCAGCAGAGCAACAAACAACCAAAACAAAAACAACAAGACATGTTCTTCTTGCAGTTGTTGTTGGAGTTGCTTTACTTTGCTGGCTGCTTGCTGTAGTGGTGCTTTGTTGATAAAAGAGCGCAACTAAAAAAGTATCTCACAGAACGTTTCGAACGTACATTCGGCGCACTGAGCGAGGTAAATGTTGGAGACACAATAACAAAACGAAGAAATCGACGAAGAAGGCAAAAAGCAGACAAAGTTAAAGCAGTCGTGGAGCAGTCAGCAGCGGCAGCAGCAAAAAAAAAAACGTGCGAATTAAAAACTTTATAGTAGGTGGTTGGTTGGTTGGGTGGAGCACAGGGCAGTTATTGGAGGGTTGGAAAAATAAGTAGCAGAATTTTAGAAAAAAGCGCATTAAAAAACAAAAAGTTTTCTCATAGCAATAAATATGAAAGAAAAAATAAACAAAAATTTATTATTAATGTTGTTTTGCTTAAAATAAATTAACAAAAAAGTCAAAAAGGTAGTAGTAAAATAAGTAGCAAATTATGCATTACCAACATAAATTTTGGGGGGTATTTTAAAAATATTGATTTTTACAAAAAAGTTGGGCAAAATAGCACATAAAATCAACAAAAAACATATATAGCAAAAAGTAGTAGAAGTGTTTAAAGGCATAAATTATACTTATACAATAACAAGGTTATCAGGGTTTATCAAATTAAAGGCATTTAACACGTTGAGTGTCATGCGATACTGGGTTGGGCTTAATGCGCCATGGGGCTTTCAGGCCTAATGGTGCCAGCTGGTATCGGAGATATTTTTGAGATATGGGCACTGTGTTGCTGTCATCGCTCATAGAGGTCATATAAAACAAGGTTTTAATGAAAACTACATGCATTTATACTGTATGCCTGTATAAAGGGGGGACATTTTTATAATTTTGTATTTTAGTAAATATTCTTAACCCTTCGTTACTCGCGCGAGGTGTACCAGACACCCCACGACTTTTTTGGATTATCTTTTATATGAATTTTTTTTAGAGAATATTAATTATTTTTTAGAAGAAATTGTTTTGTTTTGCTATAAAAGTAGTATGACAATTTTTTAAAAATATTTATTTTTGTAGAATTATTTAAGGTAACTCTTTTGCATGAAACACCCCGCGAGTGACGGCGTCCAAAAATAAGTGCGCGAGTAACGGCGGGCTAAGATTCTAAGATTTCATGGAAAAATTCCTACGGGTTCAAAAGTTACAGCCGGATTAGTGAGAGCGCATTTTTAATTTGCACCTTTTTTTTTGTTTTTTTGTTCACAAACTTTGAACGCGTTTATCTCGAAACCATGTTTTTCGTACTGGTTGCGGCACTAGCGGGTTAATTTTAAGACGAAATTTTTTTTTTTTTGTATATTTTTAAACTTGATTCGCTATCCTATGACACGAGCTTTTTTTTAAATTTTTTATGAATTTTTAAAGTCAATCTTTTTTTTTTCAAAAAAACACACTTTCAAATTTGGAACATCACCGAAAATTGAAAAAAAATTTAAAAAAAAGCTCTTGTCATAGGATAATCAATTTTGTTAAGATGTAAAAAAAGTAATTTTTTTTCCAGATCGGACTATTTTTGCGACTCCCAGCGCTGCAACCACGAGGCCCCCTGTTTTTCTCTGCCGCCAGTTTGAAGCTGTATAAAAAGATGTTGGAGTGAAAAATATATATTTTTGAATTTTTTTTTTGCAATTTGTTCAATTCTCTACAATAATACAATAAAATTTTGGAAAAATGTTTGTTTTTGACTGAGTTATGAATTTGTAAAACAAGTCCTGTTGTCACTGCCGCGTATGTTATGTCCCGTCTTAAAATAATTACTCAAATATATTTGAATTTTTGGGCTTTATTCTGTTCTAGCATTTAAAAAAAATAAATGTGGTGACCTCTGGAATCCCATTTTTTGATTATATTGTGGCCTCTCGTCTAACTATAAGAATATCTTTATAATTATCTTACTTTTTTGTTTAGAACCGATTTGAACAAATTTTAGTACAAACTTGGTCACGTGTACTATCATTACTAAACAAGAAAAATAATTATTGACCCCTATAAGCCAAACTTTTTTTTTATTTCCAGACCTTTCCAACAGTACCTCAGTTCATTAACGTTGAAAGGAAATGCTTTATATTTTATGCATAAAGGTCGTGCTTGGCCGAATCAACGAATTCAATGATTGGACTTCAATAGGTTTGATGTCCTATTCGACAAAATCTTTAAAAACCACTTTTTGTGAATATTAGTTTTAGAATAAGGTATATCAAGGGTCTTTTGCTTGACTATGATTATGATAGTCATATTTTGCATTCATGTAAATTCATATATTGGGCATCTGTTAGTTTTGAAAAATAAAGGAACTTTAGTCTTATAATTTAAATTGAAATCTATGGATTAAATTTCAAGCTTATCACAAGATATGAGGTCAATCACATTCGAATATTGGAATGATCGAAATCCGAGGAATAGTTTGCGTAAATTAAATTAACCATTTTGTTAACAAAATGTATTTCAAGCTGTATCCTTAAAGAATTTCTCAAAAGGCGATATAGTATTACTTACTCATTAATTTAAACATTTTAAAATTCCTTCATTGTGTTAAGATCGAACTTACCTGAAAATAAAAAAAGAAAAACATTAAACATTGTAACATTATGAGAATTTCATATAAGAAAAAGCTAATTTTGTGTTTCCAGTGAAATACGACATGGAAGACTCACATTAAATGATAAGAGAATTTGGCACGGTTTACTGAGAATAATGGTTGTTTATAATAGTATAGTTTATTTTTAAAGTTAACTTTATAGTATAGTACTGTTAACGGAGTAGTTAAATCAAAATCCATAATAGACTTACAGAAGTTAATAAAAGAAAATACTAATATCATACACTGTTGAGATTTGATGAGTCAGAGACAGATGATGATGACGCTCCATTATCTATTATATTGGGTTTGTGAAAAATTATCGATTGATATTTCTGAGTTTATCAATTGGTAAAACATTAATTGGTAATGCTTGTTTGAAAGTTGATATTTATAGCTTCATTTTTTTTTAGAAGAATCGTATTGTTCTGTGAAAAGTTATCTAAGTTTAAAAATTAGAGAAAATTCGGAACATTATCGTCATATTTTGATTTTCTATTATAGAAAAGGTAAGAGTGCGTCGCAGGCTGCTGAAAAAATTTGTGAAGTTCACGGAGACGATGCTGTAGCTTGAAAACCAGCAGCGAAGTGGTTTGTTTGTTATGATCTAATAATTTTGATTTTTATTAAAGATGCACCTTGCTCTGGTCGTCCAATCACTGATGAAAGTCGATGAAATCACGGAAAACTAAAGCCGTCACATAAGCAACGTGGACTTTGCTAGTGAGCTATGCATTCATTATCAAATAGTTATCAGCATTTGAAGAAAGCTCGATACACAAAGAAGCTCGATGTTTGGGTGAAGCATGAATTAACAGCGAAAAAAATTGATTGGACCGAATATACATTTGCGAATTACTGCTAAAATGGAACGAAATCGAACCATTTCTGAAGCAAATGATTACAGTCGATGAAAAGTGGATCACGTACGACCATAATGTGCGAAAAATCATGGATAAAGTAAAGTGAAATTTGCTTCTTTTAGGCACAAAATCGAAAATCCAACTAAGTTAAACGTTGGATATATCTCTCTAAATTTATTTTTGTCATGTTGGTACAACTTCATTTCATAGTACCAACCATATTTGATTTTAAAAAAAACGTTAGAAAATAAAAACAAAAATTATTTTCTTTTGTGTCCAATAAAATGGACCAATCCATTGAAAGTGTTAAAACGACTAAAATTGATCAACAGAAAGATGGTGTGTTCCATCATGACAAGGCCTGGCCACCTGGCTTTGTAGGGAAGCTTTGATGCATCCACCATATAGCCCGGACCTTGCACCTTCAGACTATCATTTGTTTCGATCTCTGCATAACTTTCTTTTTGGGTTAAATTGAAATTTTGTGGAGACCAGAAAAACGCACTGGACTCAGTTTTTTACTCAGGGAACCTAGAAGCTCTACACAATAATGGCTAAAGAGGGAATAATAAGTGCCAATTTTTCGAAAATTTTTTGTTGTTCAATTTATTAATTTAGCATCAGATACAGTATTCTTAAACATATATTATTGAAATAGTGATAATAAAGCAACCAGATGTAACGTGAGTTACCAAACATTCCATATGATATTAAAAATCTAAGCTTTAAAAAGCTTTTTTTAGCTTTATGTGTCAGATGGTGATACGAACCCGGATATGCTCAGATTCGTTGGATCACTGGTTATATACTTTGCACGCAAGGCCACGGCCGACACGTCACGCGAATGAAATAATGCCAAATGAAATAACGCCCAAACTAAAACATTACTTATATAACGCCCAAAAATTGGCTATTAACGGTGATAACGCCCACAGAAATTCGGGACCTAATTCATAAAATGTCGGACTTTACTTAATTTTTTTTTTGGGTGTTCCAGAGAAAATATGCTGATTCGGCCAAGCATTTCATTCGCGGGTGTTTCTTATAAAACGTTGAGCAAGTTTTCAATTCATAAAATTTTTAATATCCGCCAACGGATATTATAATGGCGTTATGTTATTTTTAAGGCCCAAAATATTTTGTATGTTATTTAATTTTTTTATTTAAGCCAATATTTTATTGGCCGTTATTTCACCGAAAACAAAGAGGTTCGTTCCAATTTCTTAACTCTATTGAATTTTTAGTTGAATAATTTTTACCAAAAATTTTAAATTAACTTTTTTATAAAAAAAAGGTTTTTTTGTTATTTTTAAGGAAAAATCCTTGAAAATTTTTTAGTTTAGCATATTTCTTAAGTTATTTCTTTTAATTGTATTTAACTAGTTTTACAGTTAAAATGAATAGTTTAATAGATAAGCTAATAATTTTTGCAGTCATCTGCTAGTTTATTTTCTTCGTATTTTACTGCTGCTGCTTTAACTAATTTTACCCTTTCTTGTTCTAGCTGGTTTTATTATTTTTCTTGTTCTTGTTGTTATTGTTGTTGTTGTTGTTGTTGTTGTTGTTGCACTCTGCAAATGGTAACAAAAGACGCTGCAAGACGTACACGAAAATAATTGAATTTTATTACAATGTTTGCAGAGGCTCCGACGAAAGCAGCCGCACTCGCACTCGCACAGCTGCAGCCCCAACCTCAGACTCCACAACAACACGAACCTCGAAGGCTCCAATGCAACGACGCTAGCGTCCACTAGCAATAAAAAAACCCAACAAAAACAACAAACTGCAAAAGCAACAACAATCACAGTCAAGGCAAGACAAGGCGGACGCATGATGTTGTTGTTGCTGCCGTTCTTGTTGTTGCTGGTAGAGAATAATGACCCCAAGGGTTGTTTGTTGTTGTTGTTGTTGTTGTTGTTGTTGCTCCTGCCTGTATCGCTGTTGTTGGGGGCCAGCAGAAATAAACACACAGTCACTGTGGCTGCTTGTCGCTGTATATGTGAGTAACGCGACTGCATTTGGCATGTGTGTATGCGTGTGCTTGCCTTCGTGTGTATGTGTGTTGCAGAAACCAGCAGAGCCAACGCAAGGCGAACCAGAAGCCGGCTTTCGTTGCGATGCGCTGTAAAATGTGGGAAAAGAGGTCGATGGTGGGTGTTGGAATGGCGCGCTGCTTGTGATGGACAACAGCGACGTCTGTTGAAAACGAAGTAGATGATGCAAAAGAGAACAACAGTATAGCAGCACAAAATAAAATTGGCGAAAACAATGCAAAAAGCCAAAAAGAAAAGCAAGGCAGAAAAAAACTATAAATAAATGAAAGCAATAACATTGCAAGAAAACTACAACAAATGAAAGAAAACAACACTAACAGCTGCGTCAGCGATTGCAGCAGCGAAAAAAAAGTTGATGAAAAATCAACAACAAACGCAAAAGAAAAAAAAAATAGCAACACTACAACAACAAGAAGTTCAACAGCTAAAAAGTGCTTAAAATGAAAAATTGAGATATTGCTAAACTTAAGAAAATTTAAGAGAGAAAACTGAAAAACGAAATTAAGGGGTCATGACACGAAATTAAATTAAAAATTGAAATTCATGAAATTAATATGTTTTCAGTTCTAGTTTGAAAAATTACAAAATTATTTCTTAATTAAAAAAAAAACGATATCAGAAGAAACTTTGCACACTTTGTTTTTGATCCTTATAATATAAACAATTTTGCAGCAACCGAAAAACAACACTAAAAAATAATAATTTTGTTTTGAACACTCAGTAAAAAGTTTATCGGAATATGATAAAAAGGCATCATATTTAGAGAAAAATGGTATATAATTTGCTCCAGAGAATACTTTTCTCTAAATGTGATACTAAAAATTCCCTAAAAATGTTAAAAAGCTTGAAAATGAAAATATATCGTTATGAAAATATATCGTTTTTTGAGAAGAAGATTTTTTTATTTTTGAGAAAAGATTTCTTTTTGTTTTAGACAATACTTCTCATAGTGAATTTTTTATCAAAATTTAGGAACTATTCTTTATTTTCAATAAATTTTTCTCTATAAATGAGAATTTTTTTGAACAAGATAAATACTTATCATTATTAGAGACATTGAAATATTTTCATTTCCTAGAAGTGAAGAAATATTTCTTCGAAAATGTGAAAAGTTATTTTGATAGAAGAAAATTTTATTTGAAAAAGAGAAAATTGCTATTATCGAAAATAGAGAAATTTATAAACAATATGTAAAAATTCGAGTCATTTATCAGTAAGTAGAAAAACCAGGATTAAACCCTTATTCATCACACTTCTCTGGTATAACAAAATCGGCACTCGGCCCAAGCTTCTAAAAAAGTCCTAAAAAAGAAACTATACAATATTTTGGACTGGCGTTGTTTTGGGGCTTCTTAAAAGTTTATTTTTTTTTTTTTAATTTGTTAAGGCCAAAAAATCATTATTTTAAAAAAGATTATTTTCAAATAACACATGCATCACATGGAGAAGTTATTTTTGGAAAACTTGCAGAAAATTGTTCAAAAGAATGTATATAAATTAAGTTGTAGCATACGTTGAGTTGCAAATTTATCTCAGCGAATCCTATTTTGAACAAATAGGATTGATATTTTCAAGGGCTTTAAATTACAGATTTTGACAAAACAAGATGAAATTACAGATACACGGAGAAAATAACTTGCGTGTGATTCATGCACAGTCGACTCGTAAATGTATATGCTCCGCCTATTTTTCAATTCATACGACTTAACACTAAGATTGTTGCTTTAACTCACGTGTGCTGGTATCCTTATGCGTCATTCTTGCAAAGCCATGCACATAAAGTTTTGCATGGCACATGGTAACTGTTCGCATACACCATACTCAAAAATTCACGTGTTTAGGTCTTCTTCCTTATGAATTTTGAGAACTATTTCATAACCCATATTTTTGTTAAAAATTATATCACATTTTTTTAAACAACTATTGCATGAACCATGTTTTATATTCTTAGAAATATTTTGTTTATGATTCTACATTGAAATAGAAACATATAAATGCATTGCCTTGTTGGTCGAGTGTGCTGAACGTTAAGATTTAAAAAAAAATGGACGCAGGTTCGAGCTCGGGTTTGACCAAAAAAATTTTTTTTGTAATATTTTTTTAAACACATATAAATGTCAATATAATAGTAATAAAAAAATCAATATTATGGTTCATAGCTATGCTAAAATTATATATCAAATACAAAAACCTAAGTGTTTTTGTTTGAATATTCTGACAGTTTTTGTGATGAGCAGTTCTAAAATATGTTTTGCTACAATTAATTTATTGTTACCAACATCTCAGTGGAAGTGTGATGGGTGTGAACTCCGGCTGCGTAAGTATCAAAATTTAAATTTAATAATTCGAATTCCAATTCTATGTCACAATAAGTGCTTTGTCAGAAATAATCTCCGAAATAAGATTTCACTTGCATCCAAAAATATGTTGTCTTGCATGTAATATTTTATTTTATTTAAAAAAATAATTATTAAAAAAAAAATGTTGCTGCTCTCATCCGGGTTTGAACCCAGGTAGTCCAGTGTTTAAAGCAAACACCAGCAAGCCAGGCTAAGCTCGAACTTTGGAAATTGTGATTCAATTTCAATAAGAAGTTCGCAGTTCGTAGCAAAATGTTATCATTTTAGAATTTAAGTGCAAGTAACCACGAATCATGTGATCATAAGTCATATACCATGAATTCTGTTTTAAAGTATAGAATCATGGCTAATTTTTGCATGAATTGTGTGCTAAATGCTTTATTCTTGCGCTCAATTCTCTCCGTGCATTGGATTAAATAACACTTATATTAAAAACAAATTAATATTGTTTAAATAATAAGAAATTTAGCTTAAGCCCAAACAAAAAAAAAACAAGGGACCGTATCAGTTATGGTTTTTATCAAAAAAGTCAAATATTAACTGTTATTTTTTAATTTTTATGTTTTCCGACAAAAATAAAAGTTATTTTGTGCCTTATATTTTTTCGGGCAAACTTTTGACTTTTATTTTATAGGTCAAAAATAACAGTTATTTTCTGCCTTTTATTTTTTCGGTCAAAAATATCAGGTAATTTGTATTCTTTCAAAGGCCATTTTACTGACTAAAAAACTATAGATACCATTATTTTGGTCTTATCGGTGATCACGTTTTACATATGGTATCAAAAGCTTTTTAATCGGACAAGAGGCCTTTAAAAAAATAAAGATTGCCTGATATGTTTTGACCGAAAAAATAAAAGTCCCAAAATAACTGTTATTTTTGACAGATAAAATTTTTGTCTGAAAAATAAAAGGCAAAAAATAACAGTTAATATATAACTTTTATAGAACCAGTCGAAAATTTTAAAGGCTCTAAGTATTCCTGAAGCTGAGGCCATTTGTATCATAATGGTATATTTGAAAATGTCCTTCAACAATTTTTTCATTGTGTCTTTTTTCATTCGAAAAATGTAAAATAACAGTTATTTTTGGTCCTTGAAAAAAACCAAATAAAATTTCAGAAAACTTTTAACTGAAAAACAGAAAATTATCTAAAAAAAATATTTTTCAGGTAGTGTTATTTCAAAAAAATATCACCGATATATGCAGACCTTTGTCTCATTGTCAAAGTTTTGCCAATTCTTTTTTTACAAAATTCTATTCTTAAAGCCTTCAAGTAGTTGTAGTATTTCGCTTGTTCGTTCTTCTACATTTTTTTGCATTGTCTTCGTCATTTTAACTAACAATTTTCGTATTTAGCTATTTGTTTTTTTTGTTTGGTTTTTTTCTTTATACACTTTTTGTTTGCTTTTGAGCAAGAATGTTAGCTAAAGAACAGAAATAGCAGCAGTAGCTGAGAGCAAAAAGGAAATGCAAGCATGACGTTTTCAATACAACAACGACAACGATAACTACGAATATTCATTTTATTCTGGCCTTAGTGCCTTAGTATTGGTGTTTGATGTAAAATCTCAGAGATAGTGACAGACGAAGAGAAAGAGAGAGTCACTTTCTGAGTATGCTGTTGGCAAAGTCAACCCGCTTGCCTCCCACTGTAATATGAGAGTATCATCGTGAGCACGTACCAAACGCTATGATTCACTCAAGCTTGAGAGTTGCTGTTGGGCAGCATTGCGAAGACAAAAAGATGATAATTTCTTGTTAAGAAATATTGAGAATTTTAAATATTTTTATCGAAAAAATAATGCTGAACTTTATAAAAATACAAAAAAAAAATAAAAAAAAGGAATATGAAAAAATATATAATAAAATATAAATATAAAATATAGAAGAAAAAACCTCGTTTTTTATAATGAAGTTCAAGGTAAAAGTTCAATTTTTTATCTGCTAAGAATTATTTTTTCGTATCGCTTATTAAATCTTTTAAGGAGGGACATTACATTCGCGGCAGAGAAAACAGGCCCTTTTTTAAAAATTCATAACTCAGTCAAAAACAAACATTTTTCCAAATTTTTTGTTTTTTAATTATTGTAGAGAATTAAACAAATTACAAGAAAACAAGATCAAAAAATATATTTTTCACTCCAACATTTATGGTTTTATACAGCTCCAAACTGGCGGCAGAGAAGAACACGGGACCTCGTAGTTGCAAAGCTGGGAGTCGCAAAAATTGTCCGATCTGGAAATCAAATGACTTTTTTAAATCTTAACAAAATTGGTTATCGTATGACAGGAACTTTTTTTAAGAATTTTTTTTGGTGATGTTCCAAATTTGAAAGTGTGTTTTTTCGAAAAAAAAAAATTGACTAAAAATTAAAAAAAAATCGAAAAAAATTTTAATAAAAGGTCGTGTCTACGATAGCAAATCAAGTTTAAATAAATTTCGTCAAAAAATGAACCCGCTAGTGCTACAAACAGTACGAAAACATGGTTTCGAGATAAACGCGTTCAAAGTTTGTGAACAAAGAACAAAAAAGCGCGAAAATTAAAAATGCGCTCTCACTAACCCGGCTGTAAGTTTTGAACCCGTAGAAATTTTTCCATGAAATTAGAAACTTAAGAATATTTACTAAAATACAATATTATAAAAAAAGTCGATTTAAAAAACGGCCAATGTCATGTCCCCCCTTAAAGAAGAAAGGTAGACCAGTACTTGACTTTTCAAAGCTTAGCTATTTTTCTTATCAAATTTTCTAGTTTGTAAGATAAAAAGTAAAATTTTTAATACAAAAAAGCAAATATGAAAACACGATTTCTTTGTCTCTATATCTCAGTAGTTAAAATTTAATGATATGAATCTCCAGATCCTTGCTATAATCGTTGTTTAAATCTTATCTTAATACTTTTCCAAATCCTTGTTACTCATTATCGTACCTACTAGTCCTTGTCATATTTTTAAACTATGCCTTGTTCTAGTCTTTTATACATTAATATAAATATTGTCTTTATCTTTGTTCTTAACTATAATTCCATTCATATCCTTATATTTGCGCGAATTCTTCTTACATTTTGTCCATATTCTAGCTATTTCCAGGTTCGTCCTTTATTCCAATGCATGATCAAATCTTTGCCCTAGTCCTAGTCCAAATCATTTTCGAAATCCTTGTCTCAATTTATTTATTATTATTGTCTCAATCCTCGTTCTGTTTCTAATCCTTGTTCTTATCTTTGATCCAACCTGTTGTCTTAATGCTTGTTCTTATTTTGACAAAATTTTTATTCTAATCCTCGTCATAATCATTGTCCAAATATTGACTAATTTAGGTGGTCATGATAAACCGTGCGCAGGTTACGGCCAACTTCATCAGCTCTTGCCAGGCGTCTCTGTTTTGTGCGTGCCTTCTCCAAATTGGTTTCACCAAGCGTGGTTTGGGCTTTCTCGGCCTGGTCAATCCATCGGAAATATGCTCTTTCTTTTTTATTCGACCCTCGGATTTCGACCAGACATAACCTAACCAGAGCAGTCGTTAAATTGTTATGCGCTGAACTAAATCAATGTCGTCGTAGAGTTCATACAGCTCGTGATTCATTTGAATACGATAGTCCTCGCTAACTCGAACTCATTCTTGTCCTCATCTGTGTCCATTTTTTATAGTTTTTCCATAATCATTTTTCTACTCGTCTCTGTTTCCAATTTTTTTCCTAATCTTCATAAAGTTCTTGTCCGAAGCATTTTTTAAAACATTGTCATAATTTTTGTTCTATCCTTTGACGTTATCCATATTCTTATCTCTAATTATAATAAAATAATACATATAATAATCATTGTCTTAATCTTCAGCCTAATCCTTGTCATAATCCTTAACAACATGTTTGTGTTGATTCTTGTACCATTTTGTGCTTATTCTCTTTTCTCTACTCTTTTCCTTAACTTTTTGCCCAATGCATGTCCAACATATTGTTGAAATCCTGTCTAAATCTAAGTCCTAATGCTAGTATAAATCCTTTTAAAATTCATAGTCCAAATTTTTGTTTCGATTCTTGTGCTTATCTTTACACTTATACTCATAACTATCCTTAGCATTATCCCAATCCTGTTGTAATCCTTCTTGTAATATTGATCCAATCCTCTGTACTAATACTTCTCCTTTTACTTGTTCTTGTCTTTGTCCTAGTCTTAGTAATAATTTAGTAAAAAATAAATCAAATTCTTCTCCTAGTGTTTCCTTGGAGAATCTAAATCCTTGTCTAAGTCCTCGCCATAGTCGTTGTCTGTATCCATGTGGTATCTTGGAGTAAATTAACATTTAAATTAGTGTAATGCAAAATATGCAACGATGGTGCCTTTATGTTGTATCAAGTTTCTAACGAACTATAACACCTTATGACGTCATTAATAAGGCCTAGTTTTCTTATTAAAGAAGAACTATGTACAGTAGAGCGTATCACCAAAACTAACCTATTTTGACCCCGCCTCAATCGTAAGATATTTGAAAGACATTTTCCAAAAAAAATATTTTTTTTAGTTGCTCGTAACTTTTTTAGTTGTGATTTTATAAAAAAACATGTTTGGTAATTGTTGTAGAGATATGTTAGTTATGGAATTCCCCCCCACATTATTGTCCCCTATGTCTGGGACACGCTGTACATTAGACTGTATCACCTTGTATGGCAAAAAAGTAAACCTATTTTTGACCCTGCCTCAATCGTTAGATATTTAAAAGACATTTTCGAAAAAAGTATTTTTTTTTTCAAAGTGGTTACTATGGTGCTATTTTGGTTTTTCTTTATATCTTCGGTGTTTCTTGTTTGATACGGAAAAAATTATATGTCTGTGTATTTGTTGATGTTATACAAATATGTGAGTGATCGCTACAGCCACATTGAATCCCGAAAAATTTTCAAGAAAATTTTGAAAAAAAAAAAATAAAATTTTATTATGATTCAAAGTGTTATTCTTTCCATAAAATCGGTCGGAAGTGCTACTAAAATCCATTATTTCGATTTCACTTGTTCCCATGGTTATAATGATTTTTATAAGCTTTAATCTTTTGGATTTTTTAGAGCAGGGCAATATGGTAGGAACGAAGATCCATTGTGTAATCAGTCGAAAAAAAAACAGTTGAGGTAAAAAAAAATCAGAAAATATTTGCACAACATCAACAAGCACACTGTTATATAATTTTTCCGGATCGAACAAGAAACACCGAAGATATAACGAAAAAAACAAAATAACACCATAGGGACCACTTTGAAAAAAAAAATACTTTTTTCGAAAATGTCTTTTAAATATCTAACGATTGAGGCACGGTCAAAAATAGGTTTTCTTTTTTGCCATACAAGGTGATACGGTCTAATGTACAGGGTGTCCCAGACATAGGGGACAATAATGCGGGGGGGTGGGGTAATCCATAACTAACATATCTCTACAACAATTACCAAACATACAAAATTCTTAAAAAGAAAATGAAATTTCTTTTAAGTCATCACCACAAAGTTTTTTTATAAAATCACAACTAAAAAAGTTACGAGCAACTAAATTAAAAATAAGGCTTTTTTTAAAAAAATGCAACTTTAAATATTTTTGGAAAACATCAAGTATTTGAATAATTTTTATGACGTAGTGCTTTTCTTTAAACTTTTTCCTTTACTCAGAGCAGCTTATTTTCGTAAAAATACAATGTTAGGCGGAAGTAAAAGTTCAAAGAAAACAATAACGTCGTAAAAAATATAAAAATATTTTATTTTAGGTTTTTTCGAGAAAATTGCATTGAAAATTGAATTTGTTTAAAAAATACTTATTTTTGAATTTGGGTGCTCGTACATTTTTTAGTTGTGATTTTTGCATAGTTCCAACTTTGTGGTGATAACTTGAAAGGAACTTAATTTTCTTTTTAAACATTTTTTATGTTTGGTTATCGTTGTAGATCGTGTTTTGCCCTCCTAGCTCCCTAGGAAGTTGTTTGCGATCACCTCCAATTTTTTGTTCGCATCATGACGTGGAATCACCCACCACATTATTTTCCCCTAAGCCTGGGACACTCTGTATACATACTATAAAAAAACTAGACTATAAGAAGAACAAAGAAATGTATCTTGGTGTCATAAAAAAAAAATTTGTCGGTTCAACTATACTAATGAAATTATAAATTGCATTTTTGTTGCATATTACAAGTTGAATCTCCGCGACCTGATGATGACATAATTTTATTTTATATTTTTGTTGTGAGGTCAAGTATCCATATCCTTTATTTTTGTCTCATAAAAAAAAAAAACAAATTGGCCATTTCAGCCCTTGAATGGACTTTGACCGAGCTTCTAATGAGCAATTGTGTTGTATGTGTTTTTAAATGTTTGCACACAATTGACCGAGAACTGGACCTATATGTTTTATGCCAAATCCGAACGGCTAAAGTTCATGTTCTCAAGAAGATTTACATGGCATTATTTACTCTCTGAGGTTTGCCATTGTCTGCAAAGAGGTGGTGACCGATCAGAACAATTTTTTATTGAAAAACTTTTGCCACGAGTGGGATTCAATAGTGGCCTCCGGGCATGCTAAGCCACACACTTAACCGTGCATGCTACGGTCACCATGTGCTTTTTGTCTTATACTCTTAATCTATACTCTGGGAGTAAAAATTCAATGCAACAATTTACTGTTTCGTTGCTAAAGCCGCTCTCTCCAAATCATAATTTCAAAAAATTAATCTCTATTGTACATCGTACAATAAATTTTGTGCGAGTAAAAATTTCATGCAACGCCGTTGCATTGTTGGTACCTGCGACCAACTTGTTGATAATCTGCGAGGTAAGACGTAACATTTTCTTCTCAACGGATGAAACTTTTTTACTATTATAATGGTTTCAGAAAGATATCTCTTATAATTTCTTATAGATATGTGTAACAGTGGTTGGTTTCGTGTGGCAAAATTTATTTTAAAATTCTATTAAAAACACCAATTCAATTTTCAAAACTGCCCATTGACCCATAAATTTTGTTGAAAATTTCTGCTTTAGACCAAAGCTTATATTATTTTCTGATTATTTTTTGTGTAACTATTATTAAAAGTGTTCTCGTGAGGCATCTATAATTATATTCATTTAATAAATTGCTGCATAAAATAACACCTATTTTCAAGTAAAATGGAGAAAGTATAAATTGTCAGAATTGCCTTCATCATATAATAACAGCCCTACCACAAATGTCTAGCTATATCTCGCTCACACTGTCGCTTGCTCATATCATGGACATTAATTTATTTTCCTTATATTCTTGTAATATTTTTCTTTGAATTTTGTCTTAATTTTTTTTTTGCAGGTTGTGCACGTTGTAATTTATATTTAAAATTATTACAAATTCCGACCATTATTTGCTGCTGTTGCTGCTACGCTTACACCGCTTCAACGTAATGGGCAAATAGCTATCTCGCTCTGGCTGTGATATAGAATTTATGCATATTTATGTCTATGAATAAATTTCTTAAATTACAACAAAGTTTAAAGGACTAATATATATGTGTGTGTGTGTGTGTGTGTGTGTGTGTATGATGTTATAAGTTATTATTGTTGTTGCTGTTGTTGTAAGTGCTTTGAATATTCAAATTCATTATTAGGCATTTCTGTATGTGCATATGAGTGTGTGTGTGTGTGTGTGTGTTTGAGTGTTTGAACTGCACATAATGTAACGTTATTTATTAATGATTCAGAGTGCAAAAACGTTGTTTCATCATTTCCTACAATACACACACACACACACTCACTCGCTTTCATGTCCTTACTCAGCCAGCAGTACCCATCACCCACCACTAACAACCACCCATTTTCCGCCACCCCTCTGTTTGCCATCATCGTCAGCTCTTCGTCAAAATCAAGCTTAACAGCCGCACCTCATCCGATGCCATCATTTTTCATTCTTCCGCAATTTCTACTTCTTCTTCTTCTTATTCTTCTGCTACCTCTTCTGCTATACATTTTCATTCTTGTGTTATGTACATTTTGCCGTGTGTCCATCGCCACGAGCGTTTTCGTAAATTACATTTCCGGCAATAAATTTGCATACCTCTGGCAACGTTCTAAATTGCTTGCACCAACCAACCAAACCTTCCGACCATCTAACCATTCAAACAACCCTACCCTGTTCCACACTAACACACACACACACACACACACACACACACACACACACACACATTCATATTTTTCGTACCTCTTGCGTTGTTCTTTTGTAGTTCTTATGCCACCCAACACCACCCTCTATAAACTTAAAAGCTAAGGTTTTTCGTTTTTGATATTCAATTAAGTTGCTTTAAATTTATCTAAATTTCCAAAAAGTTATGTTAAAAGTTTGTTTTTTTTTTTTGTGATAAGAAATCTTTGTTGAAAGCACTGTTAATTGAATGAAATTTAAAGTTGAATGTTATAAAAGTAGCATTTTTTAAAAAAAGAATTTTCCTAGAAATTTATTAATGAATAAATAATGTAAATGACGGAAAATACTTTTTTCTTTGAGATTTGTAAGCTCGGACAGAATGAAATCAGTTTTAGATACTCTTGAAATGACTTTTCAAAAACCGCATTTTATATGAATCGATATTATCAGTACTAATCATCGCACTCATTATGGTTGAGAACGAGGCAAGGGGAGAGGGAAATCATATCGTGAAATTTAACATTTATGCGATCATACAAAAAATTTAAATATTCCTATATTTCATAGTTTAAGTTCATATATTATGGAATATAAATTTCGCTACGAATACATGCACCATTTCTGAAAAAGTATATTTGTTAAAAATAAACCGTGTATCGGCGTTTTTAAAGTCTACTTCTGACGTTTTGAAAGTCTCTGCGATATTGGTCAAAAAATACACATAAAACGGTGATAAACGGGTTAAAATATCCCACAAAAATACTTTTCATAAAATTCCACAATAAGTCTGTGAATACACCAAAGCTCAATATTTAACTCGAACATCAGAAAAAAGTTAAAACTTAAAATGCTGTGATATATGTATATGTTTTGAAAGTTTGAGTTTCTGAAAAAAATACCTTAACGTTAGCATCCTGAATTCAAAATTCGGCATTTCTTAAAAATTGTATTTTTTTTTTTCTTTTAAAGTTCTTTTATTAGCAGCGTACTATCAAAATTTGTATATTTGATAGACCTTATTTTCAAAAAAATTCACTTTTTAAATTTGTATTTGAAAAAAATTATTATAAATTTCATGAACTTATAATAATTTATAAAAACAAAAAAAAAAACAAATTGGCCATTTCAGCCCTTGAAAGGACTTTGACCGAGCTTCTTAGGATCGATTGTGTTGTGTGTGTTATTAAATTTTTGCACACAATTGACCGAGGACTGGACCTACATGTTTTATGCCGAGTCCGAACGGCTCATGTTCTCAAGAAGCTTTACATGGCATAATTTACTCTCGGAGGTCTGCCATTGTCTGCAGAGAGGTGGTGACCGATCAGAAAAATTTTTTATTGAAAAAACTTTTCGCCACGGCTGGGGATCGAACCCGGGCTCCGAGCATGCTAAGCCACACACTTAACCTGCATGCCACGGTCACCACCGTATAATTTATGCAGGGTTTAAATTGCTTTCAGCAAAATAGCAAAAGCAACGAAATTTTTACTGCGGTAGTGCTACCGACAGTTTTTAAAATCATTGTAATGCTGTTCATTTTGCTTTGCTGTGTGAATTTTGAAAAGCAAAGCAAAAGCAGCAGCATTAAAAAGAATTTGTTTTACTGCGAAGTGCTACGAAAGCAAAATAAATTATTTTATTGCTTTGCTTTTCATTTTGCTTTTCTAATTTGTCACAGCACTACGACAGCAGCAGTTATTAAGCAGCTTAGTTTTGCTTTGCTTTCGGATGTTGTGCATTCGTTTGGCTTTCGTGATTTCTTCTTCGTCGTTTCTATGCTGCTTCGTTTCAGAGGCGCATGTCTATTTGCATGTTTTTTATATAATATGTACACTTGTGCGCAGTCGTGTATGTATGTTGTTACTTTGAAAAACTGTCGATAGCACTACCGCAGCAAAATGTTGCTGTTCTTTTGCTGTTTTGCTGAAACTATTTTCATTCTTCCAGCAAAACGAAGCAAAGCAAAAGAATTGCTGTTTTTTTAGTGCTGCGACAAATAAGAAAGGCAAAATGAAAAGCGAAGCAATAAAATAATTTATTTTGCTTTCGTAGCACTACGCAGTAAAACAAATTATTGTAAATGCTGCTGCTTTTGCTGTTGCTGTTCGATTTTCAATAAGCACAGCAAAGTAAAAGCAAAAGCAACTGAAGTTTTTTTAAGTTTTTTAAACGCTGAATTTATGTATTATAAGCAGGGACCGAAAATAACAGTTATTTTCGAAATTTCACTTAAAAAAGTCAGATAGAAAGAATTTGTTTCTTCGATATTTGATTATAACAGTGCGATGCTTGTTAGCTAAGGAATGATAATCTTAAAAGCCTTTGATTTGTTTAACTTTTGTAAAAAAAATTAAAAATAATAGTTATTTTTTGACCGATTTTTTTTCGGCAAAATATAGAAGTCATATTTTAACTTTTTTTTTTTGACTGAAAAAATACAAGTCAAATTCTAACTTATATTTTTGACTTTTATTTTCAATAAATTAAAGTCAAATTTTAACTTATATTTGTGACCGAAAAAATAAAAGTCATATTTTAAGTTTTATTTTTGACCAAAAAAAACATCGGTTAAAAAATAACTATTATTTATTGACTTTTTGGAAAAAAGTCATAACAGTTACGGTCCCTATTATAATTTGAAAGTATTAATAGATTTTCTGGAAAGAAAGGGTATTTTACATTTTCGCCTACAAAAATTAATGGTTTTTATGCAATTCAACATTAAAAAAATCTCTCTTAATTACACTTTGATCGGAGCAAGATTCGAAAAGTTAAATAGTTTTTTTTTCTCGCCTTTTCAAGGTGGTCGGTTCAAATCTTAAAATTTTTAAACGGTTTTCTCAAAACTAATCTCTTTTTCTGTGGATACAATTACTCGAACTTTCTGAAATTTGTTACAATAAACAGATTTTCGAAGAAAACACGTGCTTTAAAAAAACAATTTTTTTTTTAAAGTTCTCCCTTGGAGGTATGTGTTGAAGTTTGGAAAAAAATTTTCTGTTACTAAATCTTACTAATTTTTGTATTTCAGATGGACCTGTGATGAACCGCAGATTCATTTTTTTTTCAAGGCGTCTCCGGCCATATCTGCTGTCAGCAGCCCAATTATTAATATTTTCGATGAAATTTTGACTGATATGTTCTTAAAAAGATAGTAATTAATGTGTTACACGAAAAATCTTAAATTCTCCCTTAAGCTTATTATATCTTCATACATAGAATGAAGAATTTAAAATGTTTTCAATTTTATTTTAGATATATTGATGACTTATTTTTAACACTTTTTTTTTTCTTATTGATTTAATATGTGATATATTATTAAAATTTTTTCAGCTGTCTTTATAGAATTGTAAAACACACCCTAGAATAATACGTTACTTTGCCGAAAATCGCATAAAAATTCACAAACTTGTGCAAGTAAGCAATTTAGAAACGTATTGAATTTTCGAATATTTTGCCGAAACGTTGAGAAAGTTTCGTTAAAGAAGAATTTAGAAATAAAAATAAATTTTCGTTTACGACATTCATATCACAATTAGCGCAGGCAAAATTTTTTATTTCGGTGGTCAATTGGTTAAGCGTTTGTTAATTTGACTTGAGTTAAGAAATCCATGTTCGATTCTGACCTATTTTCGTTTCTCACTAATTCTATTTTTGGGCTTAAAATTTATGTAGATATTCAAAGCAAAAATTGCATTCCGTCAAAACTATTTTCTTGTCATCACCGTGATTTGAACCGCGGACCTAAGCAACCATCGCATAAGAGTCGCACGCTTCAGCAATGTGATATGCTCTTGCTTGTTTATGCGTAAGCAAAATGTAAATAAAATATAAGCCCAAAACTGGTTTGTTCACTTTGTATGCCTTGATAAAAAACCATAAAAGAACAAAAGACAGACGCGTTAAAAATTTTTTAGCAATAAATCCAAGACAGAAGTTTTGTACATTTGCACATTTTTTTGAGTACGATTTTGCTTGGATTTTTTTCTTTTAAGAAATCATTTAAATAAATTTGTCAATATGCCGCGGCCTGCTGGGAAACTAAAATTCGTCGATTAAAATATGAAATTGTTTGCACAAAATACTTTGATAGGTCTTACATTCGTCGTCAATTAAGCGTCGATAATTTTGTATTGACTGAAGTCTACACGGTACATCACCGACAGTCCCCACAAGTAGAGGGTCTCGTCCCATTGACCCTTACAGAGAAGACGTCCCATTGGTCATTGAAAATGAAATAATATCAATGAATTTTTGAGTTCATAATTTTACAGATGCTTTTAGACTTTTTACGGAGTTTACAGATACTTTTAGACGCCATGTCAAGGCAGTCATAGGTTAGCAGCAGTTAGGTTAACGATAAAATAAAATAAAAGGATATCAACAATTCAAAACAATTTTCTGAGCTGACATCTAATTCTGTTATCGAGTGGATGAAAGTGTTTAACTAGTGTTAAGAAAGTGTTACAAAAGCATGGTTTGTGTCTAAGATAAAAATAACTTCCTTATGACAAACTTTCTAACTTTTATGCTTGAAGAGCAATTTAAAAAAATTTGTGGGTCAAAGTTGGTCGAATTTAATCTGACATTTAAAAGGTTGTTACATCTATCTAAAAATATAAAAATGAATGTGTGTATGTTACAAGTAGACTCCGAAACCGTTAAACCAAATGTTATGAAATTTTCAGGGAAATTCTAGCAAAGCCTTGAGAGTGTTTTTGTGAAGTTTGATACTGCTAGAACAAGGGGGCGTGGCACCTCCCATACAACCATAATTTTCAAAATCGAATAGCTTTGAAACTACATGTTGCACTGCCCCAAAATTCGGTATTCGAGCACAATTTCCACGTGCTATTTTGCTGATAACATTTAAAAGGAGTTTAAAAAGGGGCGTGGAACTTTTTAACAATTGAAACTTTTCAGTATAATTTTCTATATATAAGTCACACATTTATGAAACTCGGAACAAATATTATATTTAGCCGTGTCCTTCGACTAGAAAAATTCAGCATTTATTGAAGAAGGGGGCGTGTCACCATAAATACAATTCAAATGTTTAATATTCAATAGTTTTGGTACTATATGTTTAATAACATTTAAACTCATTATAAAGCAATTTTTTGACCATGTCTATCAACCAGAAAATTAGCTCGTGCATTGGAAAACGGGATGTGAACCATACAAGCCAAATTTACTATACAGAATAGCTATTAAAGTAAGTCACAGGTAATTCCAACTCGGCATGGAGTAACTACTTAGTGATGTTCATCTTCTTAAAAACTGAGACGGTCTTTAGACAAAGGGGTATGGCTCCGCCCATACAAGCCAAATTTTTGATATCAAATAGCTTTGGAAGTAATAGTCACTGAGCATTGAATTTCAGAATGGAGTAACCATTTGGTAATGTCCTTCTACTAGAAAACTGGGCAAGGCTTTGGACCTCCCTCCCCAAGAAAAGGTTAAATTTAAAAATTGCAAAGTTTTCTTTTTTGTTTTGGTTTTTATTAGTTTTGTGGACCAGGGTCAGGTGCAAAGTGGGAACAATTGAGATTGTAAACGAGTTTTTTTCCATTTTAATATGTTTTTTTTTTTTTAAATTCTTTCTGCTAATTGAAAGTAAATAAATTCGAAATAAAAGGGTGGTTTCTTAGAGACATAAGCACAATAAATTTAAATTTTAAGTTGGCATGAAAATTTTATGTATGATATGGATAAATTATATTTATAAAAAGTTGTCCCAAAAAACCGTTATGGACCGTGACCCAATTCTACTCTGAAAGGCTTCTTTAGTTTTGTAAAACCTGGTTTGAGCAAGTGCTTTTGTTAAACGTTTTTGGATAAAGTATCTTGACATATGGTATAGGTGTTGTATGATGGGTATTAAATGATGGTTAAGGCATGGTCTGATGATAATAGTACTGAAGTACTGAACAAATATGGAAATTGTAAACAAAGTCTGCAAAGTCTGATAGCAAATTTTCATAGATTATGAAATAGGAATTTTTGTTATAAAACTCTATAATTTAGAGTAAATTACTTAACCACTTAAAAATCTTCACTTTTTTGGGTATCAGTTTCACTTTGAAAGTGCTCAGTGGACAAACATACACAAATAATTTTATTTCATTTATCTTTTTATTGCCATAAATATTCTTAATTGTGTTTCAGCAAGACATTTATTATTGCCCAGAGAAGTAATGAAACTGAATAGCTATTCAATATATTATCTTTCATTGAAACATGCAAAAGGCTGTGAGGTTAGAAAAAAACTACCCACAAAGCTGGCAGCTGTGCTTGTAACTTGCATATTGTTGCATTTTTGCCATATCGAATTTTCTTTTTGGTTTTATTGTGCATTTGGTCAGGCAGAAGATTTATCTAAGCCGCATAGCAACAACTTGTTTATTTTTTAATTGATTTCATTTTAGCCAACAGGTGTTAAAGTTTCACTTTTTATGGATTTGCATAAAAACTGAAATGTTTTTATGAATCCACACACAAACACATAAAGGTAAATGTATACATACACATATACACTCTAGTGTTCATAGAAAAAAGAAAAATGAAAACGAACTGCTATACAAAACAGGAAAAATAATAAAAATAAAAGCTTTAAAACATATGCAGTGTGCAAAAACATAAAAAATAAGCCGGAAAATTGAAGCGGGTAAAAATTCAGTTTCAGTTTCAGTTTCAATTTCAGTTGCGGGACATCAATTCACACGGAGGCGCAGCTGGAGGTTGGCCACGAAAATGCATCCTAGCCAGCAGAGACAGACAGACAGACAGACAGACTGAGGTTCAGCCACACAGTCAGTTGCAGTCAGTCAGTTAGTCATTCGTTAAAATATGCACCGCGAGGCGCGAATATTTGGCGCAGATTCGCGGAGGCGCTAGACAGTCAAACAGCTGTTCGTTTTGTGGATTTGGCATAGGTTCGGGGGCAGGAGGTTTTGCATGTAGCTGCATTTGGCAGCAAAATAAAAATAATGCAGATAGTTTGCTGTATGAATGGAAGCTGCAAGGATCGGGGATGCGCCTGATCAGGCAGAACAAATAAAATGTTGCTTGATGGACAGCGAGCCAGCCATACAGTTCTAGGTTGCAGTGTGGGTGTGTGAGTTTTTGTTATTTTGCCATAGCTGTTTTTGGTGTTATTGTTGTTGTTGACTGCATTCAATGTTGTTCTCATCATAGAAAATGCATACATTTGCATTTTTGTCTTGTTGTTGTGTTTGTTTTTTCATTTGACCTGCATATTTTTATGGCTTGAAAATTTGTTTTACGTGTTCGCGCCTAAAAGTATGCATTGATTGTTATTTTGTTTTTTTTTTCATCATATTTTATACGTATTTGTATTGTTGTGTGCATATTTTAATCACAACGAAAATAAAGTAAACAAAAAAATTAAAACAAACACAAAAACATAGCGGATTCCCGCGAGCCTTGAACCCGGTTATAACAAGCGGCTGTTACCCATGGCAGCCGTCGACACTTGACGTGTTTTTGTTGGCCGCTGTGGGCGGCATACCGACGAAGTCGTCGTTGTCGTTGGCGTCGTAGTATTTTTTGTAGTAAAAAGTGGGCAGCAGAAAAAAATAAAAAAATACCAGC
This sequence comes from Tetanocera ferruginea, assembly GCA_958299015.1. Lineage (NCBI taxonomy): Eukaryota > Metazoa > Arthropoda > Insecta > Diptera > Sciomyzidae > Tetanocera > Tetanocera ferruginea. Next base: position 114,313,870 of record OY282644.1, on the reverse strand, counting down.
ATAAAAAATACGCGCGCAGCATTCGTCACAATTTCACTCATTCATTCATTCATTTATTTAGACCGTCGTCATTCATTTGAATCCATTTTTCCGCTTGTTTTTTTTTTTTTTTTTTCATTTTCATTTTCAAGTTCATAACGTCAACAAGAACAACAATAATAAAATATTTTTTCATGTTGTTTTTCCAGCCAAGCTTTTGCCATTTTCTTTACATATAAATAACTTGGGCAAAACTCTTAGAGCAGAAGAAAAAAGTATTCGTGCCCGCATTAGTCACAAGTAAGCAGCAGCAGCAGCTGCTGGTATGGGGCGTGTTGGGTTGGCCTGTTTTTGTTTTCGTTTGTTTTTTTCTCTCATCTATTTGTTTTTTTTTTTCTTTTACTGACTCAGTTTCATGGAAAAATACTTTGGTTTTTTCTATACATTTCTATAGCATTTCCGGGGCACTTCTTTTAAGAAAAAAATTCCAAGTGTTCGTGGGAATTCCTTGAAATAAAGAGGGTATCAACGCTGTCTGCTGTTGTAAACACGAGTCAGATGAAGAAAGTGTTACCATGTTGCGTGCGTCTGATATACAAACATATTCTGTAAGCTTGTCGTGGCTCTGTTGTTATTTGTTGACTGGCAAAACGATCTGCTTTTCTTGTTGTTGTTGTTGTTGTTGGTGTTGTTTGTTTATTTACAGTCAACATTCTTGGCAAAAGTTGAAGATGGTTTGCCAAAATATCTTTAATATTTGCTTCTTAAGCTTATTTGAAGTGTTTCGAAAATAAAGTGCAACGAAGAAGAAAATGGCAAAAAATAATATGCGTTGGCATTAATTTTTGAGCTGATTCTTATATTTGTGGTGTGCTTGAAAGTTTGATTCACAAATGAGGCAAGCTAAATTTAGCAATGATGATAACTGCAAAATGAAAAATTCAAACGCAAGTTTTTTAAAACTAATCAATTCATTTTATTGATTCAGATACTATTTTTTTTGATATTTGAGTATTTTGTGGAAATAAAAATAAAAATTATAAAGTTTTGGTATAAAAAAAAATTATATAAACATCAAAACAATAAAATTTCAAAATCGATGTGATTTATTCACATTTTGTGCTTACTTGGTTTATTCAAATACCATAGAAAAGAAAATATAAAATTAGTTTCATATCATTGGCAGTTCAGAGACATAAAACTTGCATAACAAGCAATATAAAAACAAATTCTGAACTTAAGTGGTAGATAATCGACAAATAACGTCAAAAGCTTTTAAATGGCATTAAAATTTTAAAGAAATAAAATAAAAATTTTGTAATTTTTTCGAATTTTTTCAAAATCGTCAATTTTCAAAACGCCATTTTGAGATAGTTTGAGCAGGAATAAATTTCAAAAAAGGACTTTTTAAGAACAGCTATAAGTGCTCCATACTAAATTAATGCAGTTTTTAAATTTGCTTTTTGTAGTGATTCAGTAAAAAACCGTTCTTTTAAGACCATGAAAAAACTGAGAAATCAATATATGTCATACAGACTTGAGCATTTTATGCGTTAGTGACTATATTTGAGGCACATATTTGACAAACTTGTTTAAAATAAACTTAAAATTTAGTTCTTAATTTGTGCACAGAGCACTTTTTCATTTACAATATATGTAGAAGTATACGGTATCAAATTATGTATGAACAATGTTTTCATACTTTGAAATAATATTAAACTTTTGAATTTTTAAAAATGTATAACTTTCTCAATGAAATGGGGCAAAATATGTCAATTTAAGTTAATTCGAGCCTTAAATATTTGAAAAATATGATATATATGGCTTTAAAAATCTCTACGTAGTGATATAATTCCCAGAGGCTCTTAAAAAACCAAAAACTTGCATAGCAAGCAAAGAAAAATAAAATTCTGAACTAAAATGGTGGACAATCGACAAGTTACAACAAAACCTTTCAAATAACATACAATTTTTTAGAAACGAAAATAAAAATTTTGCCATTTTTTGAATATTTTTTCAAATCGTCTATTTAAAAAGTGCCATTTTGAGGTAGTATGAGTTCGAATTAATGTATTAAAACTACATTTCTAGAAAAATAATAAGTGCGCCATACCATATTAAGACATTTTTTGAATTTGCTTTATACAGGGATTAAACAATAAAGCGCTCTTTCGATACCTTGAAAAAACTCAGATTTCAAAATAACTGCCTGAAGTCATAAGAATTTTATGTTTTAATCCATTGTTTTAGGCACATTGTCGAAGATAAGATATTTTTGTTTTATTTTTAGTTTATTTTCATTTCATTCTTGTTTTGGTTTTGCAAAAAATTTCATTCATCATATTTTTATTTAACATAAATTTACTATTGCAAGTTCTGCTCTACGCTTAATGCAAAAAAATACGTTTTCTGGCATGCTGAAATAAAAGTGTAGAAAGAGCACAATTTTACCCTAGAGAGCTTTACGAAAACGTGCAAAACCAAGCGTGCAAAACAATAAAAAAGTAAAGTAAACACAAACTTTTACGCTGTTAATCAACCCAAATAAAACAGAAATATTGTTTTTCTTGACTTAACAGTATATTTTTGGCTTAAGACGATGAAAATGCAAAAAAAAAAAAAAGTTTTCGAGAGCAATAGCACGAAAAGTTGTCTACCTGTTTATAACACTTCCTTTCTGCTAACGCTTCCTTCCTTCCTTCCTTCTTAACTTCCCCTAGGAATTGTTATATATTTTTTGTGCTTTTGCTACTTTGGCTTATTTGGATTTTGTCTGCTATTGTTGACAAAAATAAAGTTTATGAATGAAAGAAAAAAAAAAATATGTTTTGAAATAGCAGAAGTAGTGAAAAAAACAAACGTAATATAAATGTCAGTTTCTGCGTAATTTGCAAACAATATGTTTGCTTCTTTTCCGAAATTCATAACTTTATAGAAACTCTTTGAGATTTTGTTCTATGCTGATTGTTGTCTTTGCTTTAATTAGCTTTGCTAAAGCTTGCTAATTAAAACGTAAACTTAACCTTTGGATACCTGCTTACATGGTCTTAACCCTTGTCTTTGCTGTTGTTGTTGTTGTGACTCAGTCGAAGCCGCCATTTTCCCCCCCATGTTTGTTACGCAGTTATCATTTTTTCTGCATGTCCTTCGAGATTTTTTTCGTAGCATCCTTAGTGCTAGCAATAAATGCGTCGTTGTTGCTCACAGCCAAGCCACAGTCAATGCAGTGTGTGTGTGTGTGTATGTGTTCATGCATCATTCCGCACCCCCATCCTTGTGTCTCTTGAAGAAACAAATCGATATTCCTCAGACATGAAATTTAAGTGTAGTGCGACGCTTGGCTGGGGTTGGACGTGGAGGTCACATTTTATTTGTTTCACATTTTTTGCTTCTTCTCTCTTGTATGTCTACACGCTCTCAGCGCAGCTCAAGTCCTTGCGTTAGTTTGGCCAGCATTTTTATTATTTTTTCTTTACTTGTATTTTATAGATTTTTTCCATGTTAATTTTGTTGCTCTCTGCTCATTTTCTTTACTGCTATAGCTGCATTTTTTGCCTTCTTGTATTTGTGTTTTTCGTGCTCATTCTGTTCGTCCTTGTTGTTGTGTGTAAATTTCTCATAAATTTTAAGGTTTTGCGGTGCTCATTTTGTGTTTGTTCTAGACATTTTACTCATTTTCTGTCTCTCATTGAAGTCCTTGTGCGCTCTCTTTTCTTGTTTTTGCTTTCTTCATCCCTGATTGAAGCGTGCTATATTGTTTAGGTTTTTTCTTTTTTATATTCTGATCAATTTTTTTGCATTGTCACTTTTGTCTTTTTAGTCTGCTTCGCAGGTTCTTTAATTGTCTTGCGATGGAATTTCATTTTATACTTTAGTGTTTTCTTTTGCCTGCTTGTTTGCTGCTTGCTACCCTTTTTTGGATGTCTCTTTTAATTTACTTTTTCTTGGTTGTACGCCAGCCTTTTTGTCTCTCTTCGATTTTGTAAATTTTATTATATTCTAGTTGTTGTTGGTTGCTTGTTGTTTTCGTCAGATTATTTTTTGTCTTTGCTAACTTCGTTTTCCTCTCTCGAGTAATTTTAGTCGGTTTTTTGCTTTACATTGATTTTCGTGATATAATTACTATTTGCTGCTTCTTCTCCTTTTTCTTATGCTCAGTGCTCGTGTCGACATTGTTGTTTTTATTGTTATTATTGTTGCTTTGTAATTTTGTTTTTATCAATTTTCCTGCAGGATTTTATGAGCGAGTTAAAGTGTTAGTATGAGTGTGAGTGTGAGTGTAAATATGTGAGTGTTTATGTTATGGCTTTGCAGTGGGCGAGGCCGCGATGGCGTATACGTTATGTCCATACGGCAGGCAATTAAAATTTCTACAGTGTTTGCAAGCTTTTCGTTTCCTTAAGCTTTTGCAATATCATCAAAATTGTGTGCTTAAATAAATATTTGCTTTACAGCTTAAAACAAGCTGGAAAAGCTCTTTTAATTTTTTTTTTTAACCCTTAAGCTGTTGAACGCACGTTGATTTTATAATAAAAGAAAGTTATAATTAAATAAAAATTAAAAGCTTTTAAAAACTTTGAATTTTTTTAAGTAGTAAGTTTTTGGAAAGTAGAAATACGTATAATTTTTCATTGTGAGAAAACTGAAAGAAACATTTAAGTTTCAACCTATTTTAAAAGCTTTAATACAAATTGGTTAACAAAAAGTTTCTGGAGATATTGATTTTTTTTTTATTTTTCAGTTAATGTTTATGCTTCTAAAGCTGTATGAGAAGCTTCAGTAAAAAAGTTTCGAAAAGCTTTTAGAAATTTAAAAATTCTATGTTGTGTGAAAAAATTGCTGTTAAAACATTTTTAACTGAGAACAATTTTTAACAAAAGAATTTTACGAAGAAGATTCAAAACAGTCTAAAATAACTTTTTGAAGTTTTCAGAGTTTTGTAGTTTTTTGTAGAAATTTACAATTTTTTTAAATGGGAGCCGTTTTTTTTTTTCTTTCTGGGGAAACGGAAAGAGAAAAACTTTTAAGCTTCAACTTATTTTTAAAGCTTTTTCCAAAATTTTCTCACGAAAGAGCTGAATAACATTTTTGTTCCTTTTTTTGCTTGGAAATTTTTAGAAATAGTTTTTATTTCAAAAGCTTTCTGAAAAGCTTGCGCAAAAAAAGCTCTGAAAAGCTTTTGAAATTTAATTTTTTTTAAAAGAACATTTTTTGGAATTTTTAAAATATTTTGATTTTAATGCAGTTAATTCTTGCAAGAATTTTTATAATAAAAGTCAAAACAGTTCAAAGGAACTTTTTGAAGTTTTCAGATTTATGTAAGTTTTGTAGAAATTTGAAACTTTCTGCCGAGGGAGCCATTCTTGTTTTTTTTTTTTTTATGAGAAAGCAGAAAGTGAATAAACTGAAATGCTTAATTTTTTTTGAAAGCTTTTGCATATTTTTTATATAATAACAATAAATTGGCGTTGTTTGCTTAGAAAATTATTATTTAAATTCTTTATTACTAATTATAATAATTCTTTACTAATTATTATTAAATAATTATTAAATTTCATGTCGTAAAAGCTTTTTGAGCTAGGCTCAATACAATAAAGCTTTGATGTGAACAATTTTTATAAGCTTTACCAAAATTTTGCAAGAAACACATACACGTTTAGAAAAAATGTAAAGAGCTCTTGGAAGCTTTGAAAGCTTTTTAAAAAATTTTATAAAAAAGTTTTTGAGATTTTTTTGAACTGAAAGCATTGCTTACTCTAAAAGCTTGAATGAGCTTTTATATGATGTTTTATTATAGTTTGTCAGAGGTACTTTTAATATAATATATAGAAAGTGCTTTAAATATCTTTTTGGTTTTGAAAGCTTTTTAAAAAAATTTAATAAAAAAGTTGTTTAGAATTTTTTGTACTGAAATAATTGTTTACTCTAAAAGTTTGTATGAGCTTTTATATGATGTTTCATTATAATTTGTCACAGATGCTTTTAATATATTTCTGTTCAAATATACTTTAAGAAAAAATAATAAAAAGCTCTTAGGTGCTATAAAAGACTTTTAAAGCTATTTAAAATTAATTTAAAAAATATGTTGTGAACTTTTTGAACAGAAAGCATTTTTATTCAGAAAACTGTTATAAACAATGAAAGAAGTGTTTACTTTGAAAGCTCTAATGAGCTTTTAATATTTTGTTAAAGCATTTTTTTTGTTAAAATTGAAGAAAAACATATTAAAAGCTTTTGGAAGCTTTGAAAGTTTATGACAGGCTTTTTTAAACAATTTTAGAAAAGCTGTTGAGAACTTTTTCAACTGAAAGCATTGTTTTTTCAGAAAGCTCATATCAACAATGAAAGCATTTTTTACGCAGAAAGCTCTTATGAGCTCTTTAGTTTTGTTGCATAATTTTTTGGTTAGAAAGTGCTTTAAATTTCTTTTTGGTCAATATATTCCAAGAAAAACAAAATTTAAAAAGCTTTTGAAAAATTCGAAAGTTGGAAAGAATTTTAAAAAAAGTTGTTGAGAATTTTTTGATCTGAATAATTGCAAGCTTTTGATTAATACAAAATATTGCATAAAAAGCTTTGTAGAGTATGTTTGATTTGCAGTTTTAATGGATTTTTTCATATTTAGCTTCGGAAAATTCAAGAAAAAATTTAAAATTTTAGCCATTTAACTAGTGTCCGACCGAATATTCGGTTTCGGTTTCGGTTTCGGCCAGTTTCGGCCCTTTTAGTCAGTTTCGGCTATTCGGCATTAATATGGCCGAAACCGAAACCGAAACCGAATAACTCTAAACACTAAAAAGTTTCTTAAAGTGGTATTAAAAATGATCTCTTTATTTATTATTTTAAAGTTGAACTTAAATATTCAAAGAATATTTATCGTATGTATACGTTATTATTATCTGTTTGAATTGTTTTGTTTTTGAAAGCTTTTAATTAAAATTAAAAAAAAAAATAAAATTTTTTTAAAACAAATTTGTATGCAGACTTTCAGTTTCGGTTTCGGTTTCGGTTTCGGCCGAATATTACAAAAATGGCCGAAATTCGGTTTCGGTTTCGGTTTCGGCCAAAATTTTGGTTTCGGTCGGACACTACATTTAACTGGAACGAGAAAAAAAGCTTTTATTACTTTTGCTTGGCTGCCTTGCTGATGTTGACAAAATGGCCAAGTTTTCATTTTATACATATTTGTACATGTATTTATGTTACTCTATGTCTGTGTTTCTCTATCTTCTTCCATTTTCTACAAAGCTTATTACTTCTATGTTTAAATGAAAAATTAATGGCTTTCATTCGAGTAAAAGTTATTAAAGTAATAAATACATAAAATAATTATTACAGCAGTTTCAAGTAAAACTCACACCAACATAAATAATAACTTTTGGATTCATAAAAATAATCTCACACAAACAGCAACGCAAAAATTGCCGCTTTGTCAATAATTAAGAGCGATTAATTGCAATCAATCATTAAAAGTCAAGCATCAATCGATTGATTGATTGATCGATTGAATGATTGATTAATGATGGCTGCGCATCAAAAAAATTATGTGCAGTACTTTTTTATTTCAGTTGCTGATGCTGCTGTTGCTGTGACTGCACGCGAGTCATGTTTTTGCTGTTGCTCCTTGTATAGGAGCTTTTGTTGTTGTTGTTGTTGTTGTTGTTGTTGTTGTGGCTCCTGCTTAAATATGAATTTTCAATTAAGCTGCAGACACATCGAGTTGATGCTGCGCCATATTAATTTGTTATGCTGCTGTTTGCTCTATGCTTGCAAGTGTTTATATCTATGCGTGTGTGCTTGCATGCGACTGGAATACGTTAACACATACAGACACATATTGACGAGGACCGACACATGTACACATGTCTACGTACATTCTCAACATTCCCTTCATGACAACGCTTTTATGCATTAATAAAGCAGACAAAATAATAAAATCCATTAAATTTTGTTGTAAAACATTTTTGCCCAAATGAAGCGCAAAAAACATCAACCAGCAACAACAACAACAAAAACAACAACAACAACAACAACAACAACAACAACAACAACAACAACAACAACAACAACAACAACAACAACAACAACAACAACAACAACAACAACAACAACAACAACAACAACAACAACAACAACAACAACAACAACAACAACAACAACAACAACAACAAAATATAATAAATAAGCACAGCAACATAGCAAAAATAAGCATAGGAATGCATGCATCAAGCCACGACATGCTACGACGCTGCTTTACAGTGGCGGTATTGCTTTTGTTTACATTCTTAACGCGTTTCAGATGTTTAGTAATTATTCGATGGATAAACCAGTGTTCTACTACTAGTCCTATTTAATTGTAGACACAGTGGTGTCTTCGAACAGTGTGTACGACAATATTTATAAGTATTCTATAAACATTGCGATTAATTTTTGTTAAGTTTAATTTGTCTGCATAATAATTATCTTTTAGTTGCACCATATATCACTCTGGTTTATTCTTCACAAAATTAAAATAAGATTCATTGTTCATGCTCATATACATCGAACATATCGATGGTTAAGCTCACTAAAGTGATAAGTGAAAAATATCAAATGTTCAGGAACGTCGATTTTGTTTTTAAATTTCAATACATCTCAATACAAAATACTTATTTTAACTGTGTACTGACACGCATTCACTGGCTATGCATTTTCAATAAATTTACACAAGGTAGATATTATATTGATGGATTGAAAAATGCAATAAACCTATTTTCGTCAAAAGGTCACTTATCACTTTAGTGCGCTTAACCATCGATATTTAATATATATAATTCCAATATTGCTGAAATTTTCTCAGTTACAGGAATATTCAATAACAATACGATAAAATCAGAAAAATTTCTGTACACGGTATCCTATTATATATATTTTTTTTTTATATATTTAACACAAAAATAGCAGAAAAACATTTTTGGTCGAACATAAAAATTCACTCAAAGTAAAATTAAATCAAATATTCTAAAAACACAGTACAATGTCGAATCTTTAAAATTATCTTGCTTGAATGTCTTTCAATATTTTCTTTATTAAAAATATATTTTTAAGATCAAAAGATAAAATGAACCATTTTTTGAAATTTTAGATTTTTTATGAATTTTTAAAGACACTTTTGACTAGCATTTTTATGTGAAAAACATTATTTTTTCAAAATATTTTCTTTAATAGCGCAAAAATTGCTAAATGTAAAAATTTCTTGAAAGAACATATAGAAAATTTAATTGGGCTTGTAATAAAAGATCATGAAAGGCTTGATTATAAAAATCGAATAAGAAGTTTACAAGATATATTTATGCGACATTATTTGAAAAAAGCGAGAAAAACTACACAATTTTTTTAAAAAAAATTTATATTGAAAATTTTTTTTGTGCGATTTTCGTGTTAACCTCAAATATATTACAAAAAATAGTGGGATGCCGTGTACGAAAACAGTGGCGCATAGTGTAAAAATTAAAAAATTACTTTATAAAAGCTTAATGTGAAATGTAATAAATTTTTGTTTAAACCATGCAAAGGTTTATGTTATAAAAAAATCTTTTAAGGCTTTCAATATCGTTTCAAATTGATAACTAGCTCGAATACTCAGTGATTAGAACGTCTTCCTTGAAATTGTGTCTTAAATAGTTTGAATTTGGAATTCGGTTTCGTATTATTGTTAAGAATAAGCTGATAAATGATTGAAATAAATTCAACAGTACTTATCATAGAACTATGATAGTGTTTCCAAGCTTTCATACAGGGTTGCCTAATTTAAGTGTCCCATAAAAAATAGACTGCGAAATTCGCATTTCTTGTTAATTCCATTTTATTTGAATCAATGAGTTACAGAATACTTGCAAGATCTTAACTTTATTGCACGTTTTCAATATAACCACCAACTTTGGCTTTAAGAATTCCATTAATTCAACTGTAGAAGTTGTTGCAAGCTTCTCGCAGGTGCTCCTATGGTATGTTACTCCATTCACGAAATAGTGCTCGCTTTAATGTGGTTACGCTTTCATAGTTTTTAGTGGAGACCTTATTCTGCAAAATATCTCATAAGGAGAAATTCAACGAGTTGGCGTCTGGTGAATTTTGCGGCCATTGTTTAGGAATGATAAATCGAGAAATATTGTTTGTTAGCCACTCCTGATTAAAGTACACCTTGTGTGATCCTCCTGAAACTTGTTGAAATACTTACGATGGATTTTTGTGTCTGGTATCAGCTCATAACTTCAATATAGCTATAACCAAAACCATATCCAGGTGCACTTGAGAATTCTTAATAAAAAAAAGTGAAGTGCAAAAATCAGGGCTTAATGCAACCCAAGCCATCACATAGGTGGGTAACTGATTTCTGGTAAATGGCCTTTTCTTAATGTTCTCGGTAGACTACATTTTTCACCATACCCGCTAATTTTGCCTATTCACAAAGTGCTCAAAATTTAAAATTTTCTCATCTGAAAAAAATAAAGTTTGGCAACTCACCAGCTGAGTGCAAAACCATCAAGGTTTTACCTATTTCTAACCCAAGTGAATTTGGATTGATTTGACACGAGCTAAAATGCTTTTAAACTTTTGCTGTTGCCATATCAGATGGCACACGCAGAAAAATGACATTTTCGACTTTGACTATAGCAAACATATTTCTTTTTACTGCAAATATATCTAACGTTTCTGATCATATTTTGTTTGTTACCCATGTTGCTCTTTTTGTGAAAATCATTTCAATGTTTGCTTCTTATTCCAGGAAACATATTTTTCTAGATGTGACTAAAAAATAGTTTTGTTAAAAACATAGCAGCAATTTGTTTGCAACAAAAACAGTAATTTTTTTGCCATGATCATATCGTATTTGTCAGAAACATACAACATGATTGTATACAACATCATGTGTTAATGCAATATTCATGTTCGGTTTGCTTGTTTTGTTTGAATTTTGTTCGCTCACACGCCATCAAGCGATTGGCATGATGGTTTGTGTGTTGGACTACGATGAGCGACAGTCCGCGTTCAAATCCCGGTGATGTCAAATTGGTCAATTGTAATGATATGCAATTTTTCCTCAATGTATTTGCTTGTATAAATTTTAATAAAAACAAAATAAAATAAGAACTCGGTTTGGCTTGAGAATTGAACCTTGATATTCAAATTCAAATCAAATTAACAAGCGCTGAACCAACTGAACCACGAAATATAAGTTTTGCTTGCGCTCTAATTGTATACTTAGCTTACTATGAACTGAGTTGCCTTATAAGTGGTCACTGTAAACATAATATATTTATTGCATCAAATTATCAAAGTTGCTTGTGAACGCAATATATTAATCGTAACAAAGAAACTTGCTTACGCAAACTATTTATAGTAACCGTAATATAGGAACAAGTTTCTAGTAACAAAAAAATATGTGTGTGGCCGCCAAGCACGGAATAAGTGAAACTTTAACCCAAAAAAGTAGAGAGTTTTTAATTTAGTTTTACTAAAAAATCTCATTTAATATAAAGCCATGAGAAGATTAAGTGACCAACTGTAAATGACCTCAGAAAATCCCATTGCATACGATTGGCCATAGAATCATCCATATTTGTCCAAATGATTAATGGAATTCATGAAATTGACAATGACCCGCCTGTGACCTCAGATAATCTTATGTATGTAAACGTGTCACAGTTGGAAATTGACGTATCAAGTTGAAAATTCCACCTTCAAAGAGTACGGTCTAAAACTTTGTTGATGGAGTCCGAACTTTAATCTGTTAGTTCGGACTCAAACCATTGTTCAATAATTTTTTTGCTTCGAATTTATAAGGTGTTTCGAACACTTAATTTCACCTTAATTCGCCGCCGTTGCATTTGTTTCATTGGTTTTACTACCCGTTTCGTTCGCCGTATGTTGTATACGTGGCTAAAGAAGTTTCACTTCAAAATCTTGTTTGCTCTAACATTATGTTTGTGGTAAATATATTGTTTTTTGCGTGCAAGTATGTCCAACTAGAGGCATTTATTTTAAGAAATTTTGTAGTTATAATTAGTTTTAGTCATAGGACACTTGAATTGGGTAACCCAAAAACCAAAAAGTTTGCAAGAATTAATTGTTTCTTCATTCAACAAATTATACAAGTTTTTTGTATAAATATGTATTATATCGCTAATTTATCATTCATTTAAAGTGCGTAAACTATTTAGCATGCTTGAAAATAGTTCTTAGTTTAAATAAAAAAATGTGCTTTTAAGAATTATAAGAAAAACATAGGATTGCATTAACAAGAAAGGCTTCAAATTGCCAGCATTACACTTTTTTCGGTGTATGTTAACATATTTTAATACTTTTTTGTAATTTTGATATCAGAGTGTGAATGCTATTCGTACTTATGACTTCAGTTTGGCATTAATTTATCATAAGAAGCTCGTTCATTTTTTTTTTATGTCTTGTAACTCTGAGGTAAATTTTGATGTTGTTGTTTTTTGTGAACGAAAAATTTGTTTGAACGAAATTTTTATAGAAAAAATTTCATTGAGTCAAATGACAAAAATCATAAATTTCCGAATGAATCTTTAGCTTTTAAATAAAGATAATTTCAGTTAATGGTATTCTAAGGAACTGACACTTTGAATAATTTATTTTTATATTTTATAAAAATGTTATACTTTTACTTTTACTTACATGAATTCTACTTGCACAAAAATAATTATGTGTTGACAAAAGTGATTAACTCAGTAAAACTTACCTAAAAGAAAAGAAGAAAGAACGATTATTAGTAAAACGAATTATACAAAAAATAAATATTTTTATTTAAACTAAATTTGAAAGTATAATATTATGTTTAAAACTAATTCTTAACTATGTTCAATAGAATGTTTTCTACTCCTACTCCAATAGAATGTACTTCTTTGTACGATATCTAGTCTTACTAAATAGATTTTCTACTAATCGGATAATAAAAAAAGTGTTGAAATTAAATATTGACTGTTTCTTTCTATCAACCAAGTTTAACAAACGGCATACTTTTTATGGCAAAATAAGTAATTTTGTTATTAAAATTAAACTTAATATTTGAGCCTCTTAGTTGAGACAAATTTTTATTTGGTTTTTGTGTCAAACAGCAATCTCGAACGGTCAAAATACTTTGTGAAATGAAAAATAATTTTACTTATTTATTGCTTTATTGTTATTTTTGATTTGGTTAGCGAATCGAACCACAGACACATCGTAAAAGAATCGTTTGCTTTAAGGCAGTGACGTACTTCTACTGACTCATGGAGGAACAAAAAGAAAATTAAGCACAAGCAAACGAGTTTTTCACGTTTAAGTAGCATCAGCTGACATTTAATTATTATAATCGAATCATTATTTGATGGAACACTCAATGTATTGACAGAATATTAGATTTTATTGTATTAAATAAAAAAAAAGTAGCTTAATAGCAGCAAATGTAACCTTGGACTTAACGCATAAGAGTCGAAGACGCTTAGGTCGTGACGTGCTTCTACTGCCTTATTGATAAACAAAATGGAAACAATGTTAAAGCAATCGAATATTTCAGATATCAATAGATCAATAGAGATTTGGTTATTATAGCAAAACCATGTTTTGTTGGAACACTAATTATATATGCAGAAAATTATATTTAATCGAATGTAATCGAATGAAATGTTTGGAATGTTTTGAAAGTTATGTCAAGTAATATATTTTTGTAAAGCTGCTATTGACATTTTTTGATTATGTGCAGCAATATTAGCCTCAGGAACTGATTTACCAATTATTACTAAATCTCCATTATAATTAATTATTGTTTAATTAGTTATAAATAATAGATATTTATTAAAATTTGTTAAAAGTGAAAAATGATTGTCATTCAGACGCCAAGCTCATGAAAACATTTAGTTTATGAAAATAATTTTTTTTCTCAGTGTACAAAAAATTAAATTCTTACAAATAAGCAGTTTTGCACAAAGTTAATTTAAGTTTCATTGAATTTTTTTAAACTATGTCACGCCACTGGAGACAGGTAGCTAAATTTATATTATGATGAAGCTTATTTATTTAACTGTGTGCGCATGTGAGTTTGTGTGTGTGGTGTATGTTAAGGGTTTTTGTTGTAAATTTTATTTGCAATTTTATGATTGCTATTGTTGTTGTTGCTGCTGCAGCTTTTTTGCAGTTGCTGATGCTGCATATAATGAAGCAGCAACAACAACATCAACATAAACGTCATTACTTTTGTTGCTGTTGGTAACATTGAGGCTGCTATAAAGCTTTAACAACTACAACAGCAACAAAACAACAGAGCACAAACATAAAAAAGGATAAAGGCAGCAGCACAAAATATATAAATAAATAAATAAATAAATCAATAAAATAAAAGAAAATTGTTGTAGAGCCGTTGCTGCTGCTGTTGCTGATGGTTTTGCTGTTTCTGTTGTTGGGATGCTGTAGGTGGTGGTGATGGCGGCGGTTGTTGGTTGAGGGCGTGCAGCAAAGCGACGAGCATAAAATCTGCCAGCGCGCATTTTAAGCGAATTTTTTAGTAATGCCAAACATAGCAACAACAACAATACGAATAACAATAACAACAACAATAAAAACAATGCGCATAAAACGTGACCAACCATTTTTCAATGTCAGACAAAATGTTGTTTTGGTTGTGTTGCTTTTTATGCCTTTTGGAGTTTTATTGTGTTTTTGCTGCTGCTGTTGTTGTTGTTGTTGTATTTTTAGCTTTATTTTTGCATTGTTTTTTCAGCCATTTTTTATGGCTACATATGTCAGTTTGTGTTTGTGTGTGTGAATTTCTAGCATTGTTTTTAATTATTTATGTTTGCAACATTTTTAATGTTGCTGAGTCGTCGTCGTCGTCGTCGTCGTCTACGTCTGCATGCAACATTGTTATTCTTCAGATGCAGATTTTCTCCAAAGTTTTTCGATTATAAATTCTTGTGCTCATAATATTTGCGCTCATAAAAATTTACGCTACATAAAATTGTTTTATATCCAAACTTATATCGAACAGCTTTTATTTATTGAATTATTCTTATTTTCTTTTCAGCCACTCGCTGCTTTAGTTTTCACAGAATTTTTCTTTTATATACATATAAAAGTAAAATATATTTTTTTGCGCGCTGTCATGATGTAAAAGAAAAAAAAACAAAATTACTTCGTTGGCTCGACAGTTTTTAATGGAGCGTGAAAATTTATGAAAAATCAATTTTCACAAAATGCAGAAATGCTTGAAATTCGGACTGAAATAATGGGTGTGGCAAGGTGTGGCGAGTGTGTGGGGCGCGTGTTTGAGTGGAAATATGTTGGCAGCATTTTATGTTGTATGCTATTTTGTTTTTGCTTTTTTTTTGCAAAAGTTGTTTTTGTATTGTTGTTTTTTTTTATATACTAGCTGTTAATACCCGGTTTTACTCGGGACACTATTATTAATATAACAATATTTTTCACAAGAGAATATAATATGGAACATATAATCCTTAAAGGGGTTAAGAAGAACGAAATTTTGGGCATATTTGTTTTTACAATATATTTTTTTGCAAAATTTTAATAGTTTTACGATTTTTCATTTAAAAAATCGGAGTTCTGAGAATTTTTAATATTATGAAATTTTTTTAAATTTTTTATAAGAAATATAGTCCGACTGTTAGAATCGATTTTGCATTTTATGTTTAGCTGTAAAGTTTCTTGTATGACTGTCTGTCATACATTTTGACAGTAGCCAGATCTGAATACTAGAAATGCTTCGAACTGTTAGAATCGATTTTTCATTTTATGTTTAGCTGTAAAGTTTCTTGTATGACTATCTGTCATACATTTTGACAGTAGCCAGAGCTGAATACTAGAAATGAATACTGAATACTTCGAACAAATTTCCGAAAATATACTGTCGAACCTAAAATTTAATAGCTAGAGCGAAGCTAATTACAAATGTTCAAAAATGTCCGCTCGGCGCCTGAAGCTATGCATCACTTGCTCATGTTTAATACTTTTTATTTGCTTTCTACCTTGTTTGCTGCTTAAATGATTTTAAGTTTATGACGCATAATTGAATCAAAGCCACTAAATTAAATAAGTGTGCAAAAGTGACAGCAACATGACGCGAAGTTGGCGTCAAAAAACGGTTGCACTGCAACGACAGCAGCGCATTGGAATAAAATTCACTTTCATTTGATTGCATGCATTTAGGCGAGTTGCACGTTAAGCGCCAACAGGTAGTGCAACTGCAACAACAACAATAAAAACAACAATAATCAACTTTGCAACTACAGCAAAATTGAATAAAGTCTGGCAACATGAAGCAAAAAAAAAGAGAAAAAAAAAAGAAAAATATGGCAGCAACATGCAGTATTCATTATTTTAGCGCTAATTAAAAAAACGTGCATACATCGACAACAACAACAACAACAACAGCAGTCACAACAGCAAAAGCAATAAAAGCGTAGCAAAAAAAATTGACCCCCCCCTTTAAGCACGATTCTGGATACTGCGTTGTGATGCGCGTTTTTTTTTTCTTTTTTTCGCTTCAAACCTTCTGCACTTCACAAGGTCCGGCAACATTTTTCAATTTTATTTTTTTTTTTTTGTTTTCAACATGTAAAAATCAGTCCTTTTAGGGCATGAATAACAACAACAACAACAGCAAAAAAGTGGAAATAAAACAACAAAAATTTGTAGGTTTGCTTATTGTATTAACTGCTGTCTGCTGTTTCACTTAGGCTGTGTGGGCAGTCGGCGTATGAGTGTATGCATGCGTGTGTATGTGTGTGGTGTTAGTGTGTCTGTTTCTATGCGAGCCTGCTATGCATTCTTTTGTACCAACTCTTTTTTTTTTTTACCAGGTTTTTGCAGCTTTTTTATGATCGGCAGCTGATGCGGAATCCTTTCGCTTTCATGCATTTAACGACATTAAAAAACGCCACACAGTCGAGGGGGAGCCGCTAACATGCATATGTGTGTGTGTGTGTGTGTGTTGACATGTTGCTGTGCGTGTGTGTGCCTGCAGGAGTACATAAGTATTTGTCTGCCCGAAGAGGAACACAAACTGGGGAGCAAGCTAGTCAGCCAGCCAGCCAACCAGCCAGACATCAGCAGCAAAAACGCGCTAGACTTGATTGCAAAAAAAAAAAAAAGAATTAAACAATAAAATCAAAAAAAAAAAAAAAAAAACATAAAACAAAACAAAGCCACAAAAAACTGCATTTCAGCTTGGGGAATACGTATGGCAAAAGCAAAAAACAAAAAAATAAAAAAACAAAATAAAAATTTAGAGGACATAAAAAATATCCTGCACCTCTAAACATTTAACTCAAGATGTAAGATCAAGTGAGTGGCAAGGGAGGGTTCCACGTAGACATGTGTTGGCATGCTGATGCTGTTGCTATTTGAGTTTTGTTGCTGTTTGTAGTACTTTAAGACAATGAATAGGAGTGCTTAGAAGTTTTGTTAACAAGAACTTTTAATTTAAGAAAAATCATCAAATCTATAGTTAATGCTTTTGAAAACTTCGCTATGTTAAAAAATACATCTTCAAAATATAAGAAGTTTCCACGCTAGAGTTTATAAAAAAAACTGCACAAGACCTACTAACCATTATACTTCACTACTGCACAGTAGTAGCGCATAGGTATAATATAGTTATATACTATATATAGTATACTGTACTTCTTTCAGTGCGCAGTGTTTTCTTTTTGTCAAAAATAGAAAATAAACATAATTTCCAAAAACCTCTCGTTTGCTTGTTCATCCATTTTTGTTCTTCCATGAACTGGTAGATGTACGTCACGACGTTAGTGCGTTCGACTCTTATTCGATGGGTGTGGGGTTCGATTCGCAGTGAAAGAGATAAAGTAAATTTTGATATTATGCAATTTTCTTTTTTTAAATATTTGTCTATATGAAAGTTAAATAACCAAAAATAAGATAAGTATTATTATTTTTCTTTCACATAGTTTTTCACTAGTTTTTTTAACTATAATCAAATAAAAATTTTTCTCAACTAGAATGTTATTTCATATGCCAAATATATATTTCGCCAAAGGCAAGTTGGTTAATAAAAACAAAATCTTTGTTGGTAGAAAGGCACTTTTTTCCCAATATAGCTTTGATATAGCGGTCTGCCTCACACGGAGGAACATTTGAAACATGGCAGACTCAACTAAAAAGATTTGACACCTGAACATCTTTGGTTCGAAAAAAAAAATGTTAGCTTAAACCAAAAAATCTAAAAATTTTGTAAAGGATCTTTTGCTCTCATCGGATCATATAATATCAATGAAATGTAAGGCGCAAAAAACGCAAAAGAAATGGATAAAAATTATAGAAACTCAATATAGCCTGATAAATTTTGAAATATGGGCCTGGGGACCATAGAAGTTAAAAGAAAAAAAACTTTTTTCTTGAAATTTATATATTTCTTATAAACTTCATGTTTTTTAACCTTTTATAACCTCCGAACGAAAATTGTTCAATAAAGTAAAAATTAGGTATTTTCTGTACACGCCATGGACTGTCGAGTTGATATATGCATTTTCATTTGACCAGATATGACTGTCAAGTCTGTTGAGATATCGCTATCGGTTTTTAAAGAGGAGAATTAAAAAGAGGATACATATGAAAAAACCTGTAAGCTTTCTGGGAAGGTTGTGCTTTCCACCTTCTTTTTTGGGAGCACTTTTCTCTAGCATTTTCCGCCAAAATAGACCAGATTTTTTTCCTGTAAAAAACTAAAGGTAAACTGCGAAAAAGAAGACCGTTTTATATTTTTTTGTTGAAGCCAATCTTTCTTCTTTAGCCGCGCATTAAGCCTGCGATAAAATTTTTAATTTTTCAACACTTGCTTGGGTATTTTAGACATTAAGCAGTAATGGGTTAACGGCCTTATCAGAAATCGCAACTCATGTGAGTGAGTGACGGTGCATTGGCTGTGGCATCATACAGAAAATCCATTTCTGATAGGTTTTGAGATGTTCAAAACAACTTTTACGTTGTTTTCACTCTGTTTTGCTGTGAGTTCACATTTATCTATACAAATTTGGCGCCTTTTAATAGTTTTGAAGTTTCATTTCATTATTCTCAGTTATAAAAATAATGCATTTTATTTTAAAAAATATGCTTATCATATATTTCCATTAATGCTCTGTACTGGTTTCCGATCACTGTATCAGTTGCCAAAACCAAAAGTAAGTATGTCCAAATCCTTATTCATCAAATTGGTTGGTGCTTTGAGTTGAAATATTGATCGTTTTAGTCTGAATGTAAGTACATAATTTTCGAAAATTAAAATATTTCAAATATCATTGAAATCTGTTGTTGAATGTTGTTCGGTTTCAGATTGTATGGGAGGGAGTGGGTGGGTGTTAATGAACCGATGTTTAATGTTTGAAAACCGTGCTTTTTTTAATAAGCCATTCAAAGATGACATTTAAATTTTATATATCGACGTTTTTCTTTTTGCAGTTTGCACATATACGGAATGTGAGCTGTGGGAGGAAGCGGGGCGAGGCTTGGGTCTTACAGGCACATTTTTTATATATTTTAATATGACTTAAAAATAACTCCTTAACAAATTATATAAATATTCTTCAACGTATATTACTTTTGACACAAGAATGGAAGAAATCAGAAAATTTCGAGATATTTCATATGAGTCGAAGAAATATTTTTAATTAGGCAATTTTACACAAAAAATAAGCACACAATTTAACAAGAGTCAAAAGTTTTTGAGTTATAGGGCAAAGCGTGACTCAACTCGATGTTTTCTTAAACAATAACCAAAAAAGTTTTCGAAAACGGTGTGACTAAATCGCCATTCTTCAAATATCTTATAAATAGGAATTTTATTCTTATTTTGTGCTAAAAGACTTTTGTTCTAGTGCTAGTTTGACAAAAAAAATTGTGAAAAAATTTCCGTAGGATCAGAAGATGATGAATTATACGCTGAAAATCAGCAATAGGTAGGTTTTTCAAAGTATATCATTAATGGAAATTTTATGGTCATTTGGTTTAAATAAACTTCTTAGGATCAGAAGTATTTGAGATATGCGGCGAACGAGTCGCTAAAATCGGGTATTTCTAAATATTTCGTAAATGGGAATTTTGAGGTATTGTAGGGAAAAGGAGAACTTTTGCTTATTAGATAAATCTGCATAAAAATTTCAGAATTTCCGTGGCATAAAAAGTTTTCGAAAAAAAAAGTTATAAAAACTAAAAAAAAGTTATCTACACTGAGAAAAAAACACATACCTTGCTCCGGTAAAAAATTTCTCTATTTTTCATAATAGCAATTTTCTCTTTTTCAAATAAAATTTTCTTCAATTAGAATAAATTTTCACATTTTCAGAGAAATATTTCTTTACTTCTAGGAAATGGAAATATTTCAATGTCTCTAATAATGATAAGTATTTTTCTCGCACAAAAAATGTCTCAATTATAGAGAAATTTTATTGAAAATGAAAAACTTTTCTTATATTTTGATAAAAAATTTACTATGAGAAGTATTTTCTTCAATAAAAACAAATATTTTCTCAAAAATAAAAAAGTATTTTTCTCTAAAAACGATATATTTTTCTATTTCATGGAACCTTTTTATCATTTTTAGAGAATTTTAAGTATCGCAATTAGAGAATAGCATTCTCTGGAGCAAAGTCTATAACATTTTTCTTTAAATATGATGCCTTTTTTATCATATTCCGAGACACTTTTTTTCTGAGTGTAAAGTCGGCATTTCGAATATCTCGTTAACGAGAATTTTAGGTAATTTTGACAAAACTGACTTTGTTCCCTAGATAGCTTGATACCAACGTAAAATCATAAACAAAATTTCCCCAAGATCGAAGTTTTTTATACTGCGAAAAAAGTCGCCGAAATAGGAAGCTTTTTTCATATTTCTCTCAAATGGGAATTTTGTGTACATTTGTGTAAATCGAGATGTTTTCCACTAATAATATTCTGAAAAATATGAAAAAAAAACAATAGAAACATGAATATTTCTTAATTTTTGTGAAGAAAATTCATAAAATGTATGTACAAAGATGAGGAGAATAAGAACGGTTCCATGAGATAAGTGACAAAAATGCATAAATCTCATGCAGAGATATATATATAATGAAAAACGTAAACTATTTTATGTGTTTAGAGACCGATATTTAAATTATTCAAGTACAAGGGCCAGAAAAATATTTCATGACGTAAAAATCAAAATGCCTGACACTCGTGTACTTTTACAATAGAAGCGTGAACTATTTTATGCATTAAGTGACAAAAGTTCAAACATCCTATAGGTTTCTTGGATCAAACTTTACGAGTCATATGGAAATAAACGTGAAAATTTATTAAACAATCAATAAAAATAAAACAATTTATCAAAATAAACATCATATCGTACTTTAAATCTAAAAAACCTTAAGAACAGATTTAATATTTTTATAAAAGAAGACAAAAAAGAAGTAAAACAACAGATTTTTTATATTTAAGAATCACACCTGTTTTTGATTTTAGTCAATAAAATAGCTATTTTTTGAAGTATCAGTTTGAAATTTAGTTAGATGTCTTAGATAGGTTCATTAATTTTAATAATAAAAATTTATATGATAATTTTTTTTTATGTCAGACCTTTTTGGATTTTATATAGCATTAAAGTATCTACTGTTATGCAACATGTTATACTCTCTTTCTACTTCGGTTTACCGAAATAGATCTTTAAAATTTGATTTTGGGTAATTTGAAGTCGTTTAATTAATTTCGAATGTTTAATTCTGATAACAGTTTTTACTTATTATTACCTTAAACTTCTTTGTATTTATGGATTTACCTCGATCATCCCCTTCCCCTTCCCATTCATGACTATGAATATTTGTCAGACTATTAAAATCGATTTGTTGTTTTTTTATGTGCAAAGTTAAAAAACATTTAATTTGTTCTTAACCATGACAAATTTTTATCAATATGCCAGATATGCCGAAACTTATTAACTTGGCTAAAATGCGAGCACAAACAAAACATGATAACCACCAAATATAATTTTATGTTTATATCTATTTATGTACACTTCTATTTTTATTAGCAATTTAAGAAATTTCAACATAAAATGTCAACAACAGCAGCAGCAACAACAACAGCAACATTGCTGCTATAAAAATCCTTGTGCTATTTTGAAGAGTCCTTTAAAGTTCAAACACACACACACACACTGACATACAAACAAATACATGACAGTGACGAGTGTATAGCTATGAGAATGTTTTTTGCTAGGTTGTTATATTTTATCATTATTATTATTGTTGTTACTTTAGTTGTTGTTTTTGTTGTTGTTGTTGTTGTGGTTGTTGTTCTTGTTTTATCTTGCTTATTGATATGCTGTTTATGTTAAAAATAAAACAATAATAACGAAAAAAAAAATTACAAAAAAACAACAAAGCAAAATTAAAGTAAGCAAAAATAAACAATTTCGCAAAATATCAAAGTAGTGACAAAGTGCAAAGGAGGTGTGGAAAGTGAGTAAAACAGCACAGCACGGCAAAGGAAACAATAATAAACTGAACAACAAAGAGAATTTATGAGCTTTTTGTCTTTTAAGGGTAATTTTTCAAAGGCAACATAAAAAAAAAAATAAACAACAAGAGCAACCATAACAACAGCAACAAAAAAAAAAAAATAATAAAAAAATAAACAATAACTACAACATCAGCAACAATACCAACAGCAACAATATTAAATGAGAAAATTACTTGCTTTTGTTGTCTCATTTTGTTTGGCAAAAATATATGTTGTTGTTGTTTTTGTTGTTAGTATTGTTGTTGTTTTTCTTTACTTTGAATTTTTGTTATGCTTTTTTTATTGCTAGCCAATCTTAGTTTAGCTCCACGACCTGAGCAACATTTAGTTGCTGCACTTTTTTTTATTTTATTGCTCTACGTTTAACCTTTGGTTATAGCTGGGTATTAGAACAACAACAACAACAACAACAACAACAACAACAACAACAACAACAACAACAACAATTGCAATAAAAGATGCACAGTGAAGGCCACTATAAAAGGCTCAACTCAGGTATTCAAACAGAGGTTTAAATAGAGCAAACATTTAATTTGTCTTCTTGAAATTGTTTTTGTTTTTCTTTCTAGATAACTTAAAATTAAAGCGTTGAAATTAAAAAAAGAAAAATTAACCCTTTATAGCGCCTTGTTGCAGATGAGCAACAAATTAAATAAGTGCCTACAAACAGCTTCACGGTTCATTTATGGCAAATATAAAATTTTTATTATCCTGACGGAAAATAGCAGAATTTTTTTAAGTAAAAATAGTTGTGCGGGGGGAGGGGGGGGCTTGTCTAAAAAAATAAAATTATATTTTTGTTGTTAATATAGCTAAGCCTGTTAGAATGCTTCCAAGACATAGCCAAGAAAAGGCTTAAAAGAGTTGGTAGCAAAGACGGGTTCGAGTACGTTAGAGTGTTAAAATAACTAAAAAGGGTTTTTCTCGAACGGATATTTTTGATATTTCGATCCGATTTTGAATTTTACAAAATTTAATGTTTTTGAACAAAACTATAAGCAATTTAAGAGGACGTGAAAACTTCAAAATCTTTTTTTATTTCAATTTTTTAAAATGCGTTTAAGTTGAATACAAAAAATTATCATTTTGAAAACTTAAATATATATATTTTTACTAAAACTTACTCAAAAATTTTTTTTTATTATTTTAATCACATATATTGGTACTGGAATTTTTTCAAAAAATCATTAAAAAGAAATCATGGCGGGCGTGATAAAACAAAATCTACTTGACCGATCGTACTGAAATTTGAATATGTTGTTGTACACTTGTCGATGCATGGAATGAACTACGGACAGAAAAATCGGTTTTATAGTTTTTGAGTTTTTGGCCGATTTTGTCAAAAAAACTTGACAATTTTCGTATGTTATTTTTCAACCAAAATTGTTTCTTATAATTCATTCTATGGCGGTTTTGATGCTGATAAAAACCCCGTTTTCTGTTTTTTTTCCGATGTCCCAGTGAGTTGTTATCACGCCCGCCATGGTTTTTTGATGTTTTTTTTTAAAATAATTCCAGTAGCCATGTATGTAAATAAAAAATCAAATAAATTTTTGTTTTGTGTAATTTTTTTACTAGAAAATATATATTTAATTTTTTTTTTTTTTTAATTTATATATTATTTTTAATTCAACTTATTGGCATTTTAAAACATTAAAATAAATTTTTTTTAATTTTTTTTAATTTCATGTCTTTTAATTAACAAAACATATTTGGTTAATAACACAGTGCAGCACACATTTTCGGGGGTAACCCACCAAACCAATCTCAAACGATAGTATTTGACATCAGTAAAAAAAACCCCAAATAAGGCCCAAAATGACCCATACTGGTGAGATCTAAAGGGTTAAAATTTTCTGGGCAGATATTACTTACAAGCAATTTTTGTTTTCAACAACGACAGCAGTTCAAATTATAACTAAAAAGATTCGGTTCGAATGTTTAATTTCAGATGATTTAGAACAATTGCAAAGAATGAAATCACAAAAAATGAAAAGGATTTTGTATTGCAAAAAATTAGAGTTTCTCATGTCAATTGAACTATGAAATAGAAATGTTCGAAAAATAACTACAAGTCTCTTATATACCGCCTTAACCTTATGGAACTTAACAAGTTAACAAGAACTTAACAAGTTATTTTGATAAGAATAACATTTTTCAAAAAGTTATTTTTGGTTTTTTATATTGTAGTTAAAATATTTTCCCATTTTCCTAAATTTTATTACAAAAAAATTTTTTTTTATTTTACATAAATAATTTAAGTGTTTAAAAATTTAATTTAAAAATCATAGCAAATTAAAAAAGTGATTTTTAATAATTTAAGTGTTTTTTTATAAAGGGTGATTTTTTAAGAGCTTGATAACTTTTTTTTTAAAAAAAACGCATAAAATTTGCAAAATCTCATCGGTTCTTTATTTGAAACGTTAGATTGGTCCATGACATTTACTTTTTGAAGATAATTTCATTTAAATGTTGACCGCGGCTGCGTCTTAGGTGGTCCATTCGGAAAGTCCAATTTTGGGCAACTTTTTCGAGCATTTCGGCCGGAATAGCCCGAATTTCTTCGGAAATGTTGTCTTCCAAAGCTGGAATAGTTGCTGGCTTATTTCTGTAGACTTTAGACTTGACGTAGCCCCACAAAAAATAGTCTAAAGGCGTCAAATCGCATGATCTTGGTGGCCAACTTACCGGTCCATTTCTTGAGATTAATTGTTCTCCGAAGTTTTCCCTCAAAATGGCCATAGAATCGCAAGCTGTGTGGCATGTAGCGCCATCTTGTTGAAACCACATGTCAACCAAGTTCAGTTCTTCCATTTTTGGCAACAAAAAGTTTGTTAGCATCGAACGATAGCGATCGCCATTCACCGTAACGTTGCGTCCAACAGCATCTTTGAAAAAATACGGTCCAATGATTCCACCAGCGTACAAACCACACCAAACAGTGCATTTTTCGGGATGCATGGCCAGTTCTTGAACGGCTTCTGGTTGCTCTTCACTCCAAATGCGGCAATTTTGCTTATTTACGTAGCCATTCAACCAGAAATGAGCCTCATCGCTGAACAAAATTTGTCGATTTAAAAAGTTGCCCAAAATTGGACTTTCCGAATGGACCACCTAAGACGCAGCCGCGGTCAACATTTAAATGAAATTATCTTCAAAAAGTAAATGTCATGGACCAATCTAACGTTTCAAATAAAGAACCGATGAGATTTTGCAAATTTTATGCGTTTTTTTTTTAAAAAAAGTTATCAAGCTCTTAAAAAATCACCCTTTATGTATTTAAAAATCATAGCAAATTAAAAAAAAATGATTTTTTTAAGAAACATTTTATATAAATGAAAATCGGTTAAATAAGCTAAAAATGTGCTCATTTTTAAAAAAATAATATTCATTAATTATGTCATTATTTTTTCGCATACAACCCGAATTCGAAAAACTTTGTTAAATATTGATTTTCATATAAAAATCTTAATATAACGCCTTATCTCATTCCATTGTAGAAAATTTTTAAAAAATAGTTTTTAAGGATTTAAGTTTTAAATAGTTTTAATAAGTGCAAATTTATGAATAAAAGTCAATTATTTCGGCGGTTTTGGTCATTTTTTTTTTTTTTTGTAAAAAAATTATAAAATTTTTTTTTGCATAAAACATGAATTGCACCCAAAAAAGCTTTTAATTTTCTTTGTCATATAAAAATCTTTAACTCGATCGTTTTGCTTAAAAGTATTTGCCATGAAATAAGTTCTTGCGTTGTTACGGGTTAAATACACTTAAAGTTGTACATTAAACATTTCTCCCCCTTAGTCGCTATTTTCCCAACACCACTGTAGCGCACGAAATGCACTTTAGTTGGGCCGCATTTAAGTTTGTATCTACAACAAAAACAAAAAAAAAAAAAACCGCTCACACTAAAAGTACAACAAATGCGAGTATTCAGCTTAAAAACAACAGCAACAATAATAATAATAGCAACAATGCAAAACAAAAACAACAACAATAACTACAACAACAACATCTCTAAAACTCAAGATGTCTGCCCGTCGAAGGCTAAAGCAATATATTTGCCAAAAGTATCGGCCAGCAAGGCTGCAGTTTGCTTGCTACCCTGCACCTCCTGCTCTAAGCATTTTCATCTTCTTTTACCACTACTTCTCCGCAACTTCTACTTGTTTTGTTTCTTTATTTTGTGATGTTTTGTTGGTTTTCTGGCTACTACTACGACCAGGTCCAGAGCCATTAAATATTCGCCAAGCAGATAAATCATTTCATACCATTTTAAATTTTGTCTTTATTCTTTTGCGTTTTTCTTTTGTTGTTGTTGTTGTTGTTGTTGGATGATTTGTTGTTTATGGCTTTTTCTCTGAGAGCGAAAAACAAATCAAAAGAATTGCAAAAAAAAAACAAAAAAGTACAAAATAAATGCAATAAAGTTATTTAACTTGGCCAAGAAACTAAAATGCAAAATGCATAAAAAAGCTTTTTCTTATTTCGTTATATTTTTAATATTAATTCCTTATTTGGTGTTTAGCCTGTTTGAGGCCAAATTAATAACTAAGATTTGAATAACGTTATCTCGATTTTTGACTAAACGAAAAAAAGGGAGAAGCCTTTCATGTATTTAAAACATGTTTTAAAACATTGAGGACATGCTTGGAAATAACATCAATTTGTATGTACAGTAGGCTGTACCACCTTAGGGGCAAAAAAAAGTGTTTCGTGCATCGAATCTGAAGAAAGATGTTGATCCTTATGAGGCTCAGAAGCCGCATTATTATAAAGCAAAATATCTTATGGGCTGTAAACACCTTCTCACCTTAAAAATCCTTAGACCTGGATTTATAAGAAATGAAAGAATAGGAAGTCAAAGTTATGTTTATTCCGAAAATTGGCAGATGGGGTTAGCTTAGGACTTTAAACCTATTAGTCTATAATAATTTGCACTTATTGTTAGAAACATACTCGATAAAACATCAATACACAAAGACATGCAAAAACATGCCTACCTTAAAGATTATTACTTCCATCGAGATATCTCTTCATTTGAAACAATCTAGCATGACTCACTTACCGAGGTGGGCGTGGAAACATCTGTGTAGAACTTAATTAACTTACTAGCTATATCTGCCTCAAGAAGGGGCGATTTTTCCTCGTATATGACTCATAGCTATGCTGAATTCACTTAAAAATAGTGGTATGAAGACAGTGGTATATGCGTATGATGTGGTCGTTATGGTATCAGTTCTGATTCCCTTCATAATCAACGAGATTAGGCAGGGAGCTTTGTATTACCTCAGCCAATGGACTACCGGGTGCGGTGAATCCGAGCAAGGTATAACGGGTGCAATTCATACATGCCCTATTGATCTAAATTTTTTTTTTTTTTTTTAGCTTTGAACCAAGGATTTCAGGTGTCAAGCCTATTCAGTCAAGTCTGCCTTGGTTCGGAAATGGGAAGATAGATAATTAGTAGAGGAAGGGAAATCAAGTGTAGAATGTTCTAGTGTGGTGGAGTGCTATAGCAACATTCGAATTTGAATCTGAGGCAAGTGTTATGCCTTTACCTCAGTCTATCCGAGGTATCAAGCAATCTCATTCCACAAACATCTCTACCGCCAACTACAACTTCCAAAGTCGTATATATTGATGAAGTTTTAATTTCAGTTGATTAGAAATGAGGAAAGAATTAAAGAAAGGTTCGAACCCGGAACCTCTGGGTTGGCAGTCAAGCACGCTAACCACTCGACTAACGAGGTTGTCGTGAGCTCTACTTTCAGATGCAAAATCATGGAAGTTGGAGTTAAAAATTGAGGAAATGTATCTTAGAATCCTTAGCAAATGATATAAAACATATTGGTAGCACTGGGATAGTTCTGTAGCGTTTGGTACAAAAGTTTTAAGTCATAAAATATAGTTTCTAGTAATTTGAAATTCAAGATATTTTATTTGAAAATGTTGTAGAATAAGTCTACAAACCTTTGGATACTAATAGCAGGAAGAATAAGTGATTAAAACCCAAACAAATACCCAAATTCCCATTTTCTGGCTTAAGTCCTTTGTATCAAACGCTAAAGAGTTAAGAAACCTGGTTTAGCTACTGATATCTTGGCCATTTCACAATTTCAGCCCTTGAAAGGACTTTGACCGAGCTTCTTATGATCAATTGTGCTGTGTGTGTTATTAAATGTTTGCACACAATTGACCGAGAACTGGACCTACATGTTTTATGCCGACTCCAAAGTTCATGTTCTCAAGAAGCTTTACATGGCATTATTTACTCTCTGAGGTTTGCCATTGTCTGCAGAGAGGTGGTGACCGATCAGAAAAATTTTTTTATTGAAAAAACTTTTCGCCACGGCTGGGGATCGAACCCGGGTTCCGAGCATGCTAAGCCACACACTTAACCTGCATGCCACGGTCACAATAATTCAAAAAAATGTTATATGCCTGACTAATCCAAGTTTTCTAATCTCATTTTGATAAGGAGGTGCAGTCGTGGAAAAACAAATAAGGCTTCGAAAGTATTTTATACTGGCTCCGAGTTGTTTTACTTGATTAGACATTTTTGCGTCGTTATAAAAATACCCAACTTAGTATTCGGCAGTATTACAATACTGGGATACTATGAAAAGCTTGCTTATCAAGTCATGCATGCATAACACTATCAATTAATGAGCAGTTTTGTTAAGTGCTCATTCCGGGTGAAAAACCATTTTGTCAAAGGGACTTTAGTGAGCTGGCCTTTTGAGAAGTTTTGTGCTGGCTGTGGTAAGCTCAATGTCGAGAGCTAGACAAAGAGTCAACATGGCGTTGCGCTTCGTACAACCAGGCTGGCATATCCTAAATGCAAGAGATTTAAGGTCGGTCTCGCTTCAGAGCCAATGAAGGTGAATTGAAATTAACCTCAAATTAAATGTTCACACATTGGCACTTTGAGTTTCAAATGAGTAAATCTTAGTACTTGAACTGGTTAACGGTATCGGATATTTGGAAAATAATAAATTTTATATGGCGGAAATGGCAATTGAATTCCGCTTGAAACAAAGGAGTTTTGTAGATTTTTGGATGTTGAATGTCTTGAACATGGTCGATAGATTTAATTATGTTACTACAAATGGTTTTGAGAAAGCAACTACTACACTGAAAAAATACCTATCTGTCTGCGATAAAAATTTCTCTATTTTCGATAATAGCAATTTTTTCTTTTTTAAATAAAATTTTCTTCAATTAGAATAAATTTTCACATTTTCGAAAAAATATTTCTTAACTTTAAATATTTTTATCTTATAATGATAAGTATTTTTCGCGTACAAAAAATTTTCATTTATTGAATTTATTGAAAAAAATGAAAAACTGAAAATTCTTATATTTTGATAAAAAATTCACTATGTATATATTTTCACTATGCACTATGCGAAGTATTTTCTTCAATAAAAACAAATCTTTTCTCAAAAATAAAAAAAGTTTTCTTCTCTAAAAACGATATATTTTTATATATTTCCCTTTTTCATGGAAGTTTTTTATTATTTTTAGGGAATTTTTAGGATCACATTTAGAGAAAAGTCATCTCTGGAGCAAAGTCGATACCATTTTTCTCTATATATGATGCCTTTTTTTATCATATTCCGAGAAAATTTTTTCTAAGTGTAGTAGACAAATATCGGCCCAAGCGAATGCAACACTCTCGATTGCTTAGAAGAACATCAGTATGATTTGTTTCGTGACATTTAGTCCTGAGAACGCGTCTATTGGGAGTTGGTTTTAATTGGTTGGTTTTTAAGGACAAGTAAAATTAAGCCGTGTGGTGACCGTGGCGTGCAGGTTAAGTGTGTGGCTTAGCACGCTTGGAGCCCGAGTTCGATCCCCAGACGCGGCGAAAAGTTTTTTCAATAAAAAAATTTTTCTGATCGGTCACCACCTCTCTGCAGACAATGGCTAACCTTAGAGAGTAAATAATGCCATGTAAAGCTTCTTGAGAACATGAGCCGTTCGGAGTCGGCATAAAACATGTAGGTCCAGTTCTCGGTTAATTGTGTGCAAACATTTAATAACACACACAACACAATTGATTATAAGAAGCTCGGTCAAAGTCCTTTCAAGGGCTGAAATGGCCAATTTGTTTTTTTTTTTTTTTTTTAAATTAAGCCGTAAGGTATGTGTCTTAACACTTCTGGACTTCACTTCTACATATTAAACTAACTGTAGCAAACCGAATAAAGCGGACTGGCAACTGCAAGAAAATTCCATATGAGCACGGAAAAATTCTTAGTTTACTTCCACCGTAACGAAGGATTAACAGCATAGACATAGATCAAATCTCTATTTTGCTAAGACATTCACTAGCAGATTCCCAACCAAAGCGGAATGTCTACGATGTAACCTTCTATACTGCTGTGTCTAAAATAGAATGCGCAGTTGGAGCCGGTACAGACTTGGAGCAACTGGGTGTTGTTAGCTCATTCTGCCTACCAGACGCAGCCAGAATCTTGCAGGCAAAACTTCTAGCGATAAGAAAGGCTTGTTGGGCTATAAGTAGTGCCAGCACAAACCACCCCGATAGAGCGTTAGCTGCTGCTGAATCCAACTCCAAGTTAGTAAAAAGGAGCTGATCAGGCTGAGATGTCAACTTGATAAAATAATTATTTTGGGTACCTAGCCACAGAAACATTTATGGTAGTGAGTGCATGAACTAGTCTCTCCTTGATGCGATAACAGCGGACACAGTTGTGGTTGCTCTGAATTCGGTTCAGGGCTAAGTTTTCTTATACTACATTGACTTAACTTATCGCAGATGGAAGAATTTTAAAACCTGTGCTATAGTCAGGCAGATATGGCCTTCATATAGCTCAAGCAGAACTCTCGAATTGTTAATGAGATCTCAGTCTTATATAGCTAGAGAACTGGCAATCACTACAGGTCATTAGTGTATTAGTGTTCAAGCTGAGAGACTTGGCATTCTTTTGAACTCCCTCTGCCGTGGCTGTAACGATCCGAACACAAAGAAAACAGCGTTTTACTTTCCATGTGCTTTATCAGCGCTGGCAAGTATACTGGGAAAACCCTTCTTCGACAACCTAGAGGAACTTTCAGCCACAAGGAATGATAGACATTTGACTACTTTATAAATATCACCACAAATACAACCTAAATATCTCAGTATCACAATATTACCAGGGATACCAAATTGATATCAGAAATTTGTTTCATTCTCTTTATCTACATAAATCACAAAGCAAACTTGGCCAGGTTGGACAAGGTCAAGAGTAATGAATGGCTCAAAAAGATACACATATTCCTTAACTGAACTGAACGGCTCTGAGAAAACATACCTTTTCGTATTGCCCCACTCATTAGAACGCACGAGAATAAGAGATAAAGGAATTAAAACTGTTCAATACAGCCCATTGGATACTGACCGTAGCTGAATCACTTATCCATTTAACCAATATCGAATCTGAAGCATTGTGTGAGATACAAATTCGAAAAATTTTTATTTTTATTTGTTACTAGCTGTTACCAGGCGCGTTGCCGCCGTCCTTATCCAATGTCTGTTCAGTTTGCCAATAGTTTGCCTCTCTGAGTTTCAATATTCTGTTCAAAGCTTTAAATATAAAAATTTTCTTTTATGAACGGGTCTTTAATAACCGTTTTAGTTTGCGAGTACTTCCGAGTAGAAAGATATAACCAAAAAGTTACTCCAAACCAAGTTTCTTTAATATGTGACTATTAATTCCAAAGCTACAAAAATGTGTCTTATATGGGCGGATCCATCGATTGTACGATGCCAGTTCCAGTAGCAGGACACCACCAACTAGTAACTCCATTCTGAGCTTAAATATTCTGTGACTTTTACTTCTATAACTATTCTGTATAGACCGTTTTCAAATGCCCGAGTCTGTTTTATAATTTAAAGACCTGGCCAATCAGTAACCTCATACTGAGTTTTATTATTATACGACTTTTAGTCCCAAATCTATGTGGTATCAAAAAAATGGAACTTTATGGGCGGTACCATGACACCTTTTTCAAAGATCCCTCAAATTTAACAGTCGAAGACCAAGATTCAATAGCAAGTTCGTACTTATAGACGTATTTAAAAAAGAGTGAAGAGTGAAAAATACTTTGAGAATAGGTCGATTCTCATACTTACCAAATATACAAAAAAAAAATTCATTAAAATCGGTACAGCCGTTTCGGAGGAGTTCAAACACTAACACCGTGACACGAGATTTTTATATATTTATTAGAAGATGTTGTGGGTCTAATTTTTTTTATTTCTATTGCCCATTTGAATTTTTCATCATATCAGATTTACTATCAGATATAAAAGTATTATATATAGATGTTTTTGTCTCGAAAAGGCATCGTTATAAAACATATTCACTAGATCTCAGTTCTTACCATCCTAATGTACCATGGATCAGAAAATTTAAGCTAAAAAAAAAATTAAAATTGGATATTGTCGACGTAGTCCTGACACGAATAGTTTAGCATGGCGACCTTGAACCCACGAACGCTTCGATGAATGCAATTATTGTTACCGGCGTTATAAGGCACTGTTGGGTAGCTTTAGGTTTTGTTTCAGCTGTATTTGACTTTTTCACAAAAGATTTTAAAATGTTACATAAGTTTATCTTTTATTGGTCGATTGTCAGGGTCAATAACAAGTTAATTTATTGCTAGTGAAAGTGCATTATTTTCGAATATTAAATTTAACATTTGACAGAAATCCTTTGAAAAAATATTGCTTACTATAAAAATTATGTAAACGTTTAGATATTCAATTGAAAATAAAGATCAGCAATAAATAAAAAAAATTTTTTTTTTTCCATACAAAAAAGCTATGCAGTCAATTATTATGCCGTAAATCTAAGAAAATAAATATGTTTTTAATAACTGATTTACGGCCTGGCCGTCAATTTGTACAAAATCATAATAATTTGTAGCCAGCAACAGACGTAAACGAGATCCACCTGTTGCTGTTATTGCATTCTTGCCATGGCTGTGATGGCCAACAATAGCATTAAATACAGCAACAGCAACAGCAACAAAAACTTGACAATATTAATAAATTGCTGGGAATTATAAAAACCAATAATGACAACAACAACAAGCAAAAAGACAACAACATAAAGTCACGTTCAAATTGCATGCTGCAAATAAGAATGCAGATAAACAAGCAGCAAAAATAGTTGCAAGAAAACAATAAAAACAAGAAGCAACAGAAAAAAAATCAAACCCTTAACACGCGCAACACCTTCATTAAAATCCAAGCAGCAACAGCAGCATCAGTCGTCCAGCTGTACGCTTGCACAACATCAAGTTGCATGTTGGTCCATGCAACAGGACGAGAACATGGATAACAAAATAAAACAGCAACACAACTTTTTTCAAAGACAAGCGTATACTTGGCAGCGTTGCCATATTTTTGCCCTCGAGCAGTGTGAATGACTTTTCGTTGGCCTGCGAGTGCTGCGCTGATTATAACTTAGCTGCACGTCTAATAAGCAGTTGCTGTTGCTTAAATTGTTGCCAACAACAATATGCTCTGACTCTTTCTATTTATATAACCATCTCTTGCGCTCTCTCTACTATGCTAGGGCTGTTGATGTTCTGCATCATAATTATTTTTGTTTTTCCATAGCTTAGATTTTGTTATTTTAAGCTTGTAATCAAAATATATATGAAAACTTTTAAGAAACAACAACAATAACAAATTTGCGCCTGCGCAACTGCAGCTGGTTAGTTAGTAATTATTTCTATAGCATCTCTTGTTGCAGCTTCAAGAGTCAACTATTTAGCCTCACTCACTAGTGCTATTTTGCATAGTCATATATTTGTTTTTTTTTTTATATTTTAATTGAGCTATTTTGCTATTTTGCTGATGTTGTCGTAGCAGAATTTAAACTTGCAAAACCCTCTATTTTGAAGCTGGGAAGGATGTTCTGAGTTATTGTTTAATTATAAGCTGTGCAAATTGGTTCTGGTCTAGCTTGAGGAAATTATTTTTTCTAATTTGCATACAGGTTGTGATTTATGACAGAAACGGCTATGAATAACGCAATTATTCGAGAAGTTATGTTGCTGGCTAATATTTAATAAATATTTGCCTTTAATTAAATTTTAAAATTAGTCTTGCAGACTTTTTAGCATTAACAGGTCTGTTCAGAAAACACGTTTTGAAAAAAGCTTTTTGTAAATACCTGAAATTTTTATTGAAACAGTTTTTGTCTCTTTCTCTTTACACAAGTCGTTTGAGATAAGTCGTTTTAAATTAAAATCAACCGCCCAACTTCCATCATTTTCCATTTCACTTTAACTACATTCCGCATTAACTTTGTTTATTGTAAATTATTTGGCAATTTATTTGTTTTAAAATAATTCTTAGTATCACTTCCCTCTTTTCCTCCCTCTCTGCCTCATATTTTAACTAACTTAAATCATTTTAAATAAATTTTGTCGAAAACAAATTTTCTTATATATGTATCTTTGCATAACGTTGAGCATAAATTGTTTTTATTCTCGTTATTTCGTGGCATGCTTTTAAGCATTAATATCAGTTTTTTTTTCTGTTTTTTTTGTTTTTCAATTTCTTCTGCTCCTGCTTCTCCTTGAAATCTCCTTGAAGCATGCTTACGAAGCTTAAATGCGCGCTAGCATACAACTGCCATCTTGCTCTTACGTATGTACTCTATCTTTGTCTGTCATTTGGTTTTCTGCTTTTGCAGCTTCAACTCGCGTAGAGATGCTGACCATGACCTTTTTTAATGAAATTACGTACGTTCTTTACCTTTAATAATAAATCAGTTTGACAGCCTGTGAGAAGTTTTGCAAATTGCAAAAAGGC
Source organism: Tetanocera ferruginea (assembly GCA_958299015.1). Lineage (NCBI taxonomy): Eukaryota > Metazoa > Arthropoda > Insecta > Diptera > Sciomyzidae > Tetanocera > Tetanocera ferruginea. The sequence goes on along the minus strand of OY282644.1, from coordinate 114,278,478 downwards.
AGAGTATTTTTTTTCTTCATTTTTATTTTACGTATTTTTTATTGCTTATAGTTTGTTTCTTGCACACTCCATGACGATGATGAAAATAGCATTCGAAGCTGCAGCTAATGAAGTGACGGAAATTAAGTTAGTCTGCTAAAAGCTTTAGTGGAGCGCCAAGAGCTGTTGTTTAAATTTTTGTTGTAAGCTTGTTGCCAAGAAAACCCGATTTGGCAGGCATTAAAATTCTTTAAAATAATGAAGAAAATGTAGTAGAGGAAGAGAAAAAGCTTTTTGATTGCGCTTAGCACATTAGCATCTTTTGAGCTTTTTATATAAATTAAATTTTATTTTATTTTTAGCCTTAGCATTGCTTTAACTTTAAATTAGTTTTTTTTTATCTGTAAGTTATTTGCATTGTTTAAGCAACACAACTCTTGGTCATTATGAAGGACAATTTTGGACTGTTATCTTTAAAATGATGGCCATTTTGCCAGCACTCGGAGCATTTAATGCTTGACATTAAAACTAATTAATTTTACTGACCTCGGTTGAAATTAACATAAATATATGCCAAGTTTGCATAATATTTACTGTTATAATTGTAAGGTTTAATTAGCATTTGGATGGAGCACTTTTGACTCTAAAGTGAAATAATTTGAATTTATAGCAAGCAGGCAGAGTCACTTGAGTTTTATATTTTGATTAACTAAATTTTAGACTTCGCACAAAATTCTGACAAGCTCAAAATACCAACAAGATATTCCTTTTTCAAATACCTCAAGAAGGGCTCATATTCAGCAGGCTCAACAGGCTCTTGTTCTCTTTTAGAATGTTGATCTTGACCTTGATCTTGATTTTGACTTTGATCTTGATTTTGATCAAAGTCTTGATCATCATCATGATTTTGATCTTGATTTTAATCTTGATCTTGAACTTTTTCTTGGTCTTCATCTTCATCTTGATCTAGAACTTGATCTTGATCTTAATCTTGATCTTGATCTACGACTTGATCCTGATTTTGATCTTGATCTTGGTCTTGGTCTTGGTCTTGGTCTTGATATTGATATCGATCTTGGTCTTTATCTCGATCTTGATCTTGATCTTGATCTTGATCTTCATCTTGATCTTGATCTTGATCTTGATCTTGATCTTGATCTTGATCTTGATCTTGATCTTGATCTTGATCTTGATCTTGATCTTGACCTTGATCTTGATCTTGACCTTGATCTTGATCTTGATATTGTTCTTGATTTTCATATTGACTTTGATTTTGATCTTGATCTTGATCTTGATATTGATCTTGATCTTGATCTTGATCTTGATCCTGATCTTGATATTGATATTGACCTTGATCTTGATCTTGATATTGTTCTTGATTTTGATATTGATCTTGATATACATATTGATATTGATCTTAATATTGACCTTGACCTTGATCTTGATCCTGATCCTGATAAATATCTTGATCCTGATCTTGATCTTGATCTTGTTCCTGATCCTGAACCTGATCCTGATCCTAGTCTTGATATTGATCTTTATCATGATCATGATTTTGATCTTGATCATAATCTTTTTCTTGGTCTTCATCTTCATCTTGATCTAGAACTTGATTTTGATCTTGATCTTGATCTTGATATAGAACTTGATCTTGATCTAGATCTTGAATATGAAACTGATCTTGATAAACATATTCATATTGATCTTGACTATGGTCTTGCTCTTGGTCCTGATCCTTATAATTATCTTGATCCTGATCTTGATCTTGATCTTGATTATGATGATCTTGATTTTGATCTAAATTGTTACCTTGATCTAAATATTGTTTTGATTTTGATCTTCATCTTCATCTTGATATAGAACATGATTCTAACCTTGCTTTGGATCTTGGTCTTGGTCTTGAGATGGATATTGATAACTATTGAGGTCTTGATCTTAATTTTTATCCCGATTTGGATCTTGATATTGCTTTTGAGTTTTATTCTGATCTTGATCTTGAAGTTGGGTCTTGCTTTTGACCTTGATTTTGATATTGATATTGATCATGAACTTGATCATGATCCCGATCCTAAACCTGATTCTAGTCTTGATCTTGATCTTGATCTTAATAATGATATTGAACTTGATATTGATCTTGATCTTGGTTTTTATATTGAACTTGCGTCTTGATTTTTTATCTTGATTTTGATTTTGATATTAATTTTGATTTTCATCTTCATCTTAGTTTTGATATTGATCTTGATCTTGATCTGGAAATTCATCTTGATCTAGAACTTGATCCTGATCTTGATCTTAAACTTGGTCTGATTTTGATTTTGATTTCGATTTTGATTTTGATTTTGATTTTGATTTTGATTTTGATATTGATTTTGATTTTGATTTTGATTTTGATTTTGATTTTGATTTTGATTTTGATTTTGATTTTGATTTTGATTTTGATTTTGATTTTGATTTTGATTTTGATTTTGATTTTGATTTTGATTTTGATTTTGATTTTGATTTTGATTTTGATTTTGATTTTGATTTTGATTTTGATTTTGATTTTGATTTTGATTTTGATTTTGATTTTGATTTTGATTTTGATTTTGATTTTGATTTTGATTTTGATTTTGATTTTGATTTTGATTTTGATTTTGATTTTGATTTTGATTTTGATTTTGATTTTGATTTTGATTTTGATTTTGATTTTGATTTTGATTTTGATTTTGATTTTGATTTGAATCTCGGGATCTTTTGTTTTATGTTTTTTTGTCTCTTAATCTCTTGATCACTTGATCGTTTCATGTCTGGAACTCTTGATATTTTATCGCTTAACCTCTTGATCGCGTTTTTATGATATATTAATGATGGTATGTTGATCTCTTGATTTCTTGATCTCTTGATCTTTTAATCATTTTATCTTTTGATCTTTTGATATTTTGATCTTGTGATATTTTGATCTTTTGACATTTTGATATTTTGATATTTTAATCTTTTAATCTTTAGATCTTTTGATATTTTGATCTTTTGATCTTTTGATTTTTTGATCTTTTGATCTTTTGATCTTTTGATCTTTTGATCTTTTGATCTTTTGATCTTTTGATCCTTTGATCTTTTGATCTTTTGATCTTTTGATCTTTTGATCTTTTGATCTTTTGATCTTTTGATCTTTTGATCTTTGATCTTTTGATCTTGTGATCTTTTGATCTTTTGATCTTTTGATCTTTTGATCTTTTGATCTTTTGATCTTTTGATCTTTTGATCTTTGGATCTTTTGATCTTTTGATCTTTTGATCTTTTGATCTTTTGATTTTTTGATTTCTTGATTTCTTTTGATCTGTTGATCTTGTGATGGCTGGAGGTCTTTATCTTTTGAGCAAACTTTTTTTAACTTTAATACAAAATCGCATAAATTTTAATATTTCTTTGAACACCTGAGCTTTCTTCTGACCTAGGTTTGCTTGAATGATTGAAAAGTTCGTTTTTTTTTCTGTTTTTATAATATTTGTGAACATAAATAAGGAGATCTTTTGATCTTTTGATCTTTTGATCTTTGGATCTTTTGATCTTTTGATCTTTTGATCTTTTGATCTTTTGATCTTTTGATCTTTTGATCTTTTGATCTTTTGATCTTTTGATCTTTTGATCTTTTGATCTTTTGATCTTTTGATCTTTTGATCTTTTGATCTTTTGATCTTTTGATCTTTTGATCTTTTGATCTTTTGATCTTTTGATCTTTTGATCTTTTGATCTTTTGATCTTTTGATCTTTTGATCTTTTGATCTTTTGATTTCTTGATTTCTTGATTTCTTTTGATCTGTTGATCTTGTGATGGCTGGAGGTCTTTATCTTTTGAGCAAACTTTTTTTAACTTTAATACAAAATCGCATAAATTTTAATATTTCTTTGAACACCTGAGCTTTCTTCTGACCTAGGTTTGCTTTAATGATTGAAAAATTCCGGTTTTTTCTGTTTTTATATAATTTGTGAACATAAATAAGGAGTCCATGTAACTGTTTTTATTCTATGCTGCGCACATATAAACATATAATTAAATATTCTGTCAAATATTCAAACACACTTACACACAAACAAAATATATGTTTATATTATGCATTAAATATCTTTATACAATGGCATCCAAACATATATATTTGAGAGCCTTTGAAAATGCTTTTCTGTCGAAAATTTAATAACGAAATTAAAATGTTTATCTTACAAGGAAAATCTACAAAATACATCTACAGAGCAACGACAACAACAACAACAGCACTAACAATAGCAACAACGTGGAAAAGCCATTTTGCTCTTAACAAGCTATAAAAGTAGGATGATGTTTGGTGGATGGGGGGAATAGCGGGGAGAGAGCAAACAAAATGAGATTTTCTTGCAAATTTGATTGTTTTAGGAGAAAAATTTAAATTTTTGATTAGATTTTCTTTTAAAATTTTGTCGAATTGTTTTTGTTCAGTTCATGACGCTGTTGTAATTGTTGTTGTTGTTGTTGCTGTTGTTGTTAGCTTAATTTTAATTGAAACGCAGCAGCAGGGTTTTAGTTGTATTTTATTGGTTGTGTGTCAGCGTAAGTTTGTATGTTTTCTGCAAAAGCTTAAAAGCTCATAATGAAAATAATTTAATTGAAGTTATTTTAAAAGAAATTTAAATGAAAAACTAACAATGAAAATAAAATGATATTAAAAAGCAATTCACTTAAAAAGGGTGCGTAAGTTTAGGCAAAGAGTGGGTCTTATGTAACAAAACTTTCAGTATAGTATTCAAATTTAACTAGCTTAGATGAGCTTTAGGCCATATACTTATGAGAAAGTGACATTAAAAGCTAAAGTTCAAGTTTTTGCGTAATACGTTATGAAAGTTTTTAAAAATTTTTATTCTAAATTATATAATTCTTTATTGCAAATTTTGCAAAAAATACTTTTCATGTAAAGAAGCTTTATAAAATTTAACAATTTTTTATAATAAAAGAAGCTATATATAAGTATATAAATTAGTATAAATCTATGTTGAAATATGTCCTTTGTTTTTCTTGAAATTCCTGAGTTTTTCGAAAAATAATTGCCGCAAAAGTATTCATCAGCAAAATTATTGCTGCTGAAAAAGGATTATTTTTCAATAAACAAACTTAAAAAACACACTCAGAAAAAGCTATGAATAATATAACAACAAAACCAATATGTTAAGGCATCAACAACAACAACAAACACAAAAATAATAATAATAATGAAATAAATAAAAAAAGAGAAATATATATAAAATACATGCGAAAAATGCAACAAAAAATGCGGTTTAAAACAAGTTTTTGTCACAACAACAACAATAACAGCAAGAAGACAGCAACAGAAACCTACTAGAACAAAAATAACAACAACAGCAACCAACAACCAGCAACAAGGAATTCGATTTTTTAATATAACAGAGAAGAACAAGTCACAAAATGCAGCAACAAAAAGAGCACACAATAAGCAAAAAAAAGCAACAACAACAACAACAACAACAACAACAACAACAACAACAACAACAACAACAACAACAACATTAACAACAACAGCAATAACATTAACAACAACAACAATAACATACAGCAACAACTTTAGTATAATATAAAAATAAGAACCGCATTAATGTTGCTGTAGCAAAAAGTAACAACAGCATCAGCAGAAACAACAACAACAACAATAACAACAACAATAACAACAGCAGTATACAGGCCAACAGCAAGATAAAAAAAAAAGAAAAAAAAACACGAAAAAGCCCAACAAATATTGTACAAGAATATCTCAAGGTTTAGTTTTGCAGACTGGTTCGAATTGCCACAAAGAAGCAACAAAAACAGCAACTGTACAAACAACAACCAACACGACACATAAGATACGCAAAAAATTTACAATTTTTATTTTAGAATTTATTTATTACACAAAATAATGAGAAACATTAATTTTAATTGGCTAAAATGAAGGCGCATTTAGACGACGACGACGACGACGACGACGACTGAGTTCAAGAGTTATGCGCTGCAGCAGTTGTGGATATAAATATTGCAGATATATATATTACAGATACAATGGAAGGCAATTTATAGGAAAAACTAAGATAAAAATCACTTAATATTTTTTTTTTATGTAAATCTATAAGAATTAATTTAGAAACTAGTAAATTTATATGCATCTAGTTATCATATCTAAGAAAAATTATGATTAAATTTAAATTTTTAAGAAAATTTTAATTCTTTGTTTACTCATTGTAGCTAATATTACAAACATATATTTAAATCTATTACTTTGAAATGCAATTATTTTTGATTTAATTTTGATAATTTTCAATTATTGTCTAACAAAAATTAACATTGTTAAACTCGGGCCGGGCCGTAAAACGTCCAAATAACGATCTTTGGACGATATTTTTTTCAAATATTTTCTTTTTATCCAAATATTTGGTATATTAATAAATATCTTCTTATACAGCTGTTTTACGGTCTATTGCAAAGGCATGAACTACATGAGAAGCATATCAAGGTCCATTGAATGTTTCAGTTCAATGGAAAAATGGAGAAAACTAAATAGTATGAAAACTAAAAGATCTCTACGAGAAATATGCGTCTATTAAGAGACATCGTTATCGTCAATGTGAGGGAACTGTTAAAAAGAGAAACGATTATATTGACAAACTATACGATGATTTCATCCTGCTTGTAGGTCCGGTGAGACCAAGTCATCCACAGAAAAGTGTGTATAGCGAAACGTTACAATGTGTACCTTTCGGCACAGGATCTGATACACAAGCCAAAAAATTTCTCGATGATATAGAGTCCCAGCCTGCAGAGGAAAAGGTGAGGAAATTAACTCATCGCAACTTTGCTTGTGGCATCGTTTGAAGTATACTCGATCGCACGGAATTTTCAACGAGGTCTGCAGCCTTCGTCGTTTCGGCCCTAGATTCTGCGTTCGGAATCGACTTAAGTAGTATACCTTGCTTAAGGGAAAGTTCAAGAAGAATGCGACTGGAAGTATGCTCCAACTTGCTTAATGATATTACTGACAATATTGACAGTAAGGACGACGGTAAAATAATGAAAAATTTGGGTGAAAACGGAAAATGTGATCGGATCGGAAAATGTGATCAGTCAGTGTTACAAACGGGGAGAAAAAACTTCTAGGTGTTCCTCATATACCATATTCTACAGGGGCCAGATCAAGCTGAGATAATTTATCTTTTATTGCTCTATTGGGGCTTGGATGACAAAAGCAGTGGTGTATATGCCAATATAACAGTTTCAAGCACTGGTGTAGACATCACATGCTAGAATGCATTATTCCATCTGTTTTGATTTCTTGTTCGAGAGCTCCTTTGGTCCAAATATCCAATTATTTGAAGAATGCAAGCGAGCTTGGTCTCGGAGATCAAAGAAAAATTATTTGGAAGTGCATCTCCTGACGAGATTATCTGGTATTTGTTAAGTCCTACAAAGGACCAAAAATTAAAATTTACTAATGAACAATTGAAAATAAACCGCTCACGGAAAGACTATATCGAGTTTTTGAAATTAGCTCTACTGCTTATTGGAAATCTTTCGAGTACCAAAAATTTTTGAATTCGTCAACAGGAGCAGTGCATCGCGCAACATGGATGGCTAAGATTATCTACTGCCTCAAGATTTATATATTCCACCAACACTTCACTTTGACGGACAATGAGTTGTGTGCACTTAGAGTTTGTTATGTTTTTGTAACTCGTATATATTAAGAATATTGGTTCACTTGTGAGCTACCAACCCACGCCCCCATGAATGACCTTAGACTATTGAAGGAAATAGGCAGATATGAGAACACCGAAATTTTAAGGATTTTGTTCAAAGCGTTCTCTGGCATTGTCTTATCGTAAAAGTGTTGGCTACAAAAATGGATACTTAAAAAAGTTTATCAAATTTTATGCAAGACTTATCTAGTTTTAAACGTGAAATTTTTACATTTTTTTCGTAGAGATGCAGCTATTTTTTAAATATTTCTATATCAAGTAAATGGGTCAAATCAAAAATTAGGTTGAGTTGAAATACTTAAGGTTGGAATAAGGACATTGGCGGTTTTTGTAAATCGACTTTTTTTATAGTTTTGTATTTTAGTAAACATTTTTAAGACTCTAAGAAAAATTTTATTGAAAAATTCCTACGTGTTCAAAAGTTATACGCGGATTAGTGAGACTGTTTCAACCTTTTTTTTCTTTGTTCACAAACTTTGAACGCGTTTATCTCGAAACCATGTTTTTCGTACTGTTTTCGTCACAAGCGGGTTCCTTTTTTTGATGAAATTTTTTTTTTTTTGTATTTTTTTAAACTTACTTCGCTATCGCATGTGGTTGTGGTGACCGTGGCATGCAGGTTAAGTGTGTGGCTTAGCATGCTCGGAGCCCGGGTTCGATCCCCAGCCGTGGCGAAAAGTTTTTTCAATAAACAATTTTTCTGATCGAACACCATCTCTCTGAAGAACAATGGCAAACCTCAGAGAGTAAATAATGCCATGTAAAGCTTCTTGAAAACATGAGCCGTTCGGAGTCGGCATAAAACATGTAGGTCCAGTTCTCGGTCAATTGTGTGCAAAAATTTAATAACACACACAACACAATCGATCCTAAGAAGCTCGGTCAAAGTCCTTTCAAGGGCTGAAATGGCCAATTTGTTTTTGTTTTTTTTTGTTTCGCTATCGCATGACACGAGCTGTTTTTAACATTTTTTCGATTTTTGATGAATTTTTTAAGTCAATATTTTTTAAAAAAAAAAACACACTTTCAAATTTGGAACATCACCAAAAATTGAAAAAAAGATTTAAAAGTCATTTTTTCCAGATCAGAACAGCCGTGTTGGAGTGAAAAATATATTTGTTTGTTTTATTTTTTCTTGTAATTTGTTTAATTCTCTACAATAATAAAAAAAAAATGTTTTGGAAAATGTTTGTTTTTGACTGAGTTATGAATTTTAAAAAAAAATGGTCTGTTTTCTCTGCCGCGAATATTCCCACCTTAAGTCCCACCTTAAGTCACAGATTCAGTCCTAATTTTGTTGCTTGTTCAGACCATACACCGTATATTAACCTAGAGCACCTAGAAGACGTTCTAGAAGACGAAGACATCAATATAATAAAGAAAGTTCTTGTAAATAGATGACTTATAATAAAACCTTTAATTCTATTCAATTGAATTCTATTGTACTTTCGACTATATCAAAAACGCAACATTATTGTTTTTTTATGAGTACACTCAGAAAAAAGTATCTCGGAATATGATAAAAAAAGGCATTATATTTGGAGAAAAATGTTATAGACTTTGCTTCAGAGACTGCCTTTTTCTAAACTTGATCCTAAAAATTTCCTAAAAATGATAAAATGCTTCTATGAAAGAGAAAAAAAATATCGTTTTTAGAGTAGAAGACTATTTATTTCTGAGAAAAGATTTGTTTTTATTAAAGAAAATACTTCATATAGTGAGATTTTTATAAAAATATTGGAAAAATTTTTCATTTTCATTAAATTTTTATCAATAAATGAGAACTTTTTTGTGCGAGAAAAATACTTATCATTATTAGAGACATTGAAATATTTAAATTTTCCACAAGTAAAGAAAAATTTCTTCGAAAATGTAAAAATTTATTCTAATTGAAGAAAATTTTATTTGAAAAAGATAAAATTGCTATTATCGAAAATAGAGAAATTTTTTATCGGAGAATGATGCGTGTTTTTTTCTGAGTGTTTGCTGTAGTTGTTGAATAAACAGTACAAACATGAGTCATAAGCAAATTTTTACTTATAGTAATGTAGCTGGACTATTTAACATAGAGATTTTCTCTCGTCATACCCGTCATAATCTGTGTGTCATCTGGCAAACATTAAAATATTTAATAAAAATCTTTCTGAAACGTAATTCTAATTTTTTTTATGCCGGGTTAATCGTCAAACGTCAAATCGTGGTGACCGTGGCATGCAGGTTAAGTGTGTGGCTTAGCATGCTCGGAGCCCGGGTTCGATCCCCAGCCGCGGCGAAAAATTTGTTCAATAAAAAATTTTTCTGATCGGTCACCACCTATGCAGACAATGGCAAACCTCAGAGAGTAAATAATGCCATGTAAAGCTTGTTGAGAATATGAACTTTAGCCGTTCGAAGTCGGCATAAAACATGTAGGTCCAGTTCTCGGTCAATTGTGTGTAAACATTTAATAACACACACAACATAATTGATCATAAGAAGCTTGGTCAAAGTCCTTTCAAGGGCTGAAATGGCCAATTTGTTTGTTTGTTTGTTGTTAATCGTCGAACATTATTTAACTGGCAGTAATAAATTTTACTTTGTATTAATCGTAGTTTGGCTGAATTTCACAAGCATTCAGAGTGGAGTCAGTTTTTTCAATGACTACTCGTAACGACCGTCACAGGGACTTTAATCAAAATTACACAAACATTGACCATGATTTAAAGAATAAGAATCATATATGAATCAAACTTCAAGTTTCAGTCCATGCTGTTCATTCAAATTTCAATATTTATTTAAACTATTTTCAGAGTTGAAACCTTATTTATTGTATTTGATAATGTTGCACTGTGCGTGGTGGCGATGGCACTAGTATTCGCGGAGCGCGTGCATTTTATATTGGTTTAAATCCCATCTTGAGCTGAAAGTTGTTAGATGTATATAGAAGAAAGCATTTTGAGAACATGAACATGAGCAATACGTTTTGCTTAAGACAAGACTTCTTCGGGCTGTTCTTCTCTAGGTGGTCGCTTATATATTAGAATTACATCGTAATAGTTATTTTTAGCAAAAGTATATTTTATGGGTTTCAAAAACATTCTAGTAAAAGAATTGAAGTTAAATATATTTTTTTGTCTTCAAATTGTGCTTTCAGCTGAGTATCATTACCGCTCATAAGCACCGAGAATAGTAAAAAGTTGTAAGAAATTGCTACTTTAGCTACTCTTTGATTAAAAATAAGTCTTGCTGCAGAGCACAGCTAACTGAAAACTTATATGAAGTCCAATAAGTTTTGATTAAAATCTATGTATATAAAACAAATAGCCAAACTCATAAAATAGCTAATAATAAAAGCTGCAAACTTTAAGCCATGCATACAGACATTATTTTATTTTTATTTATTTTTTTTTTTTTTTTCTTACTAACAACCTAGTTTCTGTTTTATAAAATCATCAAAAAAACTTAATGATTCCACTTAAGACATAAAATGTTTGCAAACTTCACAACTTGATTGAATTAAAGCAATAGCTAGACGTATAGATGTATGTTTGTGTTGAAATGATTGAAAAAGTTATGAAATTCAAGGATTTTTTTATGAGCTAAACGTAATTTTTATGAACTATAAAAGCCAGGTTTTGCCATGTTAGGCAAGCGAAAAACGGCAATTAGTTCGTTAGCCAAATATTTTTATGAGTCTACGACGAAAAAAAAAGAATAAACATAGAACAACACCATATATCCAGCCTTTCCCTTTCAGTCTGCAGCAGAAGCAGGCAATGCCGTCTTTATCCTTAATTTTTTATGCCTTAACTTTGCTACAAACATTGGCCATAAAAAAAAAAAGCAGAGAGCTTTACAATCGCCACAACATAAATTCTTTAATTGCGCGATTTCGAAATTTTAACGACTCTACCGCGTAGCTGTGTTTAATATAAACAAAGTAACAACATCAGCGTTCAGAAAATAAAAAAAAAAAAACACATAAATTTATGAGCACGGTAAGAGAAAGAAGGTCAACACACACAGCGCACATTAAACTATAAGATCATAAAAAATTCTTTTTTTTTATTATGTTTTGCTCTACACTAAGTTATGCGCAAATTTTGTTAATATTTTATTATGGCTTATTTTCTTTAGTTATACTAATTGTTGAAATTATTTTATAGCTACAACTTTAGAAATTTTTTAAATAATTTTGCTTTAATTTTTAACTGCAACAAACATTGCCAATTAGATTGCTTTGAATTCTTTCTTTCTTTCTTTTTTTTTCTATGTAACATGCTATACGCTTTTGTGTCAGCTACTCCTTCAACATTTTTATTTCAACTCGTAGAGAATAAAAAAAAGAAGAAGTGGCAGAGAAGATTAAAACTAAGAAACCCACGAAGTTAATTTGCAAAATCCATAAAAAATGTACACAAAAAATAAAAATGAAATATATATAAAATCAAAGAAAATCCTGCACGAAAATGAAGAGAGCGCAACATGAGAAAAAAAGTAAAAAATAAAAAAGTGCGCGCCATGCCGCTCTTTAATGGAGTTACGCCCATTTAAAGTTTGCGCCAAAGATTTTTGTGATTAATTTTAAAGTTTGCTGCAGTTCAATGTTGTTGTTTTTTTTTTTGTTTTGTTGCTATAACTTTTTAATTTTTTGCCACAATCTGGCAGCACTGTGTGTGTGTTTGTGAAACAAAAGTATTGAGCGCATAAGAATGAGAATAAATGAAAAACGTGTTTAAATTTGCGATTTTAATTAAATGATATGAAAATGGCGAAAAGTCAGGGGCTTGCGCGGCTATCGGGTACTCATGTGATGAGCAGTGCAGTAGAATTTTATTTTTTTATGCGCTAGTGTGTGGGAGTGAGCTGAACAGCAAAAGCGCTGCTGATGTTAGATAAAAACCAATTAAATATTTAAGTTTTACATTTGAGCTGATGAGAGAGAGGAGAGGCGAACATCTATGTGAGAGACAACAAGTTGCAAATAAAATGGCAAATAATTGACTTCAAGTCTTGACTGGTGTAAATCATGACTAGGCGGTAGCAAGAACAGCTGCGAAAAAAAAGTGAAAACATTGCCATTTCTTTTCACTTCAAAATTTAACAGCCTTATTCTGGTGATTGACAATTGTTAATTTTGACGTAGAATAACGTCTTACAGCGCGGTTTGTATGGGATCGTTTTAACAGATATTTTCAAGGCCATGCAACTTTTTTGACGAATACTTTAGGGTATGCCTACAACCTTTAATACTCATCGTTCAAAGGTATTATATATACTTAAATATCAGATATATCTTGCGCTAAATGAATATATAATTTTGGATACGGTCACTATTATATTAAAGTCACAAAATAGTAAAATACTATATAAGAATATCTATATAAATACTATATTAATAGATAGGTATATAAAAATATTAATCATCAGCTGCTTATGCTGTGCCTGTTGCTTTCTTTGTTTTTGTTTCTTTGTTTTTGCTTGTATTTTTTTTTTGTTTGATACGAACTGATTCTCAGGCTTTTTCATTGGGTTCTTGTATGTATTTCTTCTATATTGAGTTCTTGTATGTACTACTTACAAATGAGTGCTCTAATTTCACACAAGACGTCAATCACAACCTCTTTTCAACTCTGTCAATGAAGTTTGATTAAAACTTAACAAAATGGTTCTGTGATCGGGTTAGATTTAACTCTTGCGTCAGATATAGTTGTCATACGATATATTTAAAAATCGGTTTAAAAGTCAATAAAATTTGATGTTGACAATTATTTTCTAATAATGAGCTTTCAGTTTCATTACAGAATGAGACATTTTTGCGCTTGTCATTAAATTTACAATTGCCAATCACCAGAATAAGGCTATAAGTATGTGTAAGCATGTTATGGAACTCTTGCTTAGAAAAATTGATGAGTAACAACAGCCAATACGCCAATATCACACACACACACACACACACACACAGCCTGTCAAATTCAGCACAATATGGCTGCCAGACCTTTATTTACTCAAAAAAAAAAAAAAACTTAAAACTTCTCAAGTCATAAAGAAAAGGTAGTAAAAAGTATGAAAAACTGCATTTTTTTAATTAAAAAAATATAAACAACACACAATTTTTATGGATTTTTTACGGAAATTTTTAAATTATATTTTTTAGTGATTTTTACGTCAGCCTTTTTTTCACATTTTCGTCCTGCTTAGCAGCTAAAGGCTGCAAGCTCAAAGAAGGAACAAAAAATAAAGAAAGAAAAAAACAAGGCAATAATGTTTGTTGCTAAAGCCATAAAAAGTAAAAACTTTGTGGCGGCAGCGCAGGCAGAGAAAAGCAATTTTGTTGCCTTAAATTGTTTTAATTTTTTGTTATGCTACATAGCCATACATACACATATACAAACAAACACACACACACAGTCTACGAAACTTTCTTTGGCAAGTTTAAATTAAAAGCTACAAAATTCTTAATGTTACTCCGTTGAGCGCAGCACAGTCTCAAAGCTTTTGTTGTGGGTGCTGTTTAGGGAGGTAAGCCAGCAACAACAACAACAACAACAACAACAACAAACAACAACAAACAACAAACGTTGTCAAAATACCGTTTAGAAATATTATACAACAACAATCAGTGCCACAACAAGCACAATACTTTTAACAATACCGCTTACAACATTATAAACAATTAAAGCAAAAAGATATTTCTAAACAGCTGCCGCTTGTAGCGCTCCGTTTGTTGCCTACGTCACTGTAAACTACAGTACATGGGAATAATGTTACAAGTATTGCGTTTGCGGCTTTTTTAATGTTCTGTCTGTATATGACAGCTTGTTATGATTACTGTCCCCACCGTTCTGTTCTTGTGGAACGTCCGAGGAGGATTGTGAACGCGTGGGCGTGTTTTCCTAAACCAGTATTTGCGGTAACTGTCTGCTGCAACGTACAGTGATGGACGCCATACATCGTCCCACAGGCAAATATCAAGTATTTTTGGAAAGATTAATTTAGGTTAATTCAAAGGTAAAGGCTTCTATTAACCTTTACATGACACGCTTGTGCGAATTTGTACCATCGCGAAATTTGCCATGTGCTCTAGGGGGTCTTATTCAAGAACAACAAATTCTTGAGAGAGGAATATTGTTGTAATACTTCATTCAAAATTAAGATGTAAAAATATTTTTTTTAATTCTCGTTAGGGCGGAACATACTTAAGTCATACTTAAGAGAAAAATATTTTTTTTAAATGTTGGCAAAAATTATCGTTTTCTTAAATGTACTACCCTGCCTCACATGGGTTATTGTTAAGTATTCATCTGCAATGTATTGACTAACATATTACGTTTCCATGTTTTGATAGAGAGTGGCTAACCAAAAAATAATTTGGTTGAAAAAGAGGCTATTATAAAAATACTAGTATAGAAGCCCGTCATACGACTGGTCGTATTCAAAATAATTAAGTAGCAGACGATATTTCATTCACCTCAAATGTTGTTTTGTTCCAGTCGTCGTCAATGTGTCTTTACTGATAAATTTCAAATACACTATAGGTGTGTTTCCGTACTCTACTCTGTGTAAGTTCTGTGCTTTTTTAATCCGTTATTCTTAATTTGACAGTTTATAACTATAAAATTGCATTTTAGAAAAACACAAACACAAAACTTTTGTTATTCCACAAAATTGTTCTTGTTGACTTGACAAAATAACTAATGACGTTTTCGTTTCTACCAAAAAATGTTGCCTTTTCATTGCCCTTGCCTTTATTTGTGTTCGATTCTAAAATAAGTGCAAACGGGTGAGTAAATTTTGTGTTCGTTTCTTAAAATGTCACACTCACAGAGGGCAAAAAAGGCACATTTTCTGCCCTGCAAACTTTCTCAGGGTAGATGATTGCCCTGCATATCAGCTGTTTTTAAAACGACAATATTATGACATGCGTGCGTTAGACAAGGATGGTTATATTCGTTTATTTAAGTTGACATTTTTCGAGTAGGCAAAAACATGCACTTTTACAGGGTTGCGGGCAACATTGAAAACATTTTGCACTGCGACAGTGCAACATTTTTTGGTAGAAACGAAAACGCCATAATACAATCAGTAGGTTGGGTTGGTCTCCATCCAAAAAAAATAAAATGTTTGATTCGGTCTTGAATTCTTGGCTCATTGTAGAACCTTAAAAAAAAAAAAAATTTTTTTAGAAAAGACGCTCAAAAACTAATTCTATTACTTTTTTTTATATTTTTTTAAGCGATGTGTTTTAGGTGTTCCGTAGTTGAAGTTGGTAGTTGACTTGAGAGTCTTCTGGCCAAAATTGCCAAAATTTTATTTTTAAAATTGCGTTTAATTAAAAGAACTGATGAAACAAAAAAAAAACAAATTGGCCATTTCAGCCCTTTGAAAGGACTTTGACCGAGCTTCTTATGATCAATTGTGTTGTGTGTGTTATTAAATGTTTGCACACAATTGACCGAGAACTGCACCAACATGTTTTATGCCGACTCCGAACGGCTAAAGTTCATGTTCTCAAGAAGCTTTACATGGCATTGTTTACTCTCTGAGGTTTGCCATTGTCTGCAGAGAGGTGGTAAACGATCAAAAAAAATTTTTATTGAAAAAACTTTTCGTCGCGGCTGGGGATCGAACCCGGGCTCCGAGCATGCCAGGCCACACACTTAACCTACATGCCACGGTCACCACAGCACAAAAGAACTGATGAGCTCGAAAAAAATAAGTTTTAATCCAAAGTTATGGCCTCCAAGTAACACGGGTTCAGAAGGAGGGCATCCTACCCTATTTTTTTGAATAATTTATATTTTACATTATTCTTAGGTACAATTTAATTGTAGTACACAGAAGCAGTATTACTTATGGTGACATCTTATCATATTTTTAAAATTTTATGACAGGAATTTCACTTTTGCAGTCAAATATTTTTGTGTCGACAAGGTATAACCGCTAAAGTCGAGTTAGGACAAACTGAGGTACTTACTTTCATTGCGATTTTTCGCAAGTTAAAACACTAGTACGCACATTTTTATGGTTGTAACTTGAAAATTTAATGTTTGAGGCCATTAAATCTAAACAGCAAAAGTCAGGGTGCCCTTATACCAGGTAGCCATTTTAGTTTTAAAAATTCTCCCCTAAAATATTGAAAATGAGCTTAGCTGTTTCTTCCTTGTTGACACAGATTTATTCTTTGCATAGTGATTTTAGCAAATTTTTAACTTTTTTGGCAACTAGGCACATTGCTTAGCACTACTTTTTATATAATAAATGGGTTCTTGTCTTGGTTTTCTGTCTGAAAGGAAAGTTTTTATTATTCCGAGCCTTCCGAACTCTTTTGAGACATTAAAACAGAAGGCGTTTTTACCACAGTAGGTTTACAGTTTATTTAGACGATATTTCAGTGTCGACAAGGAATAACAACTAAACTCATTTTCAAAATATGAGAAGAACATTTTTAAAATTAAAATTCCTACTTAACATCAGGGCTACCCTGACTTCTGCTGTTTAGATTTGATGATATCAAACATTTAATTTTCAAGGTACAACCATAAAAATTTGCGACCTAGTGTATTTCGTAGCGAAAAAACGCAATGAAAGTAATAATCTGACTTTGTCCTAACTCGACTTTAGCGGTTATTCCTTCGACACAGATTTGGCATAAGGCGAAAAAAATTGGCATCTTTTGGTGGGATCCATAAAACTCCCCGTTCGTTAAGTAATTTCTATTACTTGACAAAAAACTGAAAAAGGTGCTTTTAAACCGTCACATCCAAATTTAACCTTGCTGGATGGAGCAACTCGTTTCAAGCTTACTTAATTTTTGATGGGTAGATAAATATGTGTGTAAATCAACTCCTTTACGATCGACGAGCTTAGGACGTTTCTGGGTAAAGATTATTATTTAGCGCTGTCTTATTCCCTACCGTACACACCGAATTAAAGAAAAATTTTTTTTTTTGTAAGTGTGTGGCTTAGCATGATCGGAGCCCGAGTTTGATCCCCAGTCGCGGCGAAAAGTTTTTGCAATAAAAAAAAATTTTCTGATCGGTCACCACCTCTCTGCAGACAATGGCAAACCTCAGAGAGTAAATAATGCCATGTAAAGCTTCTGAAGAACATGAACTTTAGCCGTTCGGAGTCGGCATAAAACATGTAGATCCAGTTCTCGGTTAATTGTGTGCAAACATTTAATAACACACACAACACAATTGATCATAAGAAGCTCGGTCAAAGTCCTTTCAAGGGCTGAAATGGCCAATTTGTTTTGTTTTTTGTTTTTATACGTGAAGTCACTGGTCTACGCCGATAAGCCCGAAACGATCGACTACTTTGAGAACAACATTCGCCGTGTTATTGCCGATATATGACCACAAATGTTGTAAAAAGGGATTGAAAATTGGACTTCTAGATAAGATTAAGTCCGAGCCTGCCATGGCGGTCATATGCCACAAATCATATTTAGATTATAAATGCCAAAAGATTATCTTTTGAATAAAGTCAATATCATGTCATTTTTAAAAATTCATACTTGTTTTATTCCATTTCAAAGTTTGGAAACCATTTCAAAAAGACACCCTTTATTTCTTTGATAATTACTCCCCCTCTTCTTAATTATATTCCCACTGATTTAATTACGATATTTAATTAATTAATACATATTAGGGTGTTCCAAACGAAATTTTTTTTATTGATTTTCATAATTGCTCAATCTTTGCTTGAAAGTTTTTGGGTTAAGGGGGGGAGGAGGGGACATTGGCCGTTTTTTAAAATTTACTTTTTTATAATTTTGTGGAAAAATTCCTACGGGTTCAAAAGTTACTACAGTTGGATTAGTGAGAGCGCATTTTTATTTTTCTTGCATTTTTCTTTCTTCACAAACTTTGAACGCGCTTATCTCGAAACCATGTATTTCGTACTGGTTGCGACACTAGCGGGTTCATGTTTTGACGAATGTATTTTTTTTTTTATGTTTTTTAACTTGATTCGCTATCGTATGACACGAGCTTTTTTTAAAGTTTTGTTTTCGATTTTTTATGAATTTTTAAAGTCAATATTTTTTTCGAAAACACACTTTCAAATTTGGAACATCACCAAAAATTAAAAAAAAAAAATTTAATAAAAGCGGCTGTCATACGATAACCAATTTTGTTAAGATTTAAAAAAGTAATTTTTTTTTCCACACTTTTTTGCGACAATTTTTGCGACTCCCAGCACTACAACCACGAGGACCCGTTTTTATACCCTAAACCTGAAAGGTCAGGGTATATTAACTTTGTGCAAACGTTTGTAACGCATAGAACGAAGCGAGTCCGGTATAGAAAAGTATATATATTTTTGATCAGCGTCACCACGTGAGTCGAGCTATCTATGTCCGTCCGTCCGTCCGTCCGTCCGTCCGTCTGTGTGTTGTCCGTATACACAGGATAAGCAGAAGGAGTTGAGATAATTGGATGAAACTTGGTACACGTGGTCACATGGACCCAAGGATCTGCACTATTGAATATTTTTGGAATCCGCCCACGGACACGCCTACCTCCCATACAACGCAAAAATTTAAAACTGCATAACTCAGCTCATAATAAGTCTACAACAATAAAATTTGGTATGTGTGTGTTTTATATCAACACAAAGATTTCTTCGGAAAATGGGTGTCATCCGATCACGGACACGCCCACCTCCCATACAACCCAAAAATTGAAAACGCAATAAATAAGCCTCTGTTTAACCTAAAGAGCTAAAATTTGGCACGCATGTTTTTTATAACAAAAAAAAGATGGTTTTGAAAAATGGACATCGTCCGCCCACGGACACGCCTACTTCCCATACAACGCGAAAATTGAAAACTGCATAGCTCAGCTCATAATTAGCCTACAACAATAAAATTTGATATGTATGTGTAATTTTGGAAAAATGTTTGTTTTGGCCCCGTTTTTTTTCTCTGCCGTCAGTTTGGAGCTATATAAAACCATGTTGGAGTGAAAAATATATTTTTTTTTAATTTTTTTCTTGTAATTTGTTCAACTCTTTACATTAATTTTGGAAAAATGTTTGTTTTTGACTTAGTAAATTTTTAAAAAAAGGTCTGTTTTCTCTGCCGCGCATGTTATGTCCCACCTTAAAGTATTTTTGAAATTCTTTTCAAATTTTTGTAAGATGTTTAGGGGTCACGCTTATCTACATTTTCGAATTTCATTGATAAACTGATGAATAACAGACATTTATTCAGTCTTTGAGTCGTCATTTCGAAAAACAAATGTTCAAACTTAACTTTATTGTACATAAATCATGTGTTCTTTAAAGTGGTTTTAAAAAAAATGTCTTTTTAAAAATATCAAAAAATTCAATTTTTGGTGGTCAATAAGAGTTATAATGAAACATAATTTTTAAAGTTTTTGTGTATCAGAATATTGGTATAAGTATGAAATTTAATATTTTAGCAGTTGTAGGTATGCGTTCTGTGAAAAATAAAAAGTTACAAGAAAAAAACATGTTTTTTTACCAAAAAGGACTTCAGGAGAATCAAAATTGCTTCGGCGTTTTTTTTCCGATTTCAAAAAAAAGTATGCAGAAATCATTTTAATGAGTTCCTCTAGCTTTTGAGACCCCGACCGGCGGAATCTAAATTTCCATCCGGTCTAATGTACCTATATATATATATAAAAACAAGTTCTCAAAATGAGCTAAATTTTCCATATTTCTATGCGAACTTAAAAAAACTTCTCTTTTTTTTTCGCAGCCGTTTCATTGCATGAGTGCTTATTTCTTTGTACTAGTTTGTACTTAATCTTGGCAATATTTTTATAAAATGTAGCACTCTCTCATCGCGTTAGAACACTTAAAATACAAATCGGCTCTTTTTGTTTCTTTTTTGTTTTTCGAGTAATTAAAACCGTGCGAATGTCGCGTCCGTGCCACTGGGAGATGCCCATATGTGTTGTCTATAGAAAATCAAAACTACTAAATGGCTTAAAAAAGTCAACATTCCCATACTTATAGCTTAATGACAAGAGACAGTTGAATATCTCAAAACTAAGCAACTCTGATCGAACATTCAGTTATCTACCATTAATAAGTTAATTGTATGATGATGGCAATGGTTTTTTCTGTTGGTTACCCAGAAGCGCATCTTCAATTTTTTTTTATGAAAATCTAAAATATTGCCAACATATGATATATTATTTAAAATGAACAATTTCAAATGATATGAAACGCTAGTGATACAAATTTCGTAACATAAATCGTTTTGAAGAAATGTTTATTATTCTGCTATGAATACAAATTTGGCAGTTCTTCTTGTTATTTAAGATCATTACTTGTGTTATAGTTGTGCTTGTTGTTGTTGTTGTTGTTGTTGTTGTTGTTATTGTTGTTATTGTTGTCATGTTGCTGCTGGTTATCCTTGATGATTATTTAAAACTTCAATTAACATAAATTAGAGCTAGACAATTTTTTTGAAAAATTTGTTGCTGTTATGTTGCTCTTATTACTATGGTTATTTCTGTTGTTGTTGTTGTTGTTGTGCTTGCAATAATTTATGTTGCAACAGCAAGTCGCGCTACATACAAACACAAGCACACTTGGTGAAAAGCTGTTTTTATACAGCAACATTGCGAGGAATTTTCAAATGTTGTATTTTTAATACAGTGGCAATGCCAACAACAAAAACAACAACAACACCAACAACAACAACAACTTAACACACAACCATACATTTTGTCAGTGCACTTAGGCGCATACAAACTTACATACTTCATACATGCGAAAATCAACACACACAAACACTAGCAAGCATAGAAAATATTTGACTTCATTAAGTCAGCTCGTGAAATGCAATAAATTCGCATTTTACGCTGACAGAAATAAATTGATATACGTATACATATATATAACTATGTATGTTGTTGTTGCCAGAGAGTAGCTGTTGCTGTTGCTGTTGTTGTTGTTGTTATTATCGTTGGCAATTTTTAACTCAAAATTGCGCTTAAATAAATATCAAACAAGCAACCCTCAAGATGTGCTGGTTTTGTTATAAAACTTTAGCATAGTTTTTATGACCATTTCGTAAAGTCTGAAAGAAAGAAACCTAAATCATGTTTTTAAACCTTAACGTATTTATGTATTTATTAGTTTATGTTCAAAGTTCTTGCTGCTGCTGTTGTAATGTTTTTTTATTATTACATTTTTTTTGCGCCCTTAAGGGGTGGTGCATGAGTTATATAATAGGTTTTTTTTTTTTTTTTTGCTTTTAAAAATATAAAATATGTTGTTCAGTTACACTAACTAAGTTTCAAATTGATGTGGCTTGAATAGCTGCTGATTACTAAGTTGCTAAGTTAAAACTGTTGCCTTATTTTCAGCGCAAAATTTTTAAAAAATTTTTTCTCGAAATAGCATTTTTTTGAATTTTGTAGCAATATTCATAAAAAAACTATGCAAGAGCTTCTTGTTATATCGGCAAATCCAGTGTCACTCACGTTTCAGTCATAACAGTAAACATAAGTTTTTCTCCATCAAAAATAAGAGCTTTTCACATAAAATTATATGGGTACAATAAGTCTTAGGCTCACTTTTATAAGTTCATGCAAAAAGTTTTATATATATTTACACATTTCGAAAAAACTCTCTTTAAATGGTGTGTCACTCACGTTTTCGCACGATTTTAATTTTTCGAGTTCTTCCAACAAATTGCTTATAATCTGCGAATTGTTTGAGTTAATATAAGGAATAAAGTAATTTTCCGTAACGAAATTGAGTAGAAATTTAAACTGCAGGAAAAAATTTAGTTTTCTTTCAGAATTTTAAGATTTTTTCATATACTGATTTTGTCACTCACGTTTCACGTCGATGTCACGCACGTTTCACGTCGATGTCACTCACGTTTCAAATCAAATTTAATTGTCCTTTTTTTGCATCGTGGTTAATCTGGTGAACTTTATTAAGCACATTTTATAAAAAATTTTTTTTCTTAATATTAAGGACATTTTTATACAAAAAAGAAAAAAAATGTGTATGGAAAGCATTATGTATAGCATAATATAGTTAAAAAATAATTCATAATATAAAAACAACACAAAAACTATTTCAGAAATATATCATTTTGCGAAAATTTATTCCGATTCTAATTCGCCTAATTTGTTCCTCCTTACGCTCATTAAAAGCTAAAAACCGCGCCAAATTTGACTGTATGTTTGGCCTATTAGCAATTCCGTCGAGGCCAACGACTTAAATTAATGATTTAATTAGATCTTTTTAATCTTTGCTAAATTTTGTTTCTTACATAAATCCGGATTTAACTAATTTTTCTCTATCTTTTTTTTCATAAGTTCTTTTAATTTTTTCTTGATGTTTTCGTCATCTTCTTTCATTTCTAATATAAAACTAAACAAAAAAAAAAATTAAATGTCACTCACGTTTCACTTTTTCAAAAGCTTTTTTAATGAAAAATAATTGCGTCTGCTTGATTTAAAAAAATGCAAAATTAACTTATCTTATATTAAAAGTAAATCCGAGATATGAATTATGCCAGCCAACTATTTTCCAAGATAATCCAACTTATCAATAAAAATTGTCACTCACGTTTCACTCTTGAATCACTTTTTAAAATTTTATTTTTCGATAGAAAATAAGTTTTTTTTAAAATTTTAATATTCATTTTTCAATATCAAATGTTTCAATTGTGAATATTGTATAACGTTGCTTTGATATTTAAATCGCGAAATACCAAATTACAAAAAATAAAAAACCTACAATTTTTTAACTTGCTACAAATTAAAAATACATTCAATAAAATCAGTTAAAATTTAAGGATACAATATTTTTTTTCAAAATGCTTTTACCGCTGGAAAACACAAATAATACCCTTAACGTTCCATGTATTTTTATTGAACTTGAAGCATTTTTATTTTTTAAAGGTTTTGGTTTATTTTTTCTGGATTTGCCGATATATTGAAATTTTGTACATTTGTACTTCTAATTGTCATACTTAAAACATGAAACTGTCTTATTGTGGCACAAATTTTTACAGAGAATCGAAACCTTTTTTTATACAAACAAATTATTTTAGTACAAAAAAATTAATATTTTGTAACGTTAAGGATAGGAAAAGCGGGCTTCAGGTCATTTTTTTTAAAAAATTATTTATTTTTTACAATATTTCGAACTTCGCCGGAGTTCATTCTCAAGGAAAATTGTATTACAAATTTTTTTTTAATATTGCTTTTTAACATTAATAGCATAAAACTACAACGAACAAAGCTTAAAATACACATTGAAAGACAAAAAAATATTGCATTTCTTACGAGATTGCTTTGCAGTTGTGAACGTTCTTTCCTTGAGAATGGCAAAATAACGTGTTTATGTGTTCACGTATACACGTGTAAAAGTGTGCACGGATTCACGTTTTCATAGATTTCGCGAATCATAGCTAGTAATCAAAGGTTGGAAGTCATTTTTGGGACTAGTTTTGACTCCTATAGGGTGTATAGATGATTCTTAAGCCAACAGAATGGCATAACTTATAGGCATCAAATAAAGCCCACGTCACCTCAAGAAGTTCTAATGACGTAATTTGCAGCTGGTCGAATCTATTGGCCAAAGGATCATTTGTTCATTCTATAGGAGTTAAAATATATCAGAAAAATAGTTCTTATGACTCTTCAAATGTCTGCTTATTAGCTAGTATACGTGAAAATCAAGAAACATGAGTCTATAAATCCGTGAACACTGAACACGTGTACACTAACTTTTGCAACTACACGTGCATTTTGTATTTAGCATTCACGTATAGTACGAGTTGGTAAGTTTTGTAAAATTTTTTAAATATACGTCTTCACAGGTAACATATGTTTACGAAGCAACGGAAGCTGTAGCTTCTATTAAACTTACGCCTTTTTTTAATAGTTTATTTTTGCAGATATTTCAAGATTAGCATTTCAAGATTGCTGAAAGAATAGACTTTGTTTAGGTAAAAAACCAAATATCTCCATAAAATAGCACAGCTTTATAAATGCCTTTATTGTCTGCTTTTTCACTAGAGTACCCCCTTAAAAAGGTCGGGGCTTTTTTTAATGTTGTTGTAGCTTTATTTTTATTACCTTTGTATTTTACCTTATGGAGCCATTACTTTAACTTTTATTACCACTACAAATATACATATATAAGCATGTTTTTATGTATAACTGCCAGCATGCACACACACACAAACACACACATACATTTATATTGAAACGAGTACGTACACCTTTGGTTACAAGCTTCGCTCATAAAACGTTTGTTGCTATAAAGCTACTTTCTCTGGCTTGTTCTGCTGGCTGCTTTAAATGTTTCATAAAAATTTGCATAAAATTCTAATTTCAGTGCATTGTTGTTGTTGTTGTTGTTGTTGTTGTTTATGTTGTTGCCTGCTATCTCTTTCGATCTATTTTCATTTTGCTGCGCTTGGCAATTTATTTTATTTTGCAGCAATTTTCTTGTTGCTGGTCGTCTGTCTGTCAGACTTGGCTTTATTTCGAATATTATTTTTTATGTGTTGTTGTTAATGTTGTTTTTTTTTTCTGCTTTGAGTAACGTTTAAGGAAGCGCGCGAAAATTAAATTTTATTAGTACTTTGAATATGTGTGTGTGTGTGTGTGTGCGATTTTTCAATTATTATTTATATCTGTTATTTATAAAAAAATAAATTTCTTATTAAATTCATTGACGTCACTATTGTTGTTTCTTCTTATTTTCATGCCATAATTTGAATATTCTTTCAAAGCTTTTATGTCAACAGGCGGAATTTTTTTTATATAAATTCGTACTGTTGCAAAAAATCATAAATGTTGCTTTGCTTAAACGTTTGTTTAGACATGTATAGGTACAAAATAATAACTTTTTTTTTACGCAATTCAGACACTACACTGTGGTCTTAATTGAGATTCTAGCGTGAATTAATTCACCAGTAACAAAAAAAATTTGAGTTTGTAATCTTTTTGTTTATTATTTCATACGCTGAAGCCAGATGTAATAGTATTTAAAAAAAAAAAAACATACATATTTTTATAACAATAAAGATACCAAAATCTTCTGATACACATAGTTTCAGCCATAAAATGAAAAGTTAGAAGAATTATTTAAATGATATGTTAAATTTAAATATTAAGTAAAAAGAAAGTACAAGAATTCAAAATATTGTGAAGAAAAAATGATAAAATTTAAAATTTTTCACAAGCAGCCATTCACTATAGAGCTCCATACGAGGTCCGCTTCTATAATATAAGATATAAAAATCAAAGTGGCGGGTAAGGGCACTTATTTTGTTTTGTTTCTAGAAATCAAAATCATAAAGATTCGGATAAAATATGTTTTAAGACTTGCAAATATCTGCAAATTCTTTAACCGTTAAAATATATCCATTTAAAAAAAAAAAAAAAATACTCTCCTAATATCCTTCTGAATTTTTAGGATAAAGATATTTTTCATAAAAAATTTTAAATATGTACTAACTTTGTTGAATAATTTCGAGAAAAGAAATTGTCAAAAACAATGCACTTTTAAAGTAAAAAATCACTAAAAACCTCAATTAGAAATCTGCGATGCATCTGTGTTGCGAGTTAACGGAACCAAGTTGCTACATTGTAAAACAAAATTGTAAGGAAATTTTTATTGCTATCTAAAAACTAATTTTTAAGCAAAAAAATATATGCTGATTTTTTTTCATTTAATTCGCGCTAGAATCATCATCTATACCACAGTGCCCTGGAGGCCTCGAAACTACAACGTTTTGAAGAACTAGTCGGTGTGACGTGTCCATTTACCACTGGGTTGGGCTTAATGCAAGCAACTTTATATTTTAACTGCATTTTTTAAAACATATGTTGCTGCATTTTATTTCTGTTTTTATTTTATAAATATTTAATTTATTAACTGCATAAAATTACACTGACACAAGCATTTCAATTAGCCAACACTTGTACAGGATATCGAAGGCGCATTTAAGACGTCCATTACTTTTTATTTCAACTTTTTTTGTTACATTATTTCAGAACTTTTTGTTTTTTATTTTCTCTTTGCATTACTTTTATTGCACTCTTTGTACATATAATTTCGCATAATTGCAGACACTTTGCTTGAAATGCCACAAGAATCGAAGAAGAAGTAGAAAAAGACTCGCTAAAAGACAAGCAACAAAAATGTAATCAACTTTAATTTTCTTGGATTTTTGTTTTTTATTTATTTTTGTTGTGTTATTTTGCTTGCGTCTTTTTTCACTTTTCTTCTACTCTTCCACTTCATTTTTTCTTAACATTTTTGCTGCACAGGCTATGTGCAGCAACAGATTTTGCAGGATTTCTGCTTGCCTGACAAGCGTTGCTGGCAAGCAGTTGGTTGGTTGGTTGACTGGCTTGTGTAGATAGTCAACGTTTTCGGGCAACAACACGCTGTTGCCAGTTATAATAATAATAATTATACCAGCTACAACAACTACATTAACAACAACAACAGCAAAATGAACATGCAATATACATGGCACAACAACAGCCAGCAACAGCAAGAACTACAAAAACAATGTCGAACTTTAATTGCATAATTATGAACATTTTGCAATTTATCATATTTTTTCCTATAATTTATGCAAGTATTGTTTTTTCTTTTTCTTTTGTTTCATTTAATTTTAACTTGCTGGCAAGTTTTTTTTAATAAACTGTCACTCCTATATATTTTTTTTTCTGCTACCCAGTAAACCAAAAGAATTTATTTTGAAGTCGTGCATAAATCTTTTCCGGAAGAAAATTATAAATTCAGCCACGAAGGTTTGAAGAAAATGAGAGTGTTGTGTACGTTTAAGTAGTTCTGTGAAGATAGCCCAAAATCGTTAGTACTTCCTTCTGTTCAATTTGGTACAAATCATGCCTACAATTTGAATTCGCCGCTTTTAAAAAATCCAGTATTAGATAAAATTTTCCGAAACACTTTAAAAAATTATGGAATTTAAAATTCCTTTTGTTCGAAAATTGATTTTGGAGCTATTGTTTATATGGTGGTCAGAAAGCAAATTTATTAGGTTACATATGTGCATCTCCCAAAAAAAAGGTCCACCAAAAGTGAAGAAAAACATTAAAATAAAGCACTCTAACAGCTTTTTACTTTATTTTTTTTTTATTTTGATTAGTATTACTGCTATTTAACTTGAATTTAACATATTATAATTTATTTTTATTAAAATTTATAATAAACATCTTTACCGTATTTTACTACTGTCGGAAAATTTGTTGCGTCCATGATGTCGCGTCCGTATTCGTGCATAAAGGTAACAGATAATTCTCATATTTCATAAGTCTACGAAGAAAAGCTATCCTTTGACCTTCATTAACATATACATATTATATATAAAAAAAAAGTTCTCAAAATTAGCTAATTTTTGCATATTTCTATACCAGCTATTTTGTCGCGTCCGTTCCATTGTATGATTGCTTATTACTTTTTACTAATTTGTACTAAATTTTGCCAATATTTTTATAAAATGTAGCACTCTCTTATCGCGTTAGAACACTTAAAATACATATCGAATCTTTTTGTTTCTTTCTTGTTTTTCGAGTAATTAAAACCGTGCGAATGTCGCGTCCGTGCCACTGGGAGATGCCCATATGTAAATTTCACAAATCGAAAAAGGTTTAAATGTCAAAATCCAAAATTGATATTGGTTTGAAAATAAGTTGTTTACACCTAAGAAGCATCTGAAAAAATTAGCATTATCATTTTGCTCGTAAAATGTATCTTTATTTAACATTGTTTTTCCTTTCTTTGGTAGAGTTAAATGTGTGAGTATGATTTTTAAATTTTTTTTTTGTTTGCAGAAACAACTTAAGGTGCTAAAACAAGTATTCTGATGGAGAAAATAGATCAGCACTGTGGTTAAGTATCGATCTTTTGGCCTTGGTCACAAAATTTGAGTTGAAATGCAATACGCCAAAATGTGAATTCCACTTTCTGAATTTTTTTCACATGAGATTAGTATTGAAAAAATTATAATTTTGTATGATTTCCAAAATTGCTATTCAAAGAAAAATAAGTAATTCATAACAACAGATAATGACAATGATTTTCAAGTGGCCATTAAAATAGGTACACCGGCAGTTTCCATAGAAAAAAAATTTGATAATTGCATTTTATTTATTGTTTTGAGAATACTTTAGCTTAGTATAAACCAGTATCCTGAATATCTGCCATTATTCTTCAACAGTCTGAATCCTCCAGGTATGGATGAAACCAAATGCTGGCACTTCTCCAATGGTATATTGTACCATGCTTGCTGAACTTTTTCCCACAAATCGTCCCAATTTTTAAAAGTTTGATAAGATATTCTTTTCTTCAATTCACCCCAAAGATTCTCAGTCGATTTTGTTGTCTTTAAAAAAATCCTTTACCAACTTCGATGAGTGTTTGGGGTCATTATCTTGTTGGAACCACCAAACTTAGGGCATTTTTCACTTGCGTATGTCAACATTATTCCTTGTAATATTTACACATATTCGAATCGGGTCATAATGTTCTGAATACAAAATATTGGACCTACGCCATAGTGGGAAAAGCATCCTCTTACCATTATGTTTCCGCCACCATTTTTGACCATTTTCTTAGTGTACCGCGGATCGAAATCTTTACCTTTTGGGCGACAAACATTCCTTGCGGCATCATTAGAAAATAAAATTTATTTTGTTCTTGTCGCTCCATAGGATGTTGTTCCACTTTTTGGCTCCTTCATCTCCTGACCATGAGGCATGAATTTTGGCAAATTCTTTCCTCGCGTGTAAGTTTTTCTTACGAAAGAGCGGAATCTTACGGGCTATTCCGCCATAGAGCTTTGAATAAACTAACCTTCGTCGAATAGTCCGTGTAGATACTTTGTTGCCTTATTCTGCTGATATCGTTCTTGAAGATATAAAAGGGTACTTTTTCACCATTATATTAATGCGATGGTCGTCGTTTAGTGCGAATTTCCGTTTTCTTCCACGTTTTTCTTCAACTTTTTATACCCTAAACCTGAAAGGTCAGGGTATATTAACTTTGTGCAAACGTTTGTAACGCATAGAACGAAGCGAGTCCGGTATAGAAAAGTATATATATATTCTTGATCAGCGTCACCACGTGAGTCGAGCTATCCATGTCCGTCCGTCCGTCCGTCCGTCTGTCCGTCTGTGTGTTGTCCGTATACACAGGATAAGAAGAAGGAGTTGAGATAATTGGATGAAACTTGGTACACATGGTTACATGGACTCAAGGATCTGCACTATTGAATATTTTTGGAATCTGCCCACGTACACGCCTACCTCCCGTACAACGCGAAAATTGAAAACTGCACAACTCAGCTCATAATTAGCCTACAACAATAAAATTTGGTACGTATGTGTTTTACATCAACACAAAGATGTCTTTGAAAAATGGACGTGACGTCATCCGCTTACAGACACGCCCACCTCCCATACAACCCAAAAATTGAAAACGCAATAAATAAGCATGTGTTTAACCTACAGAGCTAAAATTTGGCACATATATTTTTTATAACAAAACAAAGATGTTTTTGAAAAGTGAACATCATCCGCCCACGGACACGCCTACCTCCCATACAACGCGAAAATTGAAAACTGCATAACTCAGCTCATAATTAGCCTACAACAATAAAATTTGATATGTATGTGTTTTATACAAACACAAAGATGTCTTCGAAAAATGGACGTCATCCGCTTACAGACACGCCCACCTCCCATACAACCCAAAAATTGAAAACGCAATAAATATGCATGTGTTTAACCTACAGAGCTAAAATTTGACACGTATGTTTTTTATGACAAGACAAAGATGGTTTGGAAAAATGGACTTCATCCGCCCACGGACACGCCCATTTACAATAATTTTTTTTTTTTTTTTTGAAAAGTGGGTTTAGGGTATTTCATAGTCGGCCTAGACCGACTTTAGACTTTCTTTACAATCGTTTCATATCCCTTTCCTCCCATTTCCTCCATTTCCTCTCAATCAATAGCAATCTGCTTTTCTTCGGGTGTACCCGAAGACACCAAATTCTTTTATGAAGGCTTCAAATGTTAAAATTATTTTACAATCCTTTAAAGAAAAATTCCAAAACAACACTTTTGAATAAAAAAACACGAAGAAATACTCTTTTAAATTCACTTAAAATATTTTTTTCTAAAAGTGTACCTATTTTTTTTTTTGTCCACAGCGGGTTGTTACTTCGTGATATATCTCTTGGTAACTTAATTTTAGATTAAACACTGCACTGCAAATAGATTGCCGGTCAATAACGGCATAACTTGTGTAACGGTAAATTTTTAACTTTCAATTAAACAATTAAACTATTGATCAAAAACCATTTTTTAGGGGATGTACTTATTTTTTTGTCCAGATGTGTATATCGCCCTTAACGGCCCATGTCATAAACATCATAATTTCGCCTAAAACAAATTTTTATTATAATTTTGATCGTAATAATCGTGGTTGCTTTAGTAAATTTACATCAAATGATAATAGTGAATAATTTAATGAGTTAAAGAGAGTTTTGAATAAGATATCATTAGGATGGGGAAAGTGACTTGTTACGAATACGCCAAGTTAAAAATTAAAAGTAACTGCGGAGGTCAACTTAACCGAAGTGTTATGGTTAAGCTAAACTGCGTGGTAATCGTCTTTGTGATCACGGCAACACTCCCACGCTAAATAAATATATTTTAGCATGCTCAACATTAACCTTGTATCGTTTTCATAACCTTGTTATTCTTGAATCCCTTAACTTACCCATGGATATCCACTGACCTGATAGCACAACTAGCACTGTGAATGAAATTTTATTATCTCTCTGAATTCCCTCAACAACTATTTCAGAAACTGGTGGGAAGACAAAAAATAACATAGGCGGTAACCACCCTTCAGCCCTACAAAACACCAGACCCTGATGGTATAGTGCCAGCACGATTAATAGCCGGCCTCCACTGTTCTGTTGAAATTTTTTATATTTTCTGTCCATTTCTTCCTTATATATTTGTTCTTGTTCAGCCGTACCGTTCCAAATAACAACTCTCAGTTTGTGAAAAGTAAATATTGCGTTTTTATAGTCGAACAAGGTTCATCAAAAAAGTTTTCAAAGCATGATACTCGTTTATAGATTATTGTTCCTTCATAAAACATTTACATAGTTCAGCCGAGTTGGTACGATCTTTTTACTTTACTTTACTTCACTCTAAAACTTTTTTTAATGGTATTGGTTTTCAAATCCTTATCTTCCTTGGTTCGTCTTGTGACTATCTAACAATATCTGGATTTGAATTTTTCATACACTTCACATTTCACAGGTGAAATTCTTCTGCACAATTTGTTTTGAGAAATAATTCTAGAATAATTGCCATTTTTCTCTCGAAATTCTTTTCGAGATTTATATTTTTTTTTTTTAAAAATTGTTTCCTTTTCGAACAATTTTTACGATACCTAGTTTGAAAATTGGAAAAAGTTGTATGGATAATTTTATTGCCGATAAGCCTGAATTAAAAATAATTGTATTCCAATTTTACATAATTTAATTGGTGTTGTTGTGCTGAGTTAATTTTACATTTCAAGAAAGGATGTGAAGATTAATAAAAAAAAATTATTACAAGTTGCTTCCAATCAATTAAACGTACGAAATTTTTAAATAAACAATAGCAATGAACATAATAAATTTCTTTGTTAATACTTAAAAGCTAGATTTATCAAAGGAATGCAGACATGATTATTCTAAGCCATGTCAGAGCAGTTAAAGAAAATAACTGCTTTTCATAGCCACACATACAGACATACATACACTCATTCACATGCTGACTACACAATAAAAACAGCTCAGACATGAATTTTCTGTTAAATTATGAAATAGAAAGGAACTCATTGCCTGTCAAGCATGGTAAAAATCAATTATTAAATTTTAATTTCGACGCTTTTGTGTCTGTAAATTTATAGTGGAAATTGTTGAAAATTATTTGGTGGCATATTCACACACACACACATAGTGACATAATCACACAGATACGTACATGTATTTTTAAATAAGCGCATGTGTTGGTAAAGTGCATTTTAAGAATTAAACATTACCGTTAAGGCGCAATATGAGCACATGAAAGAGGCTGTCCGAAAAGAAAAGAGAGCGGTGCAAGTTATAGAGAGCAAAATGTATGCGGAGAGCATTCAGTAGCGCAATATTTGTACACTGTACAAAATTTTGAGACGTTTGGTAGGAAATATTTAACTTCAATGTACAGAGCTGTCAAGGCATTTCCACTGAACAGACACTAAAGTTTGGCGAAAAGTAAAAGTTTAGCCAACTTTTCCTAAAGACTGATATATTTATATCTAATACATAAATAGATCAGAATTTATTTACTTCTTGCAAAAGTTTTTATATACAGAGAGAAATTTATAGCGTTTTTTTTTTCTCAACGAAAAATTCTGCCTTCTGAATATGCAAAATTTTTCTTTATGACCTACACCCACAGAATTCTGACTTGTTTTTAGCTGAGAATATATCACAAAACAAGCAAAAATTTTTTCAATGTTTTCAAGTTGACTGCCTTTTTGAAAAACTTCAAAAGAATTAAAGATAAAAAAAATGTAAAACTTCAAATTCAAAAATTGTTTTCCCGCTGGAAAAAATTTGATTTTTTTGAATAGAAGAATTTTGATGCTTTCCGTAGTAGAGTTCAATCTTTTCTGAACTGTCAATGGTAACTTTAATTATTTTACGACATAACCACACATAAGTTATTTATTTTGTTTATTCAGTTGGTAGCATTTCAGGTGACAATTTTTCGAACCGTCGAAGTAGAGAGGGCAGAAATTCTTAATTTTTTCTAATTTTAAGGTAAAAATTTTCAAGAAATGTACACGATTCTTCTGAATTTGAATTTTTCAGGACATTATTTGTGAAAAGAACGAAAAAAAATAAAATAAAACAAGTAAAGAAAGTCTAAAGTCGGTCTAGACCGACTATGAAATACCCTAAACCCACTTTTAAAAAAAATTTTTATTGTAAATGGGCGTGTCCGTGGGTGGATTCAGCCTATATTTTATATGCATTTAAATGTTGATGAAAAACTTACACATACCAAGTTTTATTCTTGTAGCTCACAGTTAATGCCTTTATTGTGCTTTCGCTATGAGAGGTGGGCGTGTTCATGGACGGATTACTTCCAATTGAACACACCTTAGTTTTGGTATAAAATACATACATACCAAATTTAATTTCTCTATGACAAACATAACCTTATTTATTGAGTTTTAAACTTTTTGGGTTGTATGGGAGGTAGGCGTGTCCGTAGGCGGATGACGTCCATTTTTCAAAACCATCTTTGTCTTGTCATAAAAAACATACGTGCCAAATTTTGGCTCTGTAGCTTAAACAGAGGCTTATTTATTGCGTTTTCAATTTTTGGGTTGTATGGGAGGTGGGCGTGTCCGTAAGCGGATGACGTTCATTTTTCGAAAAAATCTTTGTATTTGTATAAAACACATAGATATCAAATTTTATTGTTGTAGGCTAATTATGAGCTGAGTTATGCAGTTTTCAATTTTCGCGTTGTATGGGAGGTAGGCGTGTCCGTGGGCGGATGATGTCCACTTTTGAAAACCATCTTTGTTTTGTTTCAAAAAACATATGTGCCAAATTTTAGCTCTGTAGGTTTAACAGAGGCTTATTTATTGCGTTTTCAATTTTTGGGTTGTATGGGAGGTGGGCGTGTCCGTAAGCGGATGACGTCCATTTTTCAAAAACATCTTTGTGGTGATATAAAACACATACATACCAAATATTATTGTTGTAGGCTTGTTATGAGCTGAGTTATGCAGTTTTCAATTTTTGGGTTGTATGGGAGGTAGGCGTGTCCGTGGGCGGATTCCAAAAATATTCAACAGTGCAGATCCTTGGGTGCATGTGACCATGTGTACCAAGTTTCATCCAATTCTCTCAACTCCTTCTTCTTATCCTGTGTATACGGACAACACACAGACGGACAGACGGACGGACGGACGGACGGACGGACATGGATAGCTCGAATCACGTGGTGACGCTGATCAAGAATATATATACTTTTCTATACCGGACTCGCTTCGTTCTATGCGTTACAAACGTTTGCACAAAGTTAATATACCCTGACCTTTCAGGTTTAGGGTATAAAAATCAAAAATGGCAGAAAAAAATCAACATTTTTTTGAGAAAAGGTAACGCTTTAAAATTAAATAGAACCCCTTTTCGGCACAACAGGATCATTTACAACTCACTATTTTTGTGAGTTTGAAATAAAAAAAGAATTATAATGCTTTTATAATAATTTTTTCATATGAATTAAATTATTTTTTGCCTATGAAACTTGCATTTTGTTCAAAAATACAAAAATTTAAAAAAAAACCTAAATCGATAGTTTCATTTTAATATTATAACGTTTTTTTGTCACTAAATAGAGTGCCGAATAAGGGTAAAGGACATGATACCCGTGATTTCCATTATTTTTTTTTTGGGTTTTGAAGTGTTTTGAAAGAAAAAATCGAGATAATATTCACAAAAACTCTTATACATTCTAAAAGAAAAAAATACATTTTTATTAGCTTTTTGCATAACTTTTTTGGTTCTGAACAGCTTCGTCAAGCTCTATTTTCTTGTTAAAACAAGAAAAACATATTTTGCGAAAAAGTGATGCCTTTTATTTTAAAATTATTTGCTCATAAAAAATTTTCTTTGTGGAAGCTTTATTTCTTACTAAAGTTAATAAAAAACAGATGCATTCTAAATTCCACCGTGAACTCATTTAAGTACAAGAATAATATTTGCTCTTTAGAGGTATTTTAGGCCAACGCTTAATTTCGTAAGACTTATGATTTGCCAGTCTTAAGCCCAATTTTTTTCTCAAAGGATTTATACATGCATTCAAAATTAATTTGGTTTATTGAGTGCTTTTCGCTGAGTGTTATGCTCGCTGACATCGTAGACGGCAACCGCCAGTCAACTCAAAAGTTGTCTCGAAAATTTTACCGACACCAAGTTGGGGTTTAAAATTTCGTCAATAATGCAATACATACACAATGGCGAAGCAGCATGTTGGTATGTGTGGAATGTGTGTGTGTGTCTACTTGACTATGAGCATTAAACAGCCACTCATTCGTTGTGTCTTTGAGGCTGACTGCAGGGATGTGTTGCTAGTTTTGGGTGGTTTCCGTTTCCGTTGTCGTGGCCATTGCCATTGCTGTTGCTGCTACTCAATGGCGCTCAGACACACACAATTGCCGCAAGTTGGCGCAGCAGTTGAGCGAAGATAGCAAGACGTTGAAGACAAGGCAAGGCAAAGCAAAGCAGCGAATGCAAAAACCAGCAAAGAGACTGCAGCGCTTCGCTGTATGCGTCTGCATGAGCGTCTATGTGATTTCTTGCTTGTATGCATGTCACACATACTACATGAAAAATACATCACAGGGCACCACTACAAAAGCCTTTAAACGCCACTATAGCAGATAAAATATTTTGCACGAACGCGTCCTCGCTCATTCGTGCGTTGCTGGAGCCATCGTTTGTTCTGACATTCGTTCGTATAAGAGTTCGTTGCTTACTCTGATCGTTAGCTTAGCTTCTGGACGAAGATGTGTGAAGCGCGCAAGACGAAGTTGGTGTTGAAAAAAAAAAAAAATACTGTAGCGCGACATTAAGCTAAGGGTTGAAAGGTACTGACTGACTGACTGACTGCTTGGGTGGCTGTAGCACAAAGCAGAGCATGAGTTCGAGTAGTGAGCGCTGCAGACGTGCTGCATTTGTCATCATTAGGATTTTATTGTAGCATAATTTCAGGAGCACCAAAAGCAAAACTTTTCGCACTCAACTCAGCTTTTCTGAAGGTTAGACAAAAAAAAATTAAAAAAAAAATAGAAAAATAAAAAGAACGACAGCAAAAATTCAAAGAAGCAAAAGTTTTGGAAAAAGTCAAGAAAAAGAGTTTCAAGCATATGTTTACAAATAAAAACAGCTTAAAGCATAGTTTTTTTTTTGGGGCATAAGAAAAGTGAAAGAATTTCAAAGAGAAAAAAAAAATATTAAAGCTTGTGGTTTTGATACAAAATTGCAGACTTTCCTCGGGAAGCAGTTTTAAAAATAAGCCATAAAATAAGAATTCATTCTAAAGCGTTCCTAATGCAAATTCAAGCATTTGCTTCATTATATTTGATTCATAACTAAGCTTTAAATAAACATACCGACATATTAAAGCACATAAAATATTTTTATGATATTAATTATTGAGTCAAAATCTGTCTAGTTGTCTGTCTTTTATAGCAACAAGTGAAAACTATTGAAAGCATTTCAATAGATTTTAGTTTCAGACATGTTTTATATCCTAAAAAAATCTGCTCAAAGTAATGGGTTATTCCCAAAAACTTCAGAAGATAAATTGCCAAAAATGGCTTAAAACCTAGAGACATATGAAAATTATAAATAAACGAGCTATTTCTACACCCAAAAAAAAAAATATACAGCCAACATAAATCTAAAGGTTAAGGTGACCACATGATTTTCATGACAATTCAGCCTGTTTTTGTGGCTTAATCAAACTGAGAAATGTTGTTAATTTAATCAAATATTTAGCTTCATTTTTATGGCTAAATTAACTACTTGTAGAACTCTCTTCAAAACCCTCCAATACAAGAATCGAACCTGAACTTCCGTAGTTTTCACATAAGAGTCCATCGACTAACCAACGAGCCATGCTTTTGCGAGTGCAACTACACGTAAGCAAAATGTAGACAAAAATCAAGAGTTATTTTTAAGCATGTGGTCTGTTTAACAGATCAGTCAGAGTAAAGTAGCATGGATCAGTTTTATAAAATGTGGTTGACTCTGCCAACCAAATTGGTCAGGTAAAATTAACGTGAATCAGGTAAGAGAATTTTTCTCTGAGTGTTACAAAAATCTCTTATAAATTTCACGATATTATGTGTCTGTGTCACACGCATGCTCTACAATTTCAATCTAAATCACGTTAGTAGGAAAAATCTATTGATATATTTTGCAACTTGATAATTATATTTTGAAATACTGAATTCTGAAAATTTTTCAACATTTTTGATACACCAAAAATAATTTTTTCGGGCAAAATTGTAGCCGATGTTTAATAAAAATAAAAAGCTATTTTTCTTACGTAAAATTATATAAAAAAAATCAAATATATTTTTGTTACAAAGAAATTTGCGATAACTTAATTTAGTCCAACAAAGTAACAGTGAATTATAAAAACGAAGACAAATAAAGTAATTCTTGAACACAAACCAGTTTTAACTGTTGATCTATTTGTTTTGGATGTTTTGAACATTTTTTTATTTAATTAAGTCCAACAAAGTAACTGTGAATTTTAAAAGCGAAGAAAAATAAAGTTATTCTTGGACACAAACCAGCTCTAACTGTTTATCTATTTTTTTTTTGATGTTTTGAACATTTGTTTATTTAATTCAGTCCAACAAAGTAACTGTGAATTATAAAAACGAAGACAAATAAAGTTATTCTTGGACGCAAATCAGTTCCAACTGTTTTTCTATTTGTTTTTGATGTTTTGAACATTTGTTTATTTAATTTAGTACAACAATTTAACTGTGAATTATAAAAGCGAAGAAAAATAAAGTTATTCTTGGACACAAACCTGTTCTTACTGTTAATCTATTTGGTTTTAATGTTTTGAACATTTGTTTATTTAACTTAGTCCAACAAAGTTACTGTGAATTATAAAAGCGAAGACAAATAAAGTTATTCTTGGACGCAAACCAGTTCTAACTGTTTATCTATTTTTTTTGGATGTTTTGAACATTTGTTTATTTAATTCAGTCCAACAAAGTAACTGTGAATTATAAAAACGAAAACAACTAAAGTTATTCTGGGATGCAAATCAGTTCCAACTGTTTATCTATTTGTTTTTGATGTTTTGAACATTTGTTTATTTAATTTAGTACAACAATTTAACTGGGAATTATAAAAGCGAAGAAAAATAAAGTTATTCTTGGACACAAACCAGTTCTAACTATTGATCTATTTGTTTTGAATGTTTTAAACATTTTTTTTATTTAATTTAGTCCAACAAAGTAACCGTGAATTATAAAAGCGAAGAAAAATAAAGTTATTCTTGGACACAAACCAGTTCTAACTGTTTATCAATTTGTTTTGGATGTTTTGAACATTTGTTTATTTAATTTAGTCCAACAAAGTTACTGTGAATTATAAATACGAAGACAAACAAAGTTAGTCTTGGACACAAATCAGTTCTGAATGTTTATTTCTTTTGGGTGTTTTGAACATTTGTTTAAAATAAAACTTGAAAAGAACTGTGTAGAACAGAGCGAAGAAGCTTAAAGTTCAATATATTGTGGACACAAACCTTTTCTTACATAATTTTAGCCTTCGGTTGTGCTACGTGTTGAACATTTATTTTTAGTAGCAGGTACTTTTACCTCATTTGGTGTCATAATTTCAATTTTTCAATTTAAATGACTGCACATTCAACTATAACTAAACATCACGTGAACACTTAAGTTTGAACTCCGTGAAGTTAATTTTTGAAAACACAAGCTCGAACTACACGTGAATGCTATGGACAAAAAACTCGTGCAGTTGTGAAAATACGTGTTCAAGTGTTCACGTGTAGAAGGATTCATTAAAACTATTTTGAGTCCTAAAGGATGAATAAGTGATCCTTTATCCGATAGGTTTGACCAGCTGCACTTTGCGTCATAAGGACTTCTTGAGGCAATTTGGGCTCGA
The DNA here is from genome assembly GCA_958299015.1 of Tetanocera ferruginea. NCBI lineage: Eukaryota > Metazoa > Arthropoda > Insecta > Diptera > Sciomyzidae > Tetanocera > Tetanocera ferruginea. The sequence continues at coordinate 114,238,982 of OY282644.1, read as the reverse complement.
ATGGCTGGCTATTGCGTCATTGGAGCTTACATTTATTTCATAAACCTCTAGACAAAAGTGATTTTAAGGCCAATAGGGTGTAATCATCACCCCAATAAGTCCTAATGCCGCAAATTGCAGCAAGCTGAATCTAGTGACCAAAGGATTGTTTATTTATTCCTTATGAGCCAAAAATATTAAAAAAATAAAGCGAATATCTTGTCTTACATTTGTATACAAAGTAGTAACACAGGGTATAGCAGCTAGACAAAAAATCTATAACTAATGAGCTCAAATTATTTATGCCCTCTTAGCTCATAAAGCCGTTTTAAAAATGATTGAAATTTCCGTTGGTATTTTTCTATCACCGACATCGGTTGTATGCTTAATATTTGTTCGATGCTTTTTGAAAAAATTAATTAAAAATTTCTTTACTTTAAGGCGCAGCTTAAACTTGGCATGCGTTGGTGTAAGGTTCGACATATTTGCTTGCATTAAGGCTAGTGGTTGGTGGGTGGGTGGTTGGTGGTAGTGGTGGGGTTGGTGGTGTTCAGCAGGCTGAGCTTGATGATGGAATTTCCATTAGTACGAGCCAGCAATGCATGAGGGTTGAGCAGCAGAATGAGGCAGAAAAAAGACAAAATAAAAAAAAAAATAAATAATAAAAAAAACATCAACAAAAATGAAAACAAAAATAAAACAGAAAGTAAACGAAAATAAAACATCCCCTTGTGTGCTTTTAATTCATGCCAAAAATAAATATACAAACACACAAACAAAATTTCATATACATACATAACTATAGATACACAAACAGACATGCATACACACTTAATGTGTATACATGTACAAACATACATATGTTTGTGTATAAAAAAAAAATACACACACAGACATACACTCAAACAGAGTATACCAGCTACCAGCGCTGATATTACTTGCAATTACTCGTTGGATTGGCGAGCGAGCCGGCTTTATGTGGCGTTCACTGGTAGACACTGCTGTTGTTTTTGTTTTTGTTTTTGTGTTCTTGTTTTTGTTCTTGCTGGGTGCGCTTGTGTGCAAAGAAAAACTTTTATATAAGCTAGCAAGCAGTTTTATACTTGTATAAAATTTATGTGGCAACGCTCAATACTAAATAATATATATATAGATATGTATACATATATATATATAAACATATACATGTATATATATATAAACAAGCATCAACATATAAACACACACATAAGCAGCACAACAGCAAAATAATCGAGCGAGAAACAATTTACGAAAGCAATTTTCTTGGAACAAAAACAACAACAACAACAAAAACAACAGCTAAAACAACAACAACAACAACAACAATTTGACATGTTTATTTATTTTGCTTAAGCAATTTTCGTAATTTATGTGCATTAAAAATTTAGATTAGTGGATGGCAAAAAAAAAAAAGAAATAATAAATATACGAGCGTAAAGAGCGCAAAATTAAACAAAATAAAAATAAAAAAAAGCTCAAACGAAAACGTACAAAATTAACTAATTTAAATTAATTTGGTGCAACGGAGCGTATGATGAATATTAATTGATAGCAGGTTTACAAAAACAAAAAAAACCAAATAAAACGTATGCAAGTAACAAGACTTTAAATGCTGCGTTTCGATTTAACGGGGTTAAAAAAAGGTTAGAAAAATATGCCAAAATCAAGCATGCTTCAAATACTTTACAAAAGAAGTTAGAAAAAAAAAAATATATTTTAAAACTTAATACAAATTAAAGTATTAATAGATGACATGCTGTTTTAATTGTAAGTTGAAATATATGCTGGATTTAAACAAAGTTGACAAGCTTAAGACTAAGGTTAGGAAAATTTTAGCGAAACTCAGTCACTATCTAAGGTTTGCAGAACTGTAGCGAAAATGCTTCTTATAAGAGTAAATTGCATGCATTCACTTAAGAAAAGGTTGGTTCAATTTTAAGAGCCGATGTTGAATGTGAATCGCACCTAAACGTCAAGTATTTTTCTGCATTTCATTTCAGATTTTTCAATTTCAGACTAACTCATTTTGAACCATGGAAAGATACACAATAGAGCAACGCGATAAAGTTATTCAGGCTTATTATGAAAATGGGAAATTGGAAATTCTAAAAGCAAAAAATTTTTTTTTTGGACCATTGAAAAAACTAAAAGTATTTTTTTCCATAGTGTAACCATTATATATCCAATCTTAGCAGCTTACCAGGGCCTTAATAGTCGAATTTGTCCTTGGGAAACTCAAATGCTCTTAAAAGAAGAAATAATAATCATGAAGAACTTTTCAACCACATATCATTTTTAAAGATCGAACATGTATGCTTAGATTCTAGAAAAGTACCCTTTACAGTGTTTTTTATGGAGGAAAAAAACAAATATTTTTGTTGATTTTAGAAACTTCTCAAGTTAAGCTTTGAGATGTGGTTGATTTTTGCACCTTTTTTGTAAGGAAGACGACCCATAAATTGTAAAACTATTTGTGTCACCCACCTAAGGAACTGCTTTTAAGATTTTAATATTAGTTATGTAAAAACTGTGGTGACCGTGGCGTACAGGTTTGATGTGTGGCTTACCACGATTGGAGCCCGAGTTCGATTCCCAGTCGCGGCGAAAATTTTTTTAAATAAAAAAATTTTTCTGATCGGTCACCACCTCTCTGCAGACAATGGCAAACCTCAGAGAGTAAATAATGCCATGTAAAGCTTCTTGAGAATATAAACGTTAGCCGTTCGGAGTCTGCATAAAATATGTAGGTCCAGTTCTCGGTTAATTGTGTGCAAACATTTAATAACACATACAACACAATTGATCATAAGAAGCTCGGTCAAAGTTTTTTCAAGGGCTGAAATGGCCAATTTGTTTTTTTTTTTATGTAAAAACTCATAATACCCCTTAATAGTACTTTTAGTCTTAAAGTACAAGTACAGAAATCTCAGACATGCTGGATAATTCGTTTGCTCGACAAAAATGGTCAGCATGACACGCTAGTATTATTTTGAATAATTTAAAAACTAAAAATCTATAGCATAAAGTTTATACCTTAAACCAAAACATATATATAAATAAAAACTTATACTAAAATATATAAAATAGTGAAAACAATAATTACAAGGAAAAAGTTTAATAATAAAAAATTAGTAATATGCAAAATTAAAGTAACTTTAAGAACACAAATAAATATAAAAAACCAAGAAAATGATAAAAGTTAAATATTATATAAAAAAAAAAAAAAAAAAAAAATATAAAAATACAATTACTTATAAAAAAATAATAAAAAATAACAATAATAATAAAAAAGCATAAAATAAATAAAATAACATAAGTATAAATTAAACATTAGACACAAAAACTTGAAGAAAAATATTAAAAAAAAAATATAAAACTAAAATCCTAAAATTATTAATAACTAAACATAAAATCTTAAAATGTTTTAGTCGTAATAAAGAAATAATAAAGAAATAAAAATTAAAACACACAAAACTTAAAAATAAAAAATTATATTTCTAAAAATAAAACAGTAAAAAGCAAAAAGTAAAAAATAAAATTAAAAAATACAACAATTAAAAAGCTAAGACAAAAAATTTATATAAAAACGATATTTTAATAACAATAATAAATAAAAATAAAGAAATAAAAATAATCGTAAGAACATACATTAAAAATATAAAATAAGAACTTTAAATAAAAAAAAAAACATAAAAAATAAAGACATAATAAATAAATAAAAATAAAACACAAAAAAATTAAAAATAAAAAGATGATATTTATAAAAATAAAACAGTACAAAGCAAAGAATAGAAAATAAAATTAAAAAATACAACAATTAAAAGCTAAGACAAAAAATTAATATAAAAACAATACTTTAATAACAATAATAAATAAAAATAAAGAAATAAAAGTAATCGTAAGAACATACATTAAAAACATAAAATAAGAACTTTAAATAAAAAAAAAAAAAAATAAAGAATCAGGAAATAATAAATAAATAAAATCTAAAACACAAAATAGGTATAAATATAAAGATGATATTTATAAAAATAAAACAATACAAAGCAAAAAGTAAAAAATAAAATTAAAAAATACAACAATTAAAAAACTAAGACAAAAAATTAAAAACAAACGATACTTCAGTAACAATAATAAAATAAATAAAGAAATAAAAATAATCGTAAGAACATACATTAAAAATATAAAATAAGAACATTAAATAAAAAAAAACCTAAAAAATAAAAATAAAAAATAATAAAGAACATAAACAATTAAAACAAAAAAAAAAAAACATAAAAAAATAAGAGATTAAAAAATCAAAAATTAAAAATAACAATAACTTTAAAAAATACTAGAAAATAGAAAGAATTAAAATCAAAAATTGAAATGACAAATGAAAAACAAAAAAATTAAATTAAACAAGTAAGGAAACACTAAAGTCGGTTCAGCCCGACCTGACATGACATTGGCCGTTTATTTAAATCGAATTTTTTTATAATTTTGTATTTTAGTAAATATTCTTAAGATTCTAAGAAAAAATTTCATGAAAAATTCGTACGGGTTTAAAAGTTACAGCCGGACTAGTTTTGACGTTGAATTACGTCTTACAGCGCGGTTTGTATGGGGTCGTTTTAACAGATTTTTTGAAGGTCATGCAACGTTTTTGGCGAATACTTTAGGGTATACCTACAGCCTTTAATACTTATCGTTCAAAGATAATATATATACTTAAATATCAGATATATCCTACGCTGAATGAATATCTAACTTTGGATTTTGTCACTATGATATGAAAGTCAGAAAATAGTAAAATATAAGAAGAAAAATTCATGTTTTTATATAAGAAAATCAATCATCAGCTGCTTATAATGTACTTGCTGTGCTTGCTGCTTTCTTTGTTTTTGTTTCGTTGTTTATGGTTGTATTTTTTTAATTTTGCACGAACTGATAGGTTCGTATTCAGTTCAGAATGATTCTATGGCCGATCGGATGCAGTGGGATTATCTGAGGTCACAGGCAGGTCATTGGTATTATGGTGGGTTCCATGGAACATTTGGACCAAAATGGATGATTCTATGGCCAATCGGATGCAGTGGGATTATCTGAGGTCACAGGCGGGTCATTGGTACTTTGATGGGTTCCATGGAACATTTGGACCAAAATGGATGATTCTATGGCCAATCGGATGCAGTGGGATTATCTGAGGTCACCGATGGGTCATTGGTACTATGATGGGTTCCATGGAACATTTGGACCAAAATGGATGATTCTATGGCCAATCGGATGCAGTGGGATTATCTGAGGTCACCGGTGGGTCATTGGTACTTTGATGGGTTCCATGGAACATTTCGACCAAAATGGAAGATTCTATGACCAATCGGATGCAGTGGGATTATCTGAGGTCACTGGTGGGTCATTGGCACATTTATGGGTTCCATGGAACATTTTTACCAAAATGGATGATTCTATAGCCAATCGGATGCAGTGGGATTATCTGAGGTCACAGGTGGGTCATTGGCATTTTTATGGGTTCCATGGAACATTTGGACCAAAATGGATGATTCTATGGCCAATCGGATGTAGTGGGATTATCTGAGGTCACCGATGGGTCATTGGTACTATGATGGGTTCCATGGAACATTTGGACCAAAATGGATGATTCTATGGCCAATCGGATGCAGTGGGATTATCTGAGGTCACTGGTGGGTCATTGGCACATATATGGGTTCCATGGAACATTTGGACCAAAATGGATGATTCTATGGCCAATCGGATGCAGTGGGATTATTTGAAGTCACAGGTGGGTCATTGGCATTTTTATGGGTTCCATGGAACATTTGGACCAAAATGGATGATTCTATGGCCAATCGGATGCAGTGGGATTATCTGAGGTCACAGGTGGGTCATTGGCATTTTTATGGGTTCCATGGAACATTTGGACCAAAATGGATGATTCTATGGCCAATCGGATGTAGTGGGATTATCTGAGGTCACCGATGGGTCATTGGTACAATGATGGGTTCCATGGAACATTTGGACCAAAATGGATGATTCTATGGCCAATCGGATGCAGTGGGATTATCTGAGGTCACAGGTGGGTCATTGGTACTTTGATGGGTTCCATGGAACATTTCGACCAAAATGGATGATTCTATGACCAATCGGATGCAGTGGGATTATCTGAGGTCACTGGTGGGTCATTGGCACATTTATGGGTTCCATGGAACATTTGGACCAAAATGGATGATTCTACGGCTAATCGGATGCAGTGGGATTATCTGAGGTCACAGGCGGGTCATTGGTACATTTATGGGTTCCATGGAACATTTGGACCAAAATGGATGATTCTATAGCCTATCGGATGCAGTGGGATTATCTGAGGTCACAGGTGGGTCATTGGTACTTTGATGGGTTCCATGGAACATTTGGACCAAAATGGATGATTCTATGGCCAATCGGATGCAGTGGGATTATCTGAGGTCACAGGTGGGTCATTGGTACTTTGATGGGTTCCATGGAACATTTCGACCAAAATGGATGATTCTATGACCAATCGGATGCAGTGGGATTATCTGAGGTCACTGGTGGGTCATTGGCACATATATGGGTTCCATGGAACATTTGGACCAAAATGGATGATTCTATGGCCAATCGGATGCAGTGGGATTATTTGAAGTCACAGGTGGGTCATTGGCACATTTATGGGTTCCTTGGAACATTTGGACCAAAATGGATGATTCTATGGCCAATCGGATGCAGTGGGATTATCTGAGGTCACCGATGGGTCATTGGTACTTTGATGGGTTCCATGGAACATTTGGACCAAAATGGATGATTCTATGTCCAATCGGATGCAGTGGGATTATCTGAGGTCACAGGTGGGTCATTGGTACTTTGATGGGTTCCATGGAACATTTCGACCAAAATGGATGATTCTATGACCAATCGGATGCAGTGGGATTATCTGAGGTCACTGGTGGGTCATTGGCACATATATGGGTTCCATGGAACATTTGGACCAAAATGGATGATTCTATGGCCAATCGGATGCAGTGGGATTATTTGAAGTCACAGGTGGGTCATTGGTACTTTGATGGGTTCCATGGAACATTTCGACCAAAATGGATGATTCTATGACCAATCGGATGCAGTGGGATTATCTGAGGTCACTGGTGGGTCATTGGTACTATGATGGGTTCCATGGAACATTTGGACCAAAATGGATGATTCTATATCCAATCGGATGCAGTGGGATTATCTGAGGTCACAGGTGGGTCATTGGCACATTTATGGGTTCCATGGAACATTTGGACCAAAATGGATGATTCTATGGCCAATCGGATGCAGTGGGATTATCTGAGGTCACAGGTGGGTCATTGGTACTTTGATGGGTTCCATGGAACATTTCGACCAAAATGGATGATTCTATGGCCAATCGGATGCAGTGGGATTATCTGAGGTCACCGATGGGTCATTGGTACTATGATGGGTTCCATGGAACATTTGGACCAAAATGGATGATTCTACGGCTAATCGGATGCAGTGGGATTATCTGAGGTCACAGGCGGGTCATTGGTACATTTATGGGTTCCATGGAACATTTGGACCAAAATGGATGATTCTATAGCCTATCGGATGCAGTGGGATTATCTGAGGTCACCGGTGGGTCATTGGTACTATGATGGGTTCCATGGAACATTTGGACCAAAATGGATGATTCTACGGCTAATCGGATGCAGTGGGATTATCTGAGGTCACAGGCGGGTCATTGGTACATTTATGGGTTCCATGGAACATTTGGACCAAAATGGATGATTCTATAGCCTATCGGATGCAGTGGGATTATCTGAGGTCACCGGTGGGTCATTGGTACTATGATGGATTCCATGGAACATTTGGACCAAAATGGATGATTCTATGGCCAATCGGATGCAGTGGGATTATCTGAGGTCACAGGTGGGTCATTGGTACTTTGATGGGTTCCATGGAACATTTCGACCAAAATGGATGATTCTATGACCAATCGGATGCAGTGGGATTATCTGAGGTCACTGGTGGGTCATTGGCACATATATGGGTTCCATGGAACATTTGGACCAAAATGGATGATTCTATGGCCAATCGGATGTAGTGGGATTATCTGAGGTCACAGGTGGGTCATTGGTACTTTGATGGGTTCCATGGAACATTTCGACCAAAATGGATGATTCTATGACCAATCGGATGCAGTGGGATTATCTGAGGTCACTGGTGGGTCATTGGCACATATATGGGTTCCATGGAACATTTGGACCAAAATGGATGATTCTATAGCCTATCGGATGCAGTGGGATTATCTGAGGTCACCGGTGGGTCATTGGTACTATGATGGGTTCCATGGAACATTTGGACCAAAATGGATGATTCTATAGCCAATCGGATGCAGTGGGATTATCTGAGGTCACAGGTGGGTCATTGGCATTTTTATGGGTTCCATGGAACATTTGGACCAAAATGGATGATTCTATGGCCAATCGGATGTAGTGGGATTATCTGAGGTCACCGGTGGGTCATTGGTACTATGATGGGTTCCATGGAACATTTAGACCAAAATGGATGATTCTATGGCCAATCGGATGCAGTGGGATTATCTGAGGCCACAGGTGGGTCATTGGTACTTTGATGGGTTCCATGGATTATTAAGACCTAAATGGATGATTCTGTGGCCAATCGGATGCAGTGGGATTATTTGAGGTCATGGGTGGGTCATTGGCACATTTATGGGTTCCATGGATTATTAAGACCAAAATGGATGATTCTGTGGCCAATCGGATGCAGTGGGATTATCTGAGGTCACAGGTGGGTCATTGGCACATTTATGGGTTCCATGGAACAGTTGGACCAAAATGGATGATTCTATGGCCAATCGGATGCAGTGGGATTATTTGAGGTCATGGGTGGGTCATTGGCACATTTATGGGTTCCATGGATTATTAAGACCAAAATGGATGATTCTGTGGCCAATCGGATGCAGTGGGATTATCTGAGGTCACAGGTGGGTCATTGGCACATTTATGGGTTCCATGGAACAGTTGGACCAAAATGGATGATTCTATGGCCAATCGGATGCAGTGGGATTATTTGAGGTCATGGGTGGGTCATTGGCACATTTATGGGTTCCATGGATTATTAAGACCAAAATGGATGATTCTGTGGCCAATCGGATGCAGTGGGATTATCTGAGGTCACAGGTGGGTCATTGGCACATTTATGGGTTCCATGGAACATTTGGACCAAAATGGATGATTCTATGGCCAATTGGATGCAGTGGGATTATCTGAGGTCACGGGTGGGTCATTGGCACATTTATGGGTTCCATGGAACAGTTGGACCAAAATGGATGATTCTATGGCCAATCGGATGCAGTGGGATTATCTGGTGTCACAGATGGGTCATTGGCATTTTTATGGGTTTCATGAAACATTTGAACTAGAATGGATGATTCTATGGCCAATCGGATGCAGTGGGATTATCTGAGGTCACAGGTGGGTCATTGACACTTTTATGGTTTCCATGGATTTTTTGGACCAAAATAGCCAATCGGATGCAGTGGGATTATCTGAGGTCACAAGTGGGTCGTGAGTAAAAGACACGTGTAGTTGAGTTTTGTGTTTTCACTTGATTTTTTAAAAACACGTGAACACGTGTAACACGTGCTTACATGAAATGGGAAGTTTTAGTTCGTATTTATAGCATTGTAAGTATTGGTTCGCATTTGGTTTATGCATGCATTTCTGTTCTAGTTTACTAAGAGCTCTATTTTGAAACCAGAGGTCATGAATCTCTTTTCAACTCAGTCAATGAACTCGAACTGTTAAATTTAACGAAATGGGTCTGTGATCCGGTTAGATGTAACTCTTATGAAAAAAAACGAGTTGGATCATATTTCGTTTTATGCTTTTACCCAATAGATGGCGTAAAATTTTAATTTTTGTTTTTATGTGTTTAATTTTTATGCAGTGTAGTTCGCAAACTATACATCGAACAGAGAGGAAAGGGTAGCTCGCAAACTAAATGTCGGACAGTGACGAGAGTGGCACTAATGGGAAGGGCATGTGCTCAGCGTGAAATATAGTTACCATACGATTTTTTAAAAATCGGGATCATCATTTTAATTTGAAATTAGTTGTTAAACTGGCTGTAGCTCGCAAACTAAATATATATCGGGCAGAGACGAAAGTGGCACCAATGGAAAGTGCATTTGCTTCGCCTTCTTTTCAACTAAGTCAATGAACTCAACCTATCAAACTCAACGAAATGGTCGAAAAAATTTGAAATTTTGCTTGTTTCTTTTTGCTTGCTCATTTAATCATACTTACTTTTTAACTTTTTCTTTGTTTTGGCCTCAATAAGTAGTCCATAATTGAGTGTTATTAATTAATTTGTTAATTTTTGTAAGATCAATAAAAATACCTGCAAAATGAACAAAACAATCGGACCAAAGAGACAAAGTTGAAGAGGTTACAACTTAAACGGAATTCTACGTCTGCACTTACGATACTATCGAAACTGTTTCTTTTTTTCTTTGCATTTTTCTTTGTTCACAAACTTTGAACGCGTTTATCTCGAAACCATGTTTTTCGTACTGGTTGCGGCACTAGCGGGTTAATTTTTTGACGAAATTTTTTTTTTTGTATTTTTCTAAACTTGTTTCGCTATCGTATGACACGAGCTTTTTTAAATTTTGTTCGATTTTTTTATGAATTTTCAAAGTCACTATTTTTTCAAAAGAACACACTTTCAAATTTGGAACATCACCAAAAATTGCAAAAAAAAAAATATTTAAAAAAGAGCTCCTGTCATACGATAACCAATTTTGTTAAGATTTAAAAAAGTCATTTTTTTCCAGATCGGACAATTTTTGCGACTCCCAGCGCTGCAACTACGAGGACCCGTTTTTATCTCTGCCGCCAGTTTGGAGCTCTATAAATGTCTCTAATTTTCATGTTGGAGTGAAAAATACATTTTTGTTGAATTTTTTTCTTGTAATTTGTTCAATTCTCTACAATAATAAAAATAAAAGGAAAAATGTTAGCTTTTGACTGAGTTATGAAGTTAAAAAAAGACTGTTTTCTCTGCCGCAAATGTTATGTCCCTCCTTAAACCACCTATCATATTTATATATAATCGTTTTAAATATATCGATAAACTTAACATATATATATATATATATATTCCTTTACAGTTTATAACATGTTTCACTAATGTAGTTTTTATGGGTGTTAGGCGTGTTCATGGGCGGGTGACGGCCATTTTATATGGACACCTTAGTTTGATATAAACTCCTCCCATACCAAGTTTAATTCCTGTAGGTTATATATAAAGCTTTTGATGGCATTTTCTGTATAGTGGGTTGTATGGGAGGTGGGCGTGTTTGTGGGCGGATGAGGCCCATTTAATGCTCACACCTTAGTTTTGATATTTAATCCTCAAATATCAAGTTTTATCTTTGTAGGTTATATATAAACCTTTTTTAAGGTATTTTAAATATTATGGGTTGTATGGGAGGTGGGCGTGTTTGTGATCGGATCACACCCATTTTTGGTTTATGTCTTAGTTTTTGTACAAAATACATACATATTAATGTATTTCATTTATGTAGCTTTTATAAAACTCTCTACACTCAGAAAAAAGTGTCTCGGAATATGATAAAAAAGGCATCATATTTAAAGAAAAATGGTTTAGACTTTGCTCCAGAGAATGCTATTCTCTAATTACGATACTAAAAATTCTCTAAAAATGATAAAAAGCTTCCATGAAATAGAAAAATATATCGTTTTTAGAGAAAAATACTTTTTTTTTTGAGAAAATATTTGTTTTTATTGAAGAAAATACTTCTCATAGTGATTTTTTTATCAAAATATAAGAAAAGTTTTTCATTTTCAATAAAATTTCTCTATAAATGAGAAATTTTTTGTGCGAGAAAAATACTTATCAATATTGGAGACACGTGAAAATTTATTCTAATTGAAGAAAATTTTATTTGAAAAGAGAAAATTGCTATTATAAAAAATAGAGAAATTTTTTACCAGAGCAAGGTATGTGTTTTTTTCTCAGTGTATACAGTGATTTCGGCCGTGGTGACCGTGGCATGCAGGTTAAGTGTGTGGCCTAGCATGCTCGGAGCCCGGGTTCGATCCCCAGCCGTGGCGAAAAGTTTTTTAAATAAAAAATTTTTCTGATCGGTCACCACCTCTCTGCAGACAATGGCAAACCTCAGAGAGTAAACAATGCCATGTAAAGCTTCTAGAGAACATGAACTTTAGCCGTTCGGAGTCGGCATAAAACATGTAGGTCCAGTTCTCGGTCAATTGTGTGCAAACTTAATAACACACACAACACAATTGATCATAAGAAGCTCGGTCAAAGTCCTTTCAAGGGCTGAAATGGCCAATTTGTTTTTTTTGTTTTTATACAGTGATTTCAATTTTTTGGTTGTATGGGAGATAGGCGTGTCCGTGAGCGGATTCCAAAATTATTCAAAAGTGCTGATCCTTAGGTCATTGTGAATATGTGTACCAAGTTTCATGGAGTTATCGCAACTCCTTCTTCTTCTCTTGTGTTGACGGACAACACACAGACGGACGGATGGACGGACGGACGGACGGACGGACGGATAGACGAACAGGGCTAAATCAACTAAAGAGGTGACTTTGATTAAGAATATATATACTTTTCTGTACTGGACTCACGTATTTCTAGGTGTTACAAACGTGTGTACAAAGTTAATATAGTCTGATCTTTCAGGTTTAGGGTATAAAAGTACAAAATATAAATAAAACATAAAAAATTAAAAAAAAAACCAGCAATTCAATTATATATAGTAAATATTAAACTTCAGAAGGATTAAAATTTTAAAATAAATAAACAAAAAAAAAACTCGCGTGTAACAACGTACACGTGGCAGAAGAGAAACTTCTTTAACAGTAAGAAATAAGAGAGATTTAAGTGTGAAATAGCTAGAGAGAGAAAGTATCTGAAAAGAAATTCAAACAATACGAAATGGAATAATAATTTGTTGATTCAATATTTGCATCCAGGGACCGTACCGAATATGGTTTTTGTCGAAAGTGTCAAATATTAACTTTTATCTCTTAATTTTTTTTTTTCCGACAAAAATAACAGTTTTTTGTGCCTTATAGTTTTTTTGGGAAAAAATAACAGTTATTTTCTGCCGTTTATTTTTCGGTCAAAAATATCAGGTAATTTATATTTGTTCAAGTCATTTTACCGATAAAAAAATATTGATATTATTATTTTCATCTCATCGGTGAGACATTTTACACATGGTGTCAACAGTTCAATCTGTCAAGCGGCTTTTAAGAAAACACAAATTGCTTGATATTTTTGACCGAAAAAATTGAAGTCACAAAATAACTGCTAGTCAAAAGTAACCTTTATTTTTCCTCGAAATATACAAGGCAAGAAATTAACTTTTAAAGAATCAGTTTCAAATTTAAAAGCGACTTAATATTCGTGAGGCTGAGGACATTTGTAACATAATGGTATATTTGAAAAAGTCTTTCGACAATTTTTTTCATTTGAAAATTGTAAAACAACAGTTATTTTCGGTACTTGCTTTAGTTCAGTTGGTGTTTTAGTTGATTTCGAATGTCTTCTCAATATTGTTACTTTTTGAATGCTGGATTGCATTTGCATAGTACTCTTTGAAGGAGCCTCCGAAAGCAGAGGCAAATCTTGTTCGTTATTACCTCCTGCTTCCTGATCATAATAATTGCTATGTTGATAGAGGGCCTCATAAAGCAGCGAACGTTAATTGTTGAGTGCATCAACTTGGTTGGCTTTAAAATTTTGTTGAGATGCATCAGTGTGTTTTTTGGGGATTGGTTCTTTGTAGATTCACCAAAATACACTGATGTTTCGTAAAAATGCATTTTGAAACTCAGCTGTTGTTGCAATCACCTTACCTTCATCATTAGTTGCAGACCCAGCTGCGGCTGTATTCTTAAGAGCTCTAATTCGCTCTCTATATTCACGAACGCGTTCTGCTCCTGTTTTAGCTATTTTTCTATTTTTTTTTCCGTGCATACTTGTAGGATGAAAATTAATGTTACGGTTATGTTAATAATGTAATGTTAATCTAATGTTAATGTTAATTATGTTATTTTCAGTATGTTACGCGTTCAGTTTTAATTACATTTTGTTTGGCTTTTCATCATGTGCCTACGTGGCTTACACGTACAGATTCCGGCTCATTAGCAACGATGTTCGGGGTTCAATTCTCGGCAGCGGCAGTATTTTTTTTTAATTTTCATATGAATTGAAAACGTTAGCCTAGCGTCACGAAAAAAGACCTTGAAATTTCACTCGCCGCCAAAGAAGTTTCACTTCAAAAATAAAACAATAATTAAAAAACAAAAAAAAAATAATAAAAATTACAAATAAAAAATAATAGATAAAATTAAAACGGAATAGTAATAAATAAAAAATATAAATTTGATAACATGTCATTTTTACTTTACAATTAAAATAAAAGTAAGAGAGAGGAAATTGTAATGTAAGGCATAAAAAATACATTAAATAAAAAAGCACACAAATTAAAATAAAACGAAATGTATAAAAATTTCACGTCATTTGGTTAATATTTCGAATAATTTGTTGTTTTTGTACTTTTTTGGTTTTGAAAGCCTTGAACTCAGCAGATACAACAAAATATATCGACCTCAGAATTTTTTCCTCTATCACATGTACAAATTAAAAAATTAAAAAATGTTAATTTTTACACGAAAAAATTACTTTGTACATATGTTACAAATAAAGGCTGTGACCGAGCTTCTTATAAAGAAATGTTTTAAATGTTTTATACAATTAATCGAGTGAACTTGGACTTGTATGATTCTGGAGCTTTTCTTATCATTGTTTACTCTCTGAGGCTTGCTCTTATCATACTTTATTTAGCACTCATGTTGTAGGCCCTACATTTTGGCAAAAAAACATGGCACTCTTAAATAAAGTCAAGAGTAGAGAAAATATTACTTTGCAGTCTTTGTAATATAAGTTTTTGTGGCCGCTGTAATATTTGAAAAATATTTAAACATTCTGGTCACCATGATGATGTGATTTGGTACTGAAGTAGCTATTGAACTAAACACCCAACTAACAATTGAACTTCTAATAAGTTATTCCTAGGTGTGTTTCCACTGCTCTTAGGCAGTTGTGCGAGACCTCTTCAAAGTTCTCGAATAAAATAATCTCGTTATTGCTTCGCTAGCAAGAAGCGGGTAGGAAGCTTATTGGTGCTTTGCCTTGACTTTAACGAAGCACCAACGAGGTTTCACTCTCACATGAACAACCTTGCTCTCACAAATAATGTAGAAACTGCTTGGCAGAACCTTGTTGAAGCACGTAAACGATGGCTTTCTCACAAATAAACTGCCTATTGGTGATTGTTATGTAAAAATATTTAAAAACTATCATCCTTAGTACCTTTGAAGTATAATCGAGGGAGAAAATTACTAGAGCTATTATAGTACTATAATAGTAGTGATATCAAGGTGAAAACCTCTAAGAATTTTCAGAATGGAAGTTCACCTGTTAGTTGGGCAGAAGAGCTATACACAGGCATAAAAGAATGGTGGATGTTTTTCGAAGAAACTTTTTTCCGAAGCAAGACAATTGAATTAATTATTTTCGGGCTTTTCTTTTTGACTTATGTAGGGAACCCGAAATATATGTACAAAGTTTGATCAAAATATGTATTTTTTCTTAAAAGAAGTTACACTTACGAAACAAAAAGTTTTCGAGTTTCGGAGGGTGTCGTGTCCCTATACAGAAAGGTATTTTTACCTTTCTTACAAAACAGAATTTACATAAATCGTTTATAAATTTCACTTAAACAATAAAAACAAAATGCTTGACTTAAGTTGATTCAGCAAAAACAAAAAAAAAAAAAAAATAAAACCTACGAAAAATTCACTTTCTTCGCATATTGCGTGTAGCAACATAATATTACAAAAAATTCAACTTCATAAATTTGAAATTATAATTGCCACAAAAAATGTTGCTATCTTTTGACATTCATTCTCAAGACACTCAAACTGTCAAGGTCATTACAACTAATAAAGGATATGGCGCAAATAAATATAAGTAGGCTTAAGGAAAAAATGCAAAAAAAAATCCAAGACAAGTCAAAACAAACAAACAAACAAGCCAGACGCTATATTTGCGGTGGAGCCAAAATGACGACATCAATACAACAGCAGAAAGCAGATCCTTTAAGCAGCATGTCCTTAGCAGAAAGTTCAATGTTCAATGTTCTCAAAAAAAAGGTCAATGTCAACGTCAGCGTCAAATAAAAAAAAAAAAAAACAAAAAAAATTCAAATGCAAAAGAAATCAAATGAAAAAAATGAACATTTACAAGTTAACCAAAAAAAAAAAAAAACCTCACAGACAAAACAAGTTGCTTCTTTTTATTGCAAAGGTTGACGACATCTGCTGCCAACGCCATACCAAGTTAATAGTATCCTTAAAATATCCTTTTTCTTAGCAGTGCACAAACAAACAGGCAAGTGAATAAAACACACCAAAAAAAAAAAAAAACACACGAACAATTGGAGAGGGAAATAAACCACAAAGGAATGTCTAGCACAGGACTAGACGGTGAAAAATGCTAAAGCAGCAGCAACAAAAATACAAAAAAAAAAAAAAAAAAAAAAACACCACAAAAAAACAACAACATACAAAGACCAACACACAGCAGCAATCCGGCAAATCTTACAAATGCGTTGCCAATGAAGACGTCCTTGCGTGCGTACAAGACGAACGAACAAACGAATGAATCCTGGGCAGTCAACACATTGCTAGACGCTGCTCAACTTGATGCGTAAGCATGAACAAGTCATAAGCGCAAAATATAAGAAGAAAAAAAGCAGAAAAAAGCCAACAACATATTTGAGTTATAAAAAAAGGACGATGTTCTAGTGCAGCAGTCAGTCAGTGAAAAGACCAGCCTTGCTGCTTGCTTCCTCTCCTATTCTACGCAACAGTTTGCAAACTCATTGCGATAAAGGGTAAAAACAGCAAAATGGCAAGCGACACAAAAAAAAAGGGTCAGCTTTTTTTCTACACGCTGTAGCGGTTGCCGGCAGCCGTAAAAAAGGCAAGCAGCTTTAGCTAGGATAAATAAAATATAATAAAAAAAACACACAAAAAACATAAAAAGGCAAAAACAGCAAGGATTGCGTTACGGTAAAAGTTTGTCAAAAGAAACACGCCGTTTGCCAATGTCAAGGACATGAACTTGTTGTTAATGAATTAGCTACTAGCTGTGAAAAGAATTGACTTACGCAGCGTTCTAGTTTTTTTTTTCGGCTCTGCCTTTTTTTATTTTTGTTGGCTGTATTTTTATAGCTGTTTCTGCTGATGTTGTTGTTGTTGGTTTTTGGTTTGGAACTGTTCACACCGACTGTGGCGGCAACCTTGACCCAGAGCTCCTCAGAGTACACAATGCCAACAAAGAACAACACACAAAAAAAAAAGAAACAAACCAGGTTGTTCATCATGGCAACAGTTGGCCAACGACAAGAAATAAGTTAAGTTAAGCTGTGTATTAAAGGGGAGGGGCGCAATCAGCAGCATAACACGGCACAGTATGTTGCGGCTTGGTCTGGTCTGGTCTGCCTTGACTTGGCTTGGCTTGGCTTGGCTGACATTCAGCCATGATTATTCAATGTGATTTCATGTTCAATTCAATGAATCGGCACGCTCAGACCAAACGAGCCGCATGGCTTGGCCAGCAACAGTCCAAAGTGGCGTATTAAGGCAGGCACAGTTCAAGCGCACACAACCGAACAGACAGTTTGTCTGCTAAAAATCATCGCCCCCGGGATCAATAACAGCCATGACAGCTCAAAAGAATTAAAGCGCGCGCCTCAAATAAAATACCCGGCCATGCCGTGCGGCAGGCCTATAGAAGGCACAAAACAGGGACACCCAAATATAGACAGACGACGACGACAACAACGACGATGATGATGACGATAGCCACAAAAGCATGCAAACGCAGACAACCAGCTGGCTGTTGGGGAGGTGCTCGTTGGAACTTTTGCGGTAATCAAGCGCTTAACGTGACCGACATTCAATGCCAGCCAGTCGGCTAGTCGGCAGTTCCCAGAGTGCTTAACGAGCCAGACCAAAGACAGACAGACAAACAGTTGAACGTAGAGACATACACCGATAAACAGACTGAATACAGACGTCATTTGCACGTCATTTGACAGCTAGTCAGGCACTGTGTACTGTGTATTGCGCCTCATTGTGAGGTGCAGACAAAAAAGCCAACAACACATGCTGGATCAAAGAGCGGACCACAAACAGACGAGCCTCCATCAGTGAATGGCCGGCCAGCCAACACAACAGAAGCAGAAGCAGAAGCAGCAGCAACAGCAGCAGCTGAAACAGTGGCACGCTGGATGTGCACCATGTAGCAATATGACAGGCGACCGACATACACACAGCTAGACAGACAGTTGAACGTTCAATATAGGCTATGCGATCACGTGCTGCGCCAAAAAGTCTCAGTTTTCACGCTTTGGGATAGTAGAGAAAAAAAAAAAAACAAAAGTCAGAAATGAAAACCAGGCGGCTGGCTGACAAGCTTCACTGCACTATGGGGCAAAATGCTCGAAAAGTGTACTTCAATTAAAACTATGAAATTAAGGCTTTGTTAAACTTATGATTTCACGTGAAAAAGAAAGAAACTTATCATACCATACAATTTTATGGATCTGACTTTACCATGATTTGAACCATGAACTATTGCAAGTGTAGTGCAAGTGTAGCGAACGCAAGAGTCGAATGTTCTAACTTTATGCTATTAATTTGATGTTTTATGATGTAACATAATACAAGTAAAATACAAGGAATCTTTTTTCTGTTCAAAATATGAAGCTAATAGATCTTTTTTGATGGACTAACATTTGATGGACTAAAGGTAAAACTGCATAAATTTGTATTCTTGCTCTTTGTTCAGTTGAAAGACACAACAAAATTATACACTAGTACAAAAGTCTGTCATACGACGGGTTGGATTTTGATACACACAAGATTCTTTTCTGCACATACTTTCAGTCTGAACATTTTTTTGGGATAGCAAAATTAAAAAGTTTGAAAAGCCATCTAATAGCAAGGCACAGTTTGAGCGACATAAGGTGTGGAGCGTGACGCTTGTCTTTTATATATAAAGATGAGAGAAATTACTGTGTGATGACTGTATTAAATATAATACATAGTTCTGTTTAACCTATTCTCACCGGCTTACAATAACTTCTGGAGTGTTATATATACTGTAGCATCTGTAGTATACTGTAGGTTAGATGAAAGGTACAAGCAACTGAGGAGTACGTTAAGCTCGTGCAGTTGAAACTTCCTCCTAGTTCTGTTAAAGATAAGAGCTTCTGAAGAAAACTACATGATGGATTCTCAGTTTTGAGGCCCCATAAAGATATCTCTACTGGAATGCGAGTTTAATTTTTACTCATTTATAACAGAAATTTAGTCCGTTTTTGGCGCTATTTATATCAAGTCTATATTTTACTTGATCTTTAATCTTTCAGTCTGTACATTATAGAATGAGGTGATAAGCTTTGATTAAAGTACTTTTGAATGGTTTTAGTTCAAAGATCTATTCATAAATAGGCTTAGGGAAAACAGTTAATAAACATTTTCTCCCGTTTTCCTTAAACAATTTTGATAATTTTTTTAAATGAAACAGAGTGCGGAGAAGGAGTGCATCGACTATTTTTAAAATATTTTTTTTTTTTTTTAAATTTTTATGAAGTAAATTTGGTTTTGACATTAATTTTGTATTGAATCAACAGAGGATGTATGTGAAAAGGTCGAATTTCGACCCCAGGCGATACGAGTCTTTATAAATTTTCATATGTTAGTTCAAACTAAAGAAAATGTTTTAAGAAATTGAGCCAAAACTCTGAAAATTTGCTATTTTAACAAAATTTCTTTGATAAAAGGAATAAAGTTTCGCGGAAGTTTGAAAAAATTCATTATGCTATGGTAAAGATGTTTATAAAAATTAACTATCTTGGAAAATGGCTTGCAAAATTTTTGGTCAGGGAATTTTCGATATTAAAAGTGATGCCATGCCGCAAATGTTGAAGAAAGTCCTTAAAAAATGATGAAATACCGCAAATGATGAAAAAAGTCCTTAAAAAAATTGACAAAAGTATTGCTGCGGAATGAAACTTCGAAAAATAAACCGTTTTGGAACATTTGCATTACTGTTGAAACGAAGTGAAATCGAGCTATTTTTGAAAAAATAAATAAGTGGTTTTGAAAAGTTGGTTAATAACGATAATGTGGGAACAAATCGTTGTTCATGCATACACGGTACCAAAGGCCATTTGTGCAGCTCTTTTCTTGAAACGATTGACGTAATCTTTTGACATTGGCGGGATTGAATCAGAACTGTGTATCCTAAGCTTAAGCCCGTATGATACTTCATTGTTTTTTTCCAATTTTATGTATTGAAAACGAATTAAGAAGAGTTGCAATATAGCGCAAGATTAAATTCAATAGGTGTGAGTGGATATGCATATAGCGCGAATTGTAAGAAAAAATGAGTGCCGAGTCGCATTTCCAATGCATTGTTATTGACGTTTCTCTCAATTCGTCGCTCGTCAAGTTAATGGTCAAAAATTAACTGTCAATTGTCAATGTTTTTCCATGCAATTAGCTGCTGACAAGAAAAAATAACAGCGCCGACTAACAATGTTGCTGAACTGTCAAAATTAGCTCTTGGCAGTGAGTATGTGCCTATCCCATTCTCGCATATGTATTATAGTTGTTTAATACATTTATTGTCTTGCCCACGCGCCACTTGCTTTCAGTTAGCAAAATTGTACAAAAAAATGAAGTATCATACGGGCTTTACCAATGTGGGCAGGCGACTGATTTGAATTTCTACTATTATAAAATAATGTGATTTATACGTTCAATTGAGGTAAAGTGACCAGATTTAAACAGTAAGAAGGGCATTGTCCTCCATCATGATATTAATGGACCCCACAATTTTTGATGCTTTGGTTTTCAATATTTGGATGACTTGGTACAAGCGTTTTAACCATTTGAGTGATAAATTTCAATATTTGCGTCTGAATCGCTGATCACAAATCTGAAGTCACATTTTGATAATTTCTAAATCTTTACTTAATGTGAACTAAATGTGGCGGATGAGAGGTCACTCCAAACTATCCGACTTCGATATATCGTTAATGATTTCTGTAACTCTGTCTTAGCGTTACCCAGAACTAACGTAGTAGACGTATAGAGGTTCTATTTATCGGTACATAAGACCAGTTTCCAATGACATTGGAAGTAATCGGTAACGCAAAAACCATACGACGAGTACTTTCATACATGTCTTTCTTAAAAAACGGAAAGTTGACAGTTCTCTTGACACCTGTCAACTGTCGAGTCGACTTATTTCTTCACTTGCATTCAGGTTGGATCGTAGCTGTCCCACTGTTCTTGAAAAGGTTAAGAAATATTCAAATAGATTCAAATCTTCGCCAGCTTTAAGTCAATTTACATTTGTTTTGGTAGATGACAATGACTCAAAGAATATTGGCGATAGACCGTCCATGCCGTCTATCGAATGGTTGACTTGGATCTGAGTTTTGAAAGCTTATTTTGATGATCGACGAGAATAATTTATTTAGATCGACGAGTATGACCAAAAAGTGATAGTTTCACTATCTATCTTCTGTTTCACTAACTATAATTTTTTGTTCAGAGAAGGCAAAACAGACGATGTAAATAAAGATCGGTGGAGTTTTTGAAAAAATTATTCACAACTCCAACTACTTGTTTCAACAAAAAGTTGGTTTGTGGCATATTCGAACTTGAGTTTCTGCATCGAAAATTCCCTAAACGTGTGATGTCAAAAAGTCCTCAAACTTCTTTTTGTAAGGTTATCCAAGCCTAAGACCATTGACAAGCTCTTGGCAAAACAATTGTGCTGAAATCTTCAATATGTTCACTTGAACCATTTCATATAAATGCAATACACCCATATAACATAGCCTATGTTCATCCAGGAAGATTAAAATTTGTGATGGTAAAATTTGCATAGGAATATGTCGAGTAGTTTTTGAGTTTACTTCAAACAAAGGCACAAACTTTTACGAGCAATTCATTATTTATAAGTGTAGATGCTATTTTGCATGCCATATTGAATACGTTAGTCTAAATTGAAAGTGATTTTAAAAAACTCTCTCAGCGACTACCTAAAATCCTTGTACAAAATATGTAAAAAAATTTATATATTACATTTGCCATTTTGAACTTTGAACTTGCCATTTTGAACAATAAATACTCAGTTACGGTGAATTGTTTTCAGATTTTAATGCCTCTCATCCCACAGTGCGAAATTGACAAATGATGTTTAATATGGCGTCTTGTTATTGACTTTGTTATTGTTGTTGTTTTTGTTACTTTTGTTGTTGTTGTTATTATGGTTGCTGTTGTTGTTGTTGGTGCATTGCTTCATTTGTTGGGTGGTATCCAATAACAACAGTCTAGTTGGCATAAGCCAATCGTCCAAAAACGACATAATCGAACAACTAAGCGCCGCCGCAACAAGCGTGTCGATTGCTCACACGTTTCAGACATATGTTTGCGCCACTTGTTTTTTTGAATTTTCAATCGAACAACGAAGACGCCAAACAAACGTTTCAATGAATGACTGTATTTGATTGTATGAATGAATGCGTACTAAAAGCTATAATACATGTCTGTCTGTCTGTCTGTCTGTCTGTTGGATTGCCGCGCACTTTTGGTGCATTCATAAAACATTCGAAGGCAAGGCAGAGCAGAGCGAAGTAAAGCGGGACAGAACAGGGCAGCGCAGAGTAGGACGCTGGTTATGAAGTCAAGCGATAAATGATCGATTTTATGTGCTCGAGCGGCACTTAGTGAGAACGAGGCGAAGCATTTGTTGGCGCACTCTTAATACATACCTACATACATATCAACATTTAGCAAAACAGACTGTCTGGCAGCCATTCGGTAAAGTGCCAGCAGACAGGATATATTAAAAGTCGATCAGCAAGCAGCTAATCGGCGCTAATCAAGTGTGCATCAATAACTGCTGCGACTGTTCATCTAGCTGTCTGCCTTTATGTCCGTCTGTTTGTTCATCGGTAGGTTACTCCAGCCATTCACCGCTGACACTACATTCATATGTAATCCACAGCCTATGCGTGTTTGGCGCCATTTAATGCGGTTTCGGCGCTATCTTTATCGAGCGACCGAACCAGCCAGCCAGTCAACTACTTGAATGCTTTTAAGCTTAACTTTTGTGGTGCGTTTGCTGTCTTGCTTTCAACTGTCTGTTCAACTTTATGACTGAGTTTTCGTCCGTTTCACTTGTTATTGTTGGTCTTGTGGTAGCAGTTTTTTAATCAGAAGGCTTGGTTTTAGCCTTGTTTCAGTTCTATTGATGATGACATTTAAATGACGTTCTCGTTCTTGACGTAGCTATTTTTTAGTTTTGAATGGTGTAAACCACGATGGAGTGGTGTTTGCAAAAAACAACTCATTTCAAACACTTAAACACAAAACATTTGACTCATCAAAAATAATCTTTCCTTTTTCATTAGTTGTTTATCTAGACGTACAAAAAAGGTTTGACTCAAAAGTTATCTATTCCTTTTTCATAACAGTTTTATATCCGTACGATTGGACAAAATTGCACGGCTCGCACACATGATTGCATTAACTGCACACAGACTGCAACTTAATAGTATTACAGACATTTTATATGCCAACAAGCTCTGGCAACGCTATTTGAGCGCATGATATGCAGTCTAACGATGTAGCGCTACGACAAAAATAAATAACCATGTTGCAGAAAAAATAGCCTTTGGCCAAAAAAACAGAAGTAGCACAAAAATAGCCGCTGTTTTGATATGGCCAGCGGTAGAATAACAAAAAAATAACGTATTAAGTGCTGCCAGCTCGTTACTCTGCTGCAATTGCTAGCATGCTATTGAGTTGAACGCATGACTTTGATAGATTTTGTGACTTTTTTTTATCAGCGCATTCTGTAGAATGTGACTGGCAGCAACTGGTATTGATGGCCGCGAAAAATGTTGCGGTATTAAAAAAAATTCAATTTCAGAATTCAGCAATTTTGCATGCATAGCCGTTGGTTGCCGAAAAGCAACACCTTTTTAAGTGTCACAGTCATGTTGTAGTCAGTAAAAAACTTATTGCTTATTTTTTTCAAATGCTGTTGTTTTCCTTCTTGATTTGCGCAAAACGATGCGCGAAACAACACATTGCCGCTGTTGTTGTTGTTGTTGTTGTTGTAGTTGTTATTTCTGGTTAGTCTGCTGCATCTAAAATGCACGCAGATAAGAATGTCTCGCCACTGATGCTGCCAAAATATGCTTGCATGACAGTCTGGCTATTGAGCCAAAATTGGAGCAGTAGAACGCGCACGAAATTCCACAGCATTGCATTGTGTGTGTGTTGCAAACTGGCTAATGTTGCATGTAGTTGTGATGTGCCTGAAGTGAGAAAAACAAAAATCAACTCGCAGCTTCTTTACAATACAAACAAAACAGTAGCCGGCAGGCAATGCAAAAAAGTAGCCAACAAAAAAAAAAAACAAGAAACGCTGAAAAGAGCAGCCACAGACAGACGTGCCACAGACAGCAATGCTAGATGCAACAGGCAGTCCAGATACGCCAGCATGTGTATGTTTCTGTGTGATAGCGCTTCCCACATGCTCGCACATATACCGCACAAACAGCCAGACCGTCATAGCGTCATTAGCCGCTTAAAGCAAAGCGAGCGAAAGTATCAGCAACGTAATCCCCGGGCGACTGCATTAACGGCAAAAAGTAGCAGCAAATCACAAAACCACGCAAAGAGCGACCTTCACGTTAGCACATACAAACAAATATTGGACGTGTCTGCTCGTAATCGCCCAGTTAGTAATCGATGCACTGTGGTTCTAGAGTTAAATGCAATGGTCAAAAGTAGATATGTTCATCATAAAGCATAACAAATTCGAGAACAGATTTATTTTTGAAAATAAAAAAGATATTGTAAGATATAGATATTGTAGATATAAGCTGGTACGACAGGTCACATTCAAAAAAATTAAGTATAGAACATTAAGAAAGACGACATTTCTATATTCACCTCGAATATCGTCAATGTTTCGTGTTACTGTTAAATATCAAATATATTTTTTTGGCATACTTTCAGGCTGACATTTTTTTTTGTAAAATGAAAGCACTGTTATAGCAAGAGTCAACAGTTTGAGTGATATAAGGTGCGGTTTTATTGTCTTTTATTAATTCAGATGATCGAACTCACATATGACAGTTCAAACCTGTTTTTGAAGCAAAGTCTTAGGAGCTGATAGGATACGATCTTGAACTGATGTGCTTTTTATGATAAGAAAGGTATAAGTTATTTTGTCGAGAACAGTTTAGGCGATATTCTTATGACAATTAATACATGTTTTTGAAGTGAAATTTAAGGCACAGAAAGGATATGATATTGAACTGATTTCCTCTTAATGAAAAGGACAGTACAAGTCATAGGAAGTTTCCTTTTATCGAGAACATCAAGGTCTTAAAGTCAAAGCCTGTGGCAAAAACAATACTCTGAGGTATGCTGAGTTAGGAAAGAGATAAAAAAGATATAAGTCTCAAGTGCAGTAAACTTAAAGAAAAAAGAAAGTGTTTCGATTGTATCGCAAGTGTAGACGTAGAATTTCGTTTAAGTTGTAACCTTTTCTACTTTGTCTCTATGGTCCGATTGTTTTGTCCATTTTGCACGTATATTTTTATTGATGTTACGAAAATTAACAAATAAATGAATAACACTCAATTTTGGACTTTTTATCGAGACCAAAACAAAGAAAAAGTTAAAAGTAAGCATGATTAAATGAGCAAGCAAAAAGAAATAAGCCAAATGTTAAATTTTTTCGATAATTCTGTTAAGTTTAATAGGTTGAGTTCATTGACTTAGTTGAAAAGAAGGCGAAGCAAATGCACTTTAATTTCATTTCTAAGTAGTACATATAAGAACCTTATAAAGAAATAGTACACACAAGAGCACAATGAAGAAGCCTGCGAAGCAGTTCGTATAAAACAAAAACAATACTAGCAAAACAACAAAACAAAAACAAAGAAAGCAGCAAGCAAAGCATAAGCAGCTGATGATTGATTTTCTTATAAAAACACATGCATTTTTTTTCTTATATTTTACTATTTTGTGACTTGATTTTAATAGCGACAAAATCCATAATTAGATATTCATTAAGTGCAGGATATATCTGATATTTTAGTGTGTATATTATCTTTGAACGATGAGTTTTAAAGGCTGTGGCTACACCCTAAAGTATTCGTCAAAAAAGTTTCATGGCCTTGAAAAAATCTGTTACAACGAAAATCTGCGAAAATAATGTAAACAAGCTAAATAGAAGAAACAAGTGACAAAAGACAAACAAAAACGAATAATACGCTTACTACAGTCGTCAATAGTTAATCATCCATAGTTAACTGTCAATTCAGACGGTAAAGCATGAAGATGTTAAGCATTTCATGAGGATGTTAAGTATGAAAATGTTTTGAAATAATGGTTGATATATATTACAACTTCTCCAACTTTTTTTTTAACTTTTGGTCACCTTAAATATCTCATAGTACATTTCAAAACAACCCCGCCGACACATACGATGTTTTCTCCACCCGAACGATGTTTTCTCCAACAGAACGGCTCAACTTGTTATACAGATGGTCAATCTAAAGCTTTTTAACGTGAAAAATTTCTTAAACGGGTAAAATTTCCGAATGGAGACATGCATTTGCGATGGATTTCATATAGTTTAACCTAATTTGACTATTTTCTTTGATGATGATATGATCATATTTTTGATGTGTCAAAAGTGTCCATTTGACATATATAATATTTGGTCTCTCTTATTTCTCTTGGGCACCAATACAATATTAGGTGCTTAAGCTTATTACGCAAGCAATACCTTGGGAACTTTTCAGGGGAGGTACATGATCTGACCCCACCAGCTCGAATATTTCCTTAGTTATTTTGGCCGGCTCACCAAGCCCATTCCTATAATATTGCCTTGATACCCATAAGAATCTCAGATGGGAAGATTACAATAATCTTCGCTCACACAAGAAAATTGTGAATTAATCTCCCTGCGAACTTGTTCCCGACAGTTTTGATCTCTGTAAACTTAAAACAAATGCCCACCGTCACTCACTAATCCAATTTTTCATCCTCTAACTATACCCGTAGTAATAATTATGATAAATGTATGGGAGACATCACACGCCGTGGTTCAAATCAATTCTTTTTCTTACCAGTGATAAGTTCTGTATATATTTGCCTTTTTGCTCAATATTTAGATGAACATTTCTATAAGTGTCAATAGCTTTTAACTGAGGATGATATGTTAAAAGTACTTCGCCTCTCTCCAATAATCTCCATGTTCAATTTGGTACTCTGATAACATTTATCTCAGTTTTTTATTTAAGGACTATAGCTTCCATTTCTTCCAAAAATCGTCTTTGAACTTAAAGGTTATCCAATCCCGTTTAACCTTTTCCGCGAGTTATTCCGTTATCCAATTGTTCATATTTTTAATCGGTGACTAGAACTAGTAATATTCAAACTGGGTTTTATTCGAGAAACAACTTTATATTTTGTGTCAAAAAAGTCCATCCGCTGCCCAGGTCCAATGTTCGACGAACGAAGACCGAATAGAGTACTCGTTGGTTAAAAAAAATTAAATGGTCATTCCAGCTCTTGAAATCACTTTGACCGAGCTTCGATCGGTCGAGCCTTTCAGACATATATCGGCTCTTTCATGTCAAATGAGACGGTTTTTAACGGAAGATGTAATGTCAGTCAGAATGTCAGTATTTCTTTTTAGTATCTGAAAATTTTACGGACAATGAGCCAATTTTTAAAATCCAAAATATTCGAAACCATCAGAAAACAGAAATTTTTTTTCCAAGGAAAACGTATCTGAAGCACTGTGCAACATTGTTACTACCTCATCCACGCTACCAAACACGCTACATACGTCGAAAGTTGTAAATAGTTAAAAAACAAGGAACGCAAAGCTATGTAGCTACTATTGAAGTAGAACGTAGAAGACGCGCACACAACGCTGGGACACGTAAAAAAAGCGGTTGGGATTTTTATGCTCTTCTACGACGACTTTCTGCATGTCTGCATATATAAAGTGTTTTATTCTGCATTGGTGACCATTTGGCTGTATGGTGCTCCACATTGGTTCCGACTTGGCACTATTGTGTGTGTGTGTTTGTGTCGTTTAACTGCTTGTTGTTGTTGCACTCCTTGAGAGCTGTTTGACACAGTTGTTGCCAACGCAGCACAAAACGAAACTGACAGACGTACATGCTAAGGGACGGACAGAAGCTGCCTCTATAGCAATCACTGTTTCACACTTCCGAGTGTGAAACGTGCAAGCTTGCGCCAGCACAGACCACAGCAACAGTTATCGTCGTCTTCGTTGTCGTCATCATTGCCGCAACTCTCAAAGACCCTCCATGCGGCAACTTACTGCGACGTGCTTCAAGTGTAACTCACCAGCACAGCACGAGTCAACGTTTGGCAGCAATTGCTTAAATGCAACACCGACAAAAAGGCTGCGGAAATTTTTTACTCCATCCTTCCGTCCGTCTGCACGTTCAGCCATGCGTCCTTTCAGCCATCCATTCAATTGGAGTCGCCTTTGAGCTCGTTCTGCTGTGCATTTTATGCCAACCTAAATGGTTAAAGTTATCTTCTTACAGTCCATGTTTCCTTTGTGCGGCTCAATGCCACAGAGCAGACGTACACGTAGCCATCGCCGCCAACAACTTTGTCTTTATTCGAAAATAAAGTATATCCCGGGCATCGATGATAGCGAAAGTTTTTCCTTCATACTTTGCAAGCAGCAGCAGATATTAAGCAACAACAGCAGCGTTGAGCAGCAACCGTTTGGCTTTGAATTTCTTTCTTCTGGCAAATTCAACAACTTCTCAATGCGTTGCACACAGTCCCAGTCACAGTTACAGTCACAGTCATATCGAGTGAAGTGTATGAAGGTCGGTCGTAAATGTTTTTGCCACTTGGTTGAACGTTTAGTTTGTGTCTTGAAAAAGGTCTGTCTGTCTGGCAACACGTCTAGGGCAGGAGGTAAACTTTTCCATGAAAGGCAAAACATGTCCCAATCACAGACGGAGAAAGTCAAGCAAGCTTTGACGTTTTAACCTAGTATGTTTTGTAGACTGCATAAAAAAGTGTGGCATTTGAATGAACGGATTGGTTTTGAGGGAATCCCATAGCCGGATAACTTAAATTTGCTGGCAGATGAAGGTTGAATGTATTGTTGAGTGGAGATGCAACAGGTTGTTGCTTTAAGTCTATCGATTGAAAAAAAAGTATTTCAAAATATGTACCAACGTTTGAAAATGTGTGAGCAGAATGTGGCTTGGAGCATATATTTTTAGCTTGTGAATATAAATTCAAACACATGAGAACGGAAATTTCAAAATAATGTTAGTTTATCTGTACAATATTTGATTTATCCGAACAGTCAGTCAGCTGCTAAATTTCTCTGCAAAAATTTTAATTTTACTCTCGAGAAACAATTTGTGTTCATATCAACAAAGTACTCAGGCTCAGAATTCCCGAGTATCAGACTCAATTTCACTGTTAAAAGCTATGACATTAAAAAAAAAACAATCGAACATTGATATAAGATATGATAAATACGAGCTTTAAAAGGCCTGAGAATAAATTCATATATGTTACCGAACATAGTATCGTTATTGGTCTGAGTCTTAACTATAATGTACCCAAAACATATCCAACAAGTACCGTAAAAGTCACCTGAAATAGTACCGTTGTTTGCCTGCATCAGTCATCCTACAAAAATCAATAATAATCCCGTCACTTGTCCCATACTACGATATTGTACATAAAAAGCACAAACTTGCGCGTTGAAAAGTTCTCATGAAAAGACTAAGGGAGCTTTCTAGGTGAAGAAACCATGTTACACCATGTAAGATCTATGCTATAGTCTCTATCAATGGGGATTATCGAATATGATATTCGGCACTTTATCATGACGATGAATAAGAACTAAACGACGCCATTGTCTAAGTCAAGCGTTCAATGCAGATGAAAATGTCTATGTATTACCGTGGAAACGATAAAGTATTAGACAACCTGATGAAGATAGGCGCCAACAAGCGCGGTCAAAAGAGGCTGGAAACGGGTAGTAAAACCGTTGAGACGAATGAAACGGCGGCGAATAAGGTGAATTCAGGTAAATTTAGGTGAATTTAATTGAAATTAAGTGTTTCGAACACCCTATAAATTCGAAGGAAAAAATTATCCAACAATGGTTTGAGTCCGAACTAACAGACGAATTAAGGTTCCCTTTTGAAGGTGGAATTTTCAACTAGATACGTTATGCTTCAATTTCCAACTGTTGCACGTTACGCTGGAATTTTCAACCTGTATGATTCAATGGAAAATCGGATGCAATGGGATTATCTGAGGTAAGAGATTGGATTCTATGGAGGATTCGGACAAAAATGGATGATTCTATGGCCAATCAGATGCAATGGGATTATCAGAGGTCGCAGGCGGGTCGTCATTCGCAGGTGTTCATTGAAAATTTAATGGATTCCATTTTAAGTACACTTTTTTACGAGATGAACTCTATTTATATTGATGATGATGATGAGAAATAGGTTCATTTCGATAACCCTTAACGCTAAAAATCATACGAGCTGGGCCGCCCGGCCATACGCAAAAATCGATGCCAAAGCCAATTCACAGTGACAAGGTCCATATCTGTGTTTGGTCTCTGTATTTGGTGGGGCCGTGGTGTACTATAGGCTGCCACAACTAGGCGAAACTATCACTGAGCAACTGGGCAATCGAGCATTGAAGCAAAAACGTCCAAAGTGCGATCAAAGGCACAACAAGGTTATTTTGCAACATGACAACGCTCGACTACATGTTACGCAGCCGAACAAAACATACCTTGAAACGCTGAAATGGAAAGTCTTACCCCTATTATTTGCTTTCTTTGATTACGCATGAAATTGAGGATCAGCACTTTCGCTCTTTAAAAATTAACTTAATTTTTAAATGGCTATTATATGAAATGAGACTTTTTTTAGTAAGACTAAATTAAAAACTCTGTACTTTTTATGTTTAAGTTTCACTTATATCGTGCGTGGCGGCCACACACATATTTTTTTTTTTTTTTAATAAAGTCTCCGAGCTATACGTTACACCTTAACTAGCCATTTTTGAAAACTTGGATAATTTTTATACATTAGGAACCGTTAATCTTTTCGAAATTATTTTCAAACTCTAAAGTGGTGAAAACTCGATACTTCTTGACTAAGTACCGATATGTTTTTTATGTTTGCAACCGGGTAGATGAATCTTTCTTGGGTAGTACTTTTTCATGTTTACAGTCTGAGTTCTAAAATGCGATGTACAGCTAATGTTATAATGTCTGTCCTTCATATCTTTTTATCTCATGCAGTTTCATTCGTTGAGTTTCTCATACCATTTAGAGGTTCTTCATATTTTCTTTTATTTTCTAGTCAATGCAATGTTCATCATTAGGCATATGTTATCCCGTTTTAACTCTTCCAAACTAAATTTGATACTTGAAAACGAAGAACGGGACTCTCAAAATAGAATCCCATCGTACATGGATTATCTGACTTTCGGTGAGAACACTCAAAAAGTAGTTCACGTTTCCCTTGCTTATAATCTCTGTTTATAGATTCATCTATATTTTTGTCACTTATCGCAAGACCTATTCCTGTTCACCTCGTATTTTTACATGAATTTTATGAATTTTATCCAGAAAAACTATGAATGAATCATGTTCGCCTTTTGTTTTTTTCATGGCTTTTACGAAATTTTTCTTAGGAAAGTTTTTTAGGAACAACAGCTTATGTCATTTTTGGGAATTTCACGAGAGCTTTTTTAAGATTTAAATCGCTACCTTAAATCCGGGAAGTTTGCTTTATATATTTGATGCCCTCAAAAACTTAATTTTCAAGGTACAACTATACAAATATGCGTATTAGTGTATAAGTATTCTGTTGCAAGGAATGCAATGAAATTAATAACCTCACTTTGTCCTAACTTGACTTTAGCGGTTATTCCTTGTTGATACAGAAAAATTCATGTTCCCATGGTTTTTTTATTTTCTGTATTTTGTACATTGATATCATGAATAGTTTATGTGGCTTATGTAATTGACTACTGGATCATACTAATATAAAATATTAATATAAAATATTATATATTAATTTTCATACTATATAAAAATTCATACTTTTTGTGTACTTTTTTGGTTTAGTATGGTTGGTTTGTATGAATTTAAATTTCTTATAGTGGTTTCTATAGGATTCAGTTCCGAATTGCTAGCTGGCCACTTGAGAAGAGTCATATTGTGCTGTCTTAACCTCTCCAAAAATACTTAAGATACATGGATTGATGGACCATCTTGTTGTAAGATACTGTTATCAAGCATTTTTTTTCATTAAAATTTATCACTATATTTTCTAAAATTGTATTGCACATGTCTGAGTTCAGTTTTGTTAGATTAGAACATAGTTTAAGCTTTTTCTTGCGCAGAGAATGTCGTCCAGACCATGACACCTGGTTCCTATTTAACTCTTGGATGACTATCTTTGTAGCGTAGATCATGTCAGTAACAACTCATGGAGGCACGACCATTCAAATTGAATTTCTTCGCATCAATGAAAACACTATTGTTCCATTTCGTCTTTCAATTCATGTGTTTGCGCGCAAATTCCCGTCTTGCACTTATATGATGTGATCGCAGCTTGCATTAAGGCTTCTTCCGTTTAATGAAGGATCGCAAGTTTATCGCAAGTTTCGTGACATCTGTTTTTTGTTACTTTGCAGTAGGAAGTTCGAGTTTTTTTCCGAACTTGAGTGACATGAAATTTATTTTAGGTTGCCTCATGTGTTGTTATAGTCCCTACTTGACTGTAATTTAGTTTTTTATTTCCTTTTCTTGCTTTCTTGGCTCCGTAATTATATCCTTTTTTGAAAAAAAAAATGGGAAAACGGATTCTGAACTGTTATTTAAACACCCAATTTCCCATTTTGAATATCCTTGTTCGAGTTCAATTTTTTTTTCGGAGTTCAAAAAAATACAAATCTGTGAGATGTGAGGATAAAAAGCATCCACTGATGATGATAATTATTTTTTGAAATCTTTAAAGCTTTTCCCAGAGCGAATCACAGCGAATATAGAGCAGAATAAAAGGTTTTACTGATTCGTTGGACATTAGTATCTTACAATTAGAACATATTCTTGACTAGTTATAAGGGATAAGAGATGATTGAAGCAGAATAATTCCAAAATCATTGATTGAATTGTTGAATTGCTTGTGAATTAGCAACCTGAATACACCGTGCGCTTTCACACGAATTTAAATTCGATACGATTTAATGACAAAAACTGTCATTTTGGTTCAAAATATAGCATTTTGAATATTTTTATAATAAACTTTTTGCCACATAACGAGAACAATCATTTCCGTTTGACACGAACACCTTACCAGTGGCTCTAACAATCACTTCGCCAGAGAAATCCTTGGTTTCAGAGAACTATTAATGATCATTTTCTTAAAAAACCAAAGTAATTTTTGTCCCTTGAATTTGAAATGCAAAAAAACTTAACTCCTACCTACAATTCGAATTCATCTATACGTCTCAATGTCTGTTAAAAATACTTCACCCAAAGACCTTTAATTTTGGGTACTACAAATGACCATTTTGTTTTACAAAACCACTCTTGTGGCATCAGTTTTACCATTAATTACTTTCAGACTGTCGAAAAACCACAAATATTTCACTTTTCAGACTAAATTACAAGCTCTAACGCCTTCACTAAATACCTCACCCAAGAAATTGCCAATAAATTTCCTTAAAGAACTGCTCAACTGATTGTGTCGAACTTTCCTCAAGCTTTCAGTCATGTTAGAAACCTCCAAAACCCAAACATTGAAACTCTAACTAGCATGTATTGACCAACTTATATTAATTAACCTATACAACACCGTTCGAATTCGGCATGTGTACTGTTCAGTAGCAGTTAAAAGTCTTTAAAATGCTAACATTAACAAAGCTATTAATTAGGCATGTAAGTCACCTTGTCAAAACTGCTGTCAAGTCTTACGTGAACATCGAACAGCCTACAACTTTTGGTGTTGTTGGTTGAAGGAAACCGACACCAGCGGAAACTCCACAGACGCCACAAACAGCATTGACTTTAGTATCGTTAACTACTTGTCTTCTATGACAAGTAGTTGTTGTGGTTTTTATTTCATTGTCATCAAGGGAGTTCAAGTGCCTCAGTTTTGTATAACTTCTGGGGAATTCCGTCGGTTTGTAATGACAGACACGTTGTCTGGCAAAAGACGCCAACTCAAATGATATTTTTAGCATGGACTGGTGGAAGGTTTTTATTTTGTTCTTTTTTTGCGTTTTATTTTTATTTAGCTACTTTAGGCCAAGTGATCTGGTGGAATCTGGAGGCAGTTTGTAAATATCTGGGAGTGTATAAAATAAAATAACTACCGCAGAAATCACCAACAACAGCAACGACATGCTATTGAAAAGCAGGCGTACAAATTCAACTTGAAGCAGCATGAATGCCAACTCCAAGGGTGCCAGATTATGTGGTTATAAACATAGCCGAGCTTAGCTGAGTTGAGTTGAGTTGAGCTGGATGAGGAGTGGGTAAAAAAACTGGCGGCCACAAATACACGCGATATATTTTCAACGTGCTGTGTCTCCATGTCTCTGAAGACTTGAGTTCCATGACGCGTTACTCTTGACGATTGCGTTAATGTTGTTGTAAATGTTGATGAGGATGATAAAGACGACGACGGCGATGATGATGATGATGACGCCTAACCGAACAACAACAATAACAACGGCTACGACATATAGCAGACATGCTCTAGACACTCTGAAGCGGTTACGCGTAGAAGCAATACAGCTGGGAATGAATATCAAACAAGCCCGTGAACAGTTGTAACTGCTGCTGGTGCTGTTGGTGTTGCTGTTGCCGCTGTTGCTGTTGTGGTAATGTTTTTCGTCATGGCGTTGTTGTTCACATTCGCAGGAAAATTCAAAGTCAAAGTCAAGTTCAAGTTATGTGTTGGAATAAAAAAACAAAGAAAATCACAAAAAACATGCGAAACGGAAAAGTGTTAAGCGACACTCTAGGTGAGCTACGCAGGCAACGGAAGCTCATAGGGTGAGGCTCAAGTGGGTTAAGACGTTGCTTTATGTAGTAAAGCATGAAAATATTAAGCATAAGACACGCATGAATGTCGGCTGTAATTGTTGTTGTTGTTGCTGTTGTTACAAAAGTTACAAATGTGTGTCATTTGATGACTACGACGACAACGACAACGACAACGACAACTGAAAACACAAGAATTGCTTCCGAGGGAGATGTTGTCATTGGCTAGACTCCGCCGTGTGCAGACTGCGTGGCAAGATGAAAGGCAAAGCGTGCCAGAATTTGCTCTAAAGTTTTGCCTTAATATAGATTAAGCAGACGTTGTTATTTTTGAGTTGATTCAAAAACCTAGTCATGTCAAGTTGAGCGGGGGTTGAGTAAATATTTCCAATAGAATGAATTTGAATATTTTATAAAAATTCAAAATGTTGCAACACTTCAAAGCAATTTGTTGTGGTGGGGGTGATATATTAAGAGTTGAGTTTATTTTTGGCACAATAACAGCTTTACTTGCTATGGAGTTAAGCAAAAGCTTCCAGCTAAGTTTTAACAGTTGAGCGAACAGCGTGATTTACTCGAAATATCTGTAAAATAATTTTTGAAACTAATTATAATGTTTAAGATTTTGCGTGAGAAAAGCAAAAATTTGAAAAACTTTAACGTTTATGTTAAAAGAAAGCTTTAATAGGTAGAACCCTGAATAAGAAAATTATGTTCTGAATTAAGTTGAAGATAAGCTTATGTTTGCTTTAAAAAGCTCTCTTGTTTCTAAAAGAGATAAGACAAAATTGAAGAAAAGTTCAAAAATTTATTAATCTAATGATTAATTTATTAATTAATGAAGAAAAGTTCAAAAATTTATTTATCTTAATATGAGAATGAAACAACAGCAACAAAAGAGAAAAGTTTTAAATACAAATAGTCAAAAAAATTTGAGATCGTTCAACAAAGACTAAAGTTGAGCGATCGTCGGTGAGCGAATACATAAACGTAGAGCTTTGTATCGATCATGCTCACCGTAAAAGCTTACTCACAGAGAGCCTGTGTTCGTTTATTTTATTTTGATGCTTTTAAAACAACAACAACAACAAAAAAAAAAATTTTCAATACAAATAGCCGAACATTTTTTAGAAAGATGTCTGTAAAAGAGTTTATTTTTCATGCATTCACCGGTGAGCGAATACATAAACGTAGAGCTTTGTATCGATCATGCTCACCGTAAAAGCTTACTCACAGAGAGCCTGTGTTCGTTTTTTTTATTTTGATGCTTTTAAAACAACAACAACAACAAAAAAAAATTTTCAATACAAATAGCCGAACATTTTTTAGAAAGATGTCTGTAAAAAAGTTTATTTTTCCAAAGACTAACGTTGAACGATCAGCGGTGAGCGAGTTCATAAACTTAGAGTTTTGGATCGATCATACTCATCGTAAAAGCTTACTCACAGAGAGTCTGTGTTCGTTTGTTTTGTTTTGATGCTTTTAAAAGTGCGTGCTTTTATTTTACACAGTGAAGCTTTTTAATGAGCTTTCATTTATTCACAAAAACTGCTGGCATAGAGTTTGGCCGACACTGCTTTCAATTATTGTTGGATTTTTTAACGTAAGCAACTTAAAAGCTTTTTGTGTTGCCATGAGAGATGCTTTGGCAACAGAGAAAGCTTTTTACACGTGAGTGGGAGAACAATGCTTTAAATGAGTAAAAAACTAACTATTCAGAAAATTTTTGATCGTGAAAAATAGCGAATAGAATTTTTAAAAGTGCATATAAGATCTTTTGTTAAGGATATATTTACAAAAATTTTTAAAGCTATGATAAAATGAAGTGTGTGGTTTAGCATGCTCATAGCCCGAGATTAATCACCAGTCGCGGCGAAAGTTTTATTTCAATAAAAGAATTTTCTGTTCGCTGACCACCTCTCTGCAGACAATGGCAAACCTCAGAGAGTAAATAATGCCATGTAAACCTTCTTGAGAACATGAACCTAAGCCGTTCGGAGTCGGTATAAAACATGTAGGTCCAGTTCTCGGTCAATTTTTTGCAAACATTTAATAACACACACAACACAATTGATCATAAGATGCTCGGTCAAAGTCTTTTTAAGGGCTGAAATGGCCAATTTGTTTTTTTTTTTTTATAATGTAATTGTTTTTATTAAATTTTCTAAAAAGTTCATCACGAAAATTCCTTTAAATTCATTCAAGAAGAACATTTCAACTTGCAAAAGCTTTTTGTATGATGTATACTGGATGTTTTTTTATTTTTTAGCTTAAGTACAACAAAATTTTTATATGTTTTATAAAAATCTAAATTTTGAAATTATAAACTCCTAAAATTGTATTTACCATCGTTACGAAAACAAGACAAACAGATTACTTGTAACGTTTTTGTAGATATGTGTAACATACATTTTGTTTTTTTTTTTTTGTAACGTTACACTCGTACGCATATTTCTGCATATATATCGAAAATATTCCACCAAACTAACAAATTTTGTATGAAACTAGTCCTAAAGACATGCATTTTATTATAATACATTTTTTTTCTAACTTTAGTTGTTCTGAAGATATGATCAGTTTTATGTGGTCTTAAACGTTACGTTTTTAAAATAGAGTTTCAAGATAGGTCTGCATTTTAAGAAAGCTACAAAATTTTCGGCGGACGGTTCGAATAAACAACTAAAATCGAAATAATGAAAACAAAATGTTGTCTTGCCCTTCTACGAGCTAAAATGTGTGGTCTTTAACGTTACATGTTCGTATCTTTTTATTCTGAATTAAATGAGCTTAACACAGGCGCAATGAATATTCGCAATGAAGCACGATAAAAAAAATACTGCATTGATATTTATGTTTTCCGATGGTATGGTATATAAGTTAACGGTGTATAGTCGAAATGGAGCGAAATTAAAAAAAAACCAAATTTTTCATCTATTACTTCTACAGTAAAAATGGACAAAATAATAATATAATAAAAAAACTTTATAAAAAACTAGCTGGTACCCGGCGCGTTTCTGCCGTCCTTGTCCAATGCCTGTTCTAGTTTGCCAATAGAAGAGCAAATAGTAACTCCACTCTGAGTTTCAATATTCCTTGACCATTATTTCCAAAATTTGCCATACCCTTTGTCCAATACTCAGATTAGTTTTTGAGTATTTTCGAGTAGTAGGAGACCAGCAAATAGTTACTCTAAACCGAGTTTCCTTGATCTGTGTATATTATTTCTAAAGCGATTCAATATAAAAAATGTTTCTTGTATGGGCGGAGCTACACCCCTTGCACAATGCCCGTTCGAGTTTCCAGTAGCAGGACACCACCACATAGAAACTTCATTTTGAGTTAAAATGCTTGTAATTTTTACTTCCATAGCTATTCTGTATCGAAAATTTGAGTTGTAGATCCACTCCCCGTTTTCCAATGCCCATGTCAGCTTTATCATTGAAAGAGGTGATCAATCAGTTATTTCATATTGAGCTTCATTGTTATACGTCACTAAGTTCCAAATCTATTCGATTCCAAAAAGTTGAATTGCATGGGCGGTGCCATGCCCCCTTTCCGAAAATTGCTCAAATTTGATAGTCGAAGGATACGTCTCAAAAGTAAGTTTGTACCGAGCTTCATTGACATGTTATTTATAGACAAAAGTAAAACCGAAAATTTCTGTTCTTGAAAAAGTGCCACGCCCATCATGGGAAAGAAGGTGAAATGTACTTTACGACCTATTCTTATACCTAAATAATACACAAAAAAAATTTTATTAAAATCGTTCCAGCCGTTTCGGAGGAGTTCATACACTAACACCGTGACACGAGATTTTTATATATTAGAAGATTTTCTAGTCAGGTATGAAAATAAAAGCTGAATATTAAAATATAAGTTTAATACAAGTTAAAGAGTTCTAAAGATAACTTTTAAAGTAAATCGAGCTTATATTAAGTTAAGGTCATAAAAATTAAAAATAAAAAATTTATTTATAGCTTTTTCATATTAAATGAAAGTTTTAAAGCTATTTATGTGGAGCTTTTGAAAGTAGAAATTTTAAAAAGACAAAGCTTTCGAAATATTTTGCTAATTCCATTTACTAGAGTTCAACAGTGGCCGAAATTCGACCTTTTCGTATACATTCTCTGTTGATTCAATACAAAAAAATATGAAAAACACATGTTCTTCACAATAATTTGGGAAAAAATAAAATTTTTTAAAAATAGTCGGTGCATTCCTTCTTCGAATTCTAAATCATTTAAAAAAAAAGTTGTGAAAGTCGGTAGAGAAACACGGGAGAAAATAGTTCTTAACTGTTTTTACTATTTATATTTAACTCTTTTAAGATACTGAATATCCTCTAGTCTTAGTTATAACTGTTTTGTAAATATGTTTTGAGATCAATAAAATTCATCTTCAAATTGGTAAAATTCATATATTTTTTTGTTCATGATTAAGGCATAATTTGAAATACCCAAGTTTCTTATTATTATTATTGTTGTTTTTTATTTATTTATATATAGTATATTTTTTTTTTGTAGTATTTTTCAACATTCAACAGACTTTAATGACAATTTTTTCGTTAGTTTGTTCAGCAATTACTTTTATATCAACGCACAGCGGCACGTGTTCGCCATTATTATAATGTCCGTTGTAGCAATTTTACGGTCATATCACCTTCTATTCATATTCTTCCCTTAATATATTGTTTTGTTATAATTGCTCTAGCCAGCTGCACACTATCTTTGCTACCCACCCATTTTTGTATTAATATGTTTATAATATATACAAATTTATAAAATATTTTTTGCATAGCGCAAAATAAAACTTTGTAGATATTTTACGGTATAAGATTTGTACAAATGGCAGAGCAAAAAAAAAACTTACCCCAGTTGCTGCAGTTCCGTTTCCGGCGGTTGTACGCGCTTTACCACGGCCACGTCGTGACTCAGCACGAACCGGTTGTCCATCGACGCCGTATACAATCTGAAAACA
This sequence comes from Tetanocera ferruginea, assembly GCA_958299015.1. NCBI lineage: Eukaryota > Metazoa > Arthropoda > Insecta > Diptera > Sciomyzidae > Tetanocera > Tetanocera ferruginea. The sequence continues at coordinate 114,198,623 of OY282644.1, read as the reverse complement.
ACACAAAGAAATATGAAATTGGTATTGTGCTTCACTCACAGAGTGCGTTCAAGAATATTTAGTACTGGTTCGTGACGCAGCTAAACAACAGCTACTGTTAACAATTCTGTTAAGAACGAATATATATGCCGCTGTTATTACTCTTAAGTTAAGACATAAACCAGTGTTAATCACAGTTTATCATGTTATAGCAATGATTTCTGACCGCTATTTTTCCCTCTATTGATTGGCTAGAAGTTGAAAACTTTTGTTTTACTTAACAGAGATACGAATCTCAACAGGGTGCTATTTATAAAAATTAGCTTAGAAGGTGTTAGGAATTGTTCCAGCAGAATCTTCCAGAATGTGTTCAGAAAAAGTTGTTTTAAACATACTCAAGTATGTTACATACTCAACATTTGCAATTTTATAAAATATTAGTTATTTAGCATTTGTTAATTTGTTATGAAAAACGTCATGAAATCCTTAATTTGGATTTGTCACAGCAGAATCTTTGGGAATGTGTTAAGAAAGAATTGTTTTAAAACATACTCAACAATAAAAGAAACAAAAATATCCCTTTGTCTGATTGTATATGGAAATGAAGTTTTTTTTTTGGATTTCCAGGACCTTTTTTGTGGAATATGAAAAATTTTTTTGTTAAATACAGTTATTTAACTATATTAATTTTGGCAAGATTAATTTGATTCAAGTATCGCTTGTCAATTATAATAAAATTTTTGAAAAATATTCAGTACAAACCAGTGGCGTAGTTAGGGTTAGTCGCACCCGGGGCGGAAACTAAATTGTGTATCCCTTTAGAAGATTTTTGTTTATAAAATAAATCGATGAATCCTACTAAATATTTTCGAATCAACCTCTACAAAAATGACATATTTTAGAAAACATTACAAAAATAAACAAAACTATGCTATCCATGAATATTTGATAAAAGAAGTAAGAATCTAAAATTGTCAGAAACTTAAAGAATTTTCTCTAAATTGTTCCAATATTTTTGTCAACCGGGCTTATAAGTTGTGAGAAAAAAAATTTACTATCAGTAAACCACACAATATCAGTTTTAATATAATAAAAGCTTAAGTTAGTTTAATATAGAAAACATTGAAAAATTTACGAAACATTTTGCGTTGACAAATTTTCCCTGTGACCCTGAATAACTATTAATATAAATATTTTTTCGAAATCAACCCCCGTTTTCTGCATAAAATTTAAATGAGAAGTTAAAATAATATACTAAAATTAATTTATAAACATTTTTCATAATTTTTATCAATTTCTTTATAGTACACTGATGAAAAAATATGTTAAAATAAAATGAAATTGTGTTCATATCTAACCAATTTGTTTTTGAAATAGAGCTTGAAACGTATTCATTAAAATTAAACAGAGATGTTTTTAAAGTTAAATTCAAAACAAAAATTTTTTTTTTAAAACAATGTTTTTGCTATGAAAACCAAACAAAAATTTTAAAATTTTAAAATTCAAAACACTTGTCTTAACGCATATTTTGTTCGATGCCATTTTCTTAACTTTTCCGAGTTTTAGCACCAGATTCACAACCAGCTACCCCCCGGGACCTTCCGAATACCAAATGTTAACTCCATTCGTTGAAGTTTGCATTTGAAATATTTTAATATTTAATTAATTAGTTTTTATTTTATCATATGTTCGATATTTTTTCAAACCAATTCAAAAAATTCAAAAATTGTCATTGAATTCATATTTTTGTTTGTTTTTTCAAAGAAATAATAAGAGAAAAATAAAAAAAAAAGTAGTTTATAGGTACACTGAGAAAAAAAATATACTTGAAAATTAAACAAAAAATTTTAAAATAGAAATTTAAAGCATTGCGTTTCTACAAAACAAAATTTAAAACAAACGTATTTAAATTTCAACTATCAACTAATTCCTTTTTTTCTAATTTTTCTTAGTCTTCGAAATAACAAAAAAATAACTAGCTATCTGAAAAATATGACAGTTTTTGAAATTTTGATTTTGCAAATAACGAACATAAACGATAAAATAATCACTAATTAATTATTTCAATATAAAGAAGTCAAACTACATCGAGTGGAGTTGAAATTTGGTATTCGGAGGGTTCCAGGGGTCGCTGAATACGAATCTCATGTCGAAAACGCAGAATAACTGAAAAATTGGCATCGAAGACATCAAGCTCAAAACTTTTGTTTTAAATATTAAAATTTTTGTTTTAAATTTGTTTTAACATTTTAACAACAAAAACTTTTGTTTTAAATTAAACTTTAAAAACATTTGCGTTTAACTTTAATGAAATTGTTTCAAGCTCTATTTCAAACACAAATTCGTTTGATATTAACACAATTTCATTTAGTTTTAACACATATTTCCCTCAGTGTAGGTGAAAATTAAACACACTTGTTTTAAATATTATTTTGTAGAAACGCAAAGGCGTTAAATTTCTATTTTAATATTTTTTGTTTAATTTTAAAGTATGTTTTTTTTTTTCAGTGTATCTATATTAATCTCCACTTGGACTTTTATAAACAAGATTGAGGTCTGTTACATTTGATTGCTTTAAAAATATCACCATAAATACCAGCATAATACCACCACCATAAATTGATATCAGAAATTTTTTTTCATTCCCATTATCTACATAATTCCCAAAGCAACTTTCCCAGGTTGGACAAGGTCAAGAGTCATGAATGGCTCAAAAAGAGCTGGCAATTCTAAGAAATCTGTTGATTTTTCACATTCGGTGATTGAGAACAAAATTTAATTTTAATAATTAGAATATTTTTTAAGGAACTGTGCATCTTATCTTCTGTTAAAACTGTATTTTTGATAGTTTTTGTCGGTTGATTTGAACATAATAATAATTATTTTAGTAAAATAAAGGATTCAGAAAACCATCTTAAAGTTTTTAATAGACATCTTCAAAATAAAATAAAAAAAGTCAGAACGCCATAAATTGTCATAGAACGCCAAATAAAAAATGTAATGAATTTAAATCAATTTAATTTTTTAGAAATTTTTTAAGCAAGTAAAAAGTTTATTAATGATTTTTAAACTAATAGTTTTATCTAACAGTATATCCAAAACATATTACGATATATAGTCTCAGAACTTAGTAATCATAATATCATAAAGTATATTTTTATTTTTGACGATTATGACATGAACATGTTTTTCTGAAAAGTTCTGGAGAAATGTATTGCTTACAAAACAACTGAAGCCTCCATTCATCGTACTCTGAAAATCATGCAGGTTTTCGAAACTTAATGGTTTTAGAAATGTCTACTATGCTAACCAGTTTGAATACTTCTTAACCTGAATAGAAGATGTAAAAAAGTGCTTTTTTATAAAACTTAATGGAATATAAAAAAAATGTTTTTACATTTTTACTTTTGTACTCCATCTTAATATCATGAAAATTTTAATATAATTTGTTTGGAAGTTGCACCCCTAACCAATGAAAAATTACATATGGAATTGACTTGAGTTTTAGTGTGAGCGTTAATATTGAACAAAATTTAATATAAAGTTAAAGTTTGTTTCACTAAAAACGAAGTCCTGGTGATGGCAAAAAATATTTTCATTCACTTTTGCACCCTCTTAATATTCAAATATAAAACCGAAGTCATTGAGGTGTGTTCTTTTTATTCAAAAAATCAAAAATTATGTGGTAAAAAGTTCTTTTGCCAAATTCTTCACCCCATTTTGGCGTGCACACGGGGCGGACCGAACCCCCACACGCTACTTGCTACGCTACTGGTACATACTATAAAAATTTAATTTTCGTTATGACAAAATAAAAATAACATTAAAATCTACAAATAGAAAGATATCGAAAAATTCTTTTATATCCGTACCTTATTTTGTCCCACTCGTTGCATTCGATTTGTATAGATTAATCAAAACTACATCTGTGCCTATAATGTGCCATATCCTGTAATGTATAGGATATGCCAGACACCAATGCCTGAAGGCATATAAATTGGCTTTGACTTGGGTTGGTGGCAAAGGACGGAAGATTGAAGTCCATCTTGATAGGAAAAAAAAAAAACGAATTGGCAATTTCAGACCAACCAGGTTTTTTTATATTTTCCCATACTAAGTTTATCAAATACTTTTCCAGTGTTTTTCAAAAAATACTTTTTCAGTGCTTCCTCCGATTTTTTGTGAAAAGAAATTCTTCAAAAATTTGTCTATGGGTAAACAGATATGTATCTCCTTGTCATGAATTTTTACAACATACGTTAATTTGTTGATTTGAGTTATTGAATGAAACAAAATTTATCGACATCGACGAGCACTCTTCAAATACTTCATCAGGGCTTGTTCAATAATAATGTCTGACCAAATCCGAGACCTAAATTTCTTTGTTCGCTTTATAGTGAAATAACTTCTACTGAAGTATGGCATAATTGTTCAGGTTTCAAGCAAAATTCGAGTTTCATCATGGCTCAACTTATCTATCAAACTAAATAAATTTTATGAGTTCTTATGGAAATTTTGAAAAAAATGCCTATTTTTGGCTTTTGTATATTTCGCTTATTGGTAAATCAACTACACGGTGCTACAGTTAAAATGTACTTTTAAAGTTATATAGTGGAGGTAGTAGATCTGGCCGATTACAAAATCAAAACATATTTGAAGGACATGCAATAACAAATAGAGTTCAGCAACTACAGATTTTTGGCACTTTCTCAGTATTAACCTATTGAAACTTAAAATAATAACTCAAAATGACTCAAAATAAGCTAATGTGGGAAATATTTACTCACCAAATTTTGGATGGGGCTCAGGGATAACACAAGACATAACAACTGACCATAGATCTAATTACAGAATAGCTTTTAGTCTACTTTTGAGATGATCTTTGACAAGTTAATATCAAAAACGCTACAGTTGTTAACAAATGTACTCATGCGGTTTAAAGCAGCAGTTAACATATTGATAAATACATCTTTAATACGTTTTTTAGAAACGTTTTTAAGAAAATGTATTTTAGGCAATTGATGCAATAAACAAGCAATTTATCAATCAATTTTTGATTTCAAAACGGTTTTGAAAATACAAATATCAAAACAGTTTTAACCTTCAAATTTCAAGTTACTTTGTTGCTTACGATTATGTAAAAGTTGCTTTTTATGTTTGGAAATAAATTCTACTAGAATAAAAGCCCGTCCTTTTTCGACGAGTCGGAATCATTTAGAGTAAAAACTACGAAAATGTAATAATTGGATTTATACACATCACTTTTAATGTCAAATAAATTTTCTGTGCTTTTTTTTAAGTTGAACAAATTTGCTGGAAAGTTATAATTTCAATGTTTGAAAAGAACTGTAATATCAGTTAATAATTACAGTTTAAGCGACATTAGGTGTGAAACATAACGTTTACCTTTTTTTCAATATGAAATTCTCTAAGAAAATTTCCATTATATCAGCTAATCAAAAAGTTTTGATATAACATGACATTTTCAATCCAAGATCTGGTCAAGCCTAAAAAATCAAAGTCAAAGTTATAGTTTTCAAAACAAAGTCATTGTCGTCATCGTCATCTACGAATCGGTCAATGAGATACAAGTTTTGTTTAATTGTAACATGATAACATGTTGAATGCAGCCAAGAACTAAAAAAAAACCTTATGTTCAGATGACATTTATATTTTTCCCTCAAACTTCCACAACAAATTTCATAATATTTAAACTTAAGGTATGTATGTAGTGTATAATAAGGAAACTCGAACGGAACTACCACCCAGAGTAGCGTACATATATTTGAAAATCAAAGCTGAATAAACTCTTTGTCGTCAACTGTACCTGAGCTGCAAACACATACTTTTAGTGGTTCCCATGTCTGTATCGGATGGTGCACGAAGTGTTTCAATTTAAAATCACATTAAATTAGTTTCAAGTTCAAATTTCAAATCTCGATGTGACATAAAAAAACAAAAATACATGTACAACAACTGTGACTATGTGAACTCAAACTAACACTCTTACGCGCACTCACACATACAGCGAGATGTAAAACATCATTGGGGGGATGTTGGAATGCGCATTAAAATAATTGCTTCCGAATGTCATCTGCTGGCAGCAGCAGTAAAGCACCTTAAAAATATGTCCAAAAATAGTTGCTATCCCCAATGACAACAGCAGCAACATCTCCCCACACTCCACACTCTCTATAAAAATTGAAAAAAAAGCCATTCATTTCAATCTCTACTTTACTCTTTATGGCCTGTTCTTGTTCTTATTCTTGTTCTTGTTCTTGTTACTGACTGTGATATGTTGACAACATGTCTGCGCACGCGTGCCACAGCAACAGCAACAGCATCAGCAGCAACCAACAGCCAGTGACTGTATCGTCAGTCTTCGTATTACGTGTCGTTTTAATTGATGCAAACGTCAGTCAACGCCGCATTGCAATCGTTTGTTGGTGGAGCGCATTCTTTAGGGACTCCAACGAAGTACAAAGTATTTAGAATATGCCTTAACGGTGCATGGAGTGCAGCACATTATTAGGGGAGACGCAACAACAGCAGCAGCAGCAGGATCAACAGATGCAGCATACGTTATAGTAGGGTAGTGGAGAAGGGGCACTGCATATGAAGGGCACACAATTGATGCTATATTTAAAATTAAAACATTTTCGCGCCACATGTTCCTCCTGCTATGTTGACTGCTATGCATCGAAGAAGAAAACCGCAGACATAGCAATATCTTTGCCACATGTTGCCACGGTTTTAAGTGCAACAAAATTTCCGTTCAACATAGCAACGCACAAGATTTTCAACTATGTATGTGCCTTTGAGCTGTACGTTAATATAACGTATGCATTGAGGCTGCTGTCAAGGACTCTCACGCTGCAACACGGTCGCGGTTATTAAGCTGCCTTTTGAGTGCGCATGCGTCGCGTTTTAATTCCCGGAAATGCGGAAAAAAAAACATTATAGGATTAAACCATAAGAGTGTGTTAGAGAGAGACAGCGTAAGAAAAGATATTCCACGCTTATTGGAAATCTTCATGCTTGATTTTCATGATATTGAAAACATCTGCTGGATGTTAAAAATAAATTTAAGACAGCGATTTTGAGCGTCAGTGTTTAAAACTAAGATTAAGGCAAGTTAAAAAATTCGAAAAAGATGTTTGTATGACTTATATCATATATGAATATGAGTACGAATATGAATATGAATATGAATATGAATACGAATATGAATATGAATATGAATATGAATATGAATATGAATATGAATATGAATATGAATATGAACATGAATATGAATATGAATATGAATATGAATATGAATATGAATATGAATATGAATATGAATATGAATATGAATATGAATATGAATATGAATATGAATATGAATATGAATATGAATATGAATATGAATATGAATATGAATATGAATATGAATATGAATATGAATATGAATATGAATATGAATATGAATATGAATATGAATATGAATATGAATATGAATATGAATATGAATATGAATATGAATATGAATATGAATATGAATATGAATATGAATATGAATATGAATATGAATATGAATATGAATATGAATATGAATATGAATATGAATATGAATATGAATATGAATATGAATATGAATATGAATATGAATATGAATATGAATATGAATAAGAATATGACTATGAATATGAATATGAATATGAATATGAATATGAATATGAATATGAATATGAATATGAATATGAATATGAATATGAATATGAATATGAATATGAATATGAATATGAATATGAATATGAATATGAATATGAATATGAATATGAATATGAATATGAATATGAATATGAATATGAATATGAATATGAATATGAATATGAATATGAATATGAATATGAATATGAATATGAATATGAATATGAATATGAATATGAATATGAATATGAATATGAATATGAATATGAATATGAATATGAATATGAATATGAATATGAATATGAATATGAATATGAATATGAATATGAATATGAATATGAATATGAATATGAATATGAATATGAATATGAATATGAATATGAATATGAATATGAATATGAATATGAATATGAATATGAATATGAATATGAATATGAATATGAATATGAATATGAATATGAATATGAATATGAATATGAATATGAATATGAATATGAATATGAATATGAATATGAATATGAATATGAATATGAATATGAATATGAATATGAATATGAATATGAATATGAATATGAATATGAATATGAATATGAATATGAATATGAATATGAATATGAATATGATTATGAATATGAATATGAATATGAATATGAATATGAATATGAATATGAATATGAATATGAATATGAATATGAATATGAATATGAATATGAATATGAATATGAATATGAATATGAATATGAATATGAATATGAATATGAATATGAATATGAATATGAATATGAATATGAATATGAATATGAATATGAATATGAATATGAATATGAATATGAATATGAATATGAATATGAATATGAATATGAATATGAATATGAATATGAATATGAATATGAATATGAATATGAATATGAATATGAATATGAATATGAATATGAATATGAATATGAATATGAATATGAATATGAATATGAATATGAATATGAATATGAATATGAATATGAATATGAATATGAATATGAATATGAATATGAATATGAATATGAATATGAATATGAATATGAATATGAATATGAATATGAATATGAATATGAATATGAATATGAATATGAATATGAATATGAATATGAATATGAATATGAATATGAATATGAATATGAATATGAATATGAATATGAATATGAATATGAATATGAATATGAATATGAATATGAATATGAATATGAATATGAATATGAATATGAATATGAATATGAATATGAATATGAATATGAATATGAATATGAATATGAATATGAATATGAATATGAATATGAATATGAATATGAATATGAATATGAATATGAATATGAATATGAATATGAATATGAATATGAATATGAATATGAATATGAATATGAATATGAATATGAATATGAATATGAATATGAATATGAATATGAATATGAATATGAATATGAATATGAATATGAATATGAATATGAATATGAATATGAATATGAATATGAATATGAATATGAATATGAATATGAATATGAATATGAATATGAATATGAATATGAATATGAATATGAATATGAATATGAATATGAATATGAATATGAATATGAATATGAATATGAATTTGAATATGAATATGAATATGAATATGAATATGAATATGAATATGAATATGAATATGAATATGAATATGAATATGAATATGAATATGAATATGAATATGAATATGAATATGAATATGAATATGAATATGAATATGAATATGAATATGAATATGAATATGAATATGAATATGAATATGAATATGAATATGAATATGAATATGAATATGAATATGAATATGAATATGAATATGAATATGAATATGAATATGAATATGAATATGAATATGAATATGAATATGAATATGAATATGAATATGAATATGAATATGAATATGAATATGAATATGAATATGAATATGAATATGAATATGAATATGAATATGAATATTAATATGAATATGAATATGAATATGAATATGAGTATGAATTGAGTTTGAGTTGAGAGTGAGGCCTAGTTCTAGTTGGAGTTGGAGTTGGAGTTGTAGTTGGAGTTGGATTTGGAGTTTTAGTTTAAGTTTGAGTGTCAGTTCGAGTTAGGGTTTGATTTGGAATTAGATTTTGATTTAAAATTAAAATTTAATGTGAATTTGAGTTTGCTTTCTAGTTTGAGTTTGAGTTGCAAATATGAAAGAAGAAAAATGGAGTTCAATGAACAGTTTTGGCAACAGGTTATCAACTTCATCATTTATTGACATGTGCTGTTTAAGAAAACAAAATATTTCCTTTAAGCACTTTAAAAGGGTCATAAACTCTACACAAGAAAACACACACAAACACAGCACAATGCTATTTATTGCATGAATTGTTGCTTTTGTTGTTGTTGTTGTTGTTGTTGCTCTATAAACCTATTTAACATTCAATATTAATAGACTGGCTGTCGGGACGACACAAGGCAGGCATGAGAAATGGTTTCAAGTTCAAAGTCATTGCCACATTGGAGCATTAAGCTCCCAGACCTACATTCACACAAACACACAGACAAACACAAACTCATACAGTCCAACAACAACACCAAAACACCCACTCTAAAATCGTGCACACGAGCACAATCACTCACACACGCCAAACATTCAACACGTTCGTTCATTCATGTACTGTGCTTTGCTACAAGAAAACGTGCGAATAAATAAAGCACAAAATTATATTGCTAGGACATTGACATTGTCCTAGTTAAATAAATACAACAACATCGTATACTATATGAGCGTTCATATAGTATAATAATGATATATGTATAAATAAACAAATCTAAAAATAGCTAGAAAATAAAGAAAATTTTGAACAATACAAAATTTGTATTAATAAAAAGGACCTTCCAAGAACTACGAAGGAACAACAGTAAAATAAACAAGTTAATAATATGATGATAATGATGACAACGACCCAAAATCGTTAGTAAAATTTACTAGAAAGAGAAGAAAAAGCAAAGCAAAACATAACAGCAAGACAAGAAAATGGCAGTCAGAACAAATAGAAAAAAAATATCTCAATAAGAAGGAGCAAAATAGGAGCAAAACATAGCAATTTGTTTCGTGGAAAAAAAAACTCTAAGTGCTAATACGCAGCAGACGGGGGGTGTGGGTGATGGAGGCTGACAGAATTAAGCTTATTGTTTAAGTCGTAAAAAAAATTCAACAGAATATTGTGTGCTGATAAAAAGACTTGCAGTCAATATTGTTGGCAAAAAGGCCATCATTTAAAAAAAAGGCAAAGGCAAAACATATTCCTTGTCTGTTAATATAAGTTATTTTGATGAACATCAAAATCATTAAGAATGCGTGTGCGTTAAGCAGCTACTCATAACTAACAACAAGAACAACAACAACAACTACATATGAAGCGCGCCCTTTTTAATATAAAAACAAGAACCTGCTTAAGCCACAAAACAAGCCAAATTGTTGTGTTGTGCGTCCAAATATTAGCAAACGTGCGTTTTTGTGGTTTGCTTGAGGGAAAAGAATAAAAAATTAGCTACGTCAAAACAGCAAAAAAAAAAAAATACGAAAACCACAACAACAATAACAGCAAGAAACGTTATCCTGACCTACGACAAGCTAAAGCTGAGTGGCACCTACGTGGCATCATGTTGAGCCTTACATGCAAAAGTTGATGGTTTTGTTATGAGCAACAACATTAAAAAATAACAAACATCCACAACAACATGAACAACGTGCAGAATACACTTTTTATCGCAAATTTTTTATGACAAATTTGCCGCTACAACAACCACAACCACAACAACAACAACAACAGAAACAAAAGGTTACAAAAAATTGAAGACAAATTTACCAGAAAGCAGCCCCAATAAACGCAGATCGAGAAACCCTTCTTGCTGTATTGCGCCCTTTTTATCTTTTTTTTTTTTTTTCTTCCTTGCCTTAATATTGCTGTCGATTCTCCCCTACTTAAGGTTACCCTAAATTTCGTTTACTTGCTTTACTGGTTTGTTGGTGCTGCCTCAATTTTTATTGCTACTTTTGCTCCCTTTTTCGGGACTATTTTATGTGTCGTTTGGAAAGCGTGTTTCTTATATTTTGCTCGTTTGTTTTCTTAAATGGGGGTCGTTCACTTATTAGCTTTGTTATTGTTGTTGTTGATTGAGTGGGTGCCTGTTGTTGGATTTAGTAGTAAAATGATGATTAATTTGGGCATTTTCGATTATAGCAAGGATTCAAGGTAAAAGTGAAGCCTTAATAAATATTGAATTTTAATATATTTATTATTAACTAATTTGTTTGTTTTTTTGCTAAATCAAAAGTAATTTTGAAATTTTTAGTTTTCAAAATTTATTATGTGCGGGCTTAACTGTTTGGTTGTAAGTTTTAAAAGAAAATGCATGAAATTCTAGAGGAAAAAAATTTTATTCGAATAAATATGGATCAAGCTCAGACAAGCACAGACGAGCTCAGACAAACAAATCTCCTAATGATTTTGTAAGCTTTCTTAGTCATTCAAAATTTGCAATAAAATTGTTTACCAGATAGTTCTTTTCGAAAATGTACTCGACAGTTCTTACGTAAAACTAACCGTTTCCTCACTATGAGGCTCGCTATGTTCAGACTTACCGCAAAGTAGAAATTTTATGCTATGAGTAATAAAAAACATAAGCCCTCGACCAAAGTCAAAAGTTGTATCGCAGAAAAAAAAAAACTAAAGTGCAGAAAATGTTCTTTCGATGAGGACTTTCAAAAAATGCATGAAGCTTTTTGAGTTATGTTAATAATATATTATAATAATTATGAATTTCTACATTATCTCCATGAATCGCATTCAAGAATTTTGGTCCAGCAAGTAATGACATGAGTCACATGAACTATTCATGATATCAGTGTACAAAATACACAAAAGAAAAAACACGAATATTTCATAAGCTAATGGGTTAAAGTTCAAAGAGTGTGTGTACAAGAAATTGTTTCATTGAGGTCATTAATATGGGCTAAGGAATATTTTAACCCAGTTTATCAGTTTTGTTTTGTGTGAAGACCGACTCGCCTTAAAACACATAGGATGCATGAATTTTGGTCACTTAATGCATAAAATAGTTCACACTTACATTGTTAAGTACATGAGTTTGATGCATTTTTGATTTTTATCCAATGAACTATTCTTGGTGCCCTTGTATTTGCATATGAATTATATGAACTTCGGTCACTAAACTCATAAAGTAGTTCACGTTTCCTTTGTATAAGTATATGTTTATGACATGCATATATTTTTGTCACTCATCCCATAAACTGTTCTTATTATACTTGTATTTGTAAAATAATTTTATAATTTTCTTTGTATTTTTGTTATGGCGTTTACGAAAGTTTTTATTGGTTCATGTATCTTGTACACGCACTTTTTGTACTTTAAACACCAGGCTTATAAAAAATTCTTGTGCTCGAGTTGTTTTCTTTGGTGTATTTTGCACATTGATATCATGAATAGTTCATGTGGCTCATATTTTGGCTTACTGGACCAAAAGTCATGAATATGATTCATGGAGATCATGTAAAAATTCATAATTAAAATTTGGACCGATTCAGTTCTTCGCGCAAATACTACACAAGTTCTGCGAAGAACTTCCCGAAGAAGTTCGCTTGCTGAATATATAACAAGTTCATGAGATATTTTATTAATTTTCGAGAATGTGTCGTGAATACGATAGAAAAATTTGAGTCTTTTCTACCCAAATCGGTTATCGTCAAGTCGAATAGTATATATCCAAAGTGAAGCGGCTGTGAAAATTGAGATTTACTACCGGGTAAAAACCAAGAGGTGTTAACTATGATGATTGTGTTTACTTAGTATAAGAGCCATCTACCCAAATATTTGTAGGATAGTGGTAGTTTACCTATCCCTTATCTCTTGAGAAAGTATTGTTGCTACTGAAACAAAATGCTGCGGATAAAAGTTTCAGGTATGGTTTTAATTACCACATGACAATTAATCTTAAGCTCGAAATATAGTTTTCTGCACCTTTTTTATGCAGAGATCTTATATATTTCAACTTTCATAGATTCGGCAAAACCGATGGAGATATTGCTGGACCTCAATCTTAAAACGGTTGAGACTGTTTTCAAATTTTCATGCGTGTTCATGGACGGATTACTACCAATTTTTGAACACATCTTAGTTTTGGTATAAAATATATACAGACCAAATTTGATCTCACTATGACAAACATAACCTTATTTATTGAGTTTTAAACTTTTTGGGTTGTATGGGAGGTAGGCGTGTCCGTGGGCTGTCGACGTCCATTTTTCAAAACATCTTTGTTTTCTTGTAAAAAACATACGTGCCATAAATTTTATCTCAGTAGGTTAAACAGAGGCTTATTTATTGCGTTTTCAAAGTTTGGGTTGCATGGGAGGTGTGCGTGTCCGTGAGCGGATGATACCCAGTTTTCGTAAACATTTTTGTTTTGATAAAAAATACATACATACTAAATTTTATTGTTGTAGGCTTACTATGAGCTCATTTATGCAGTTTTCAATTTTTGCGTTGTATGGGAGGAAGGCGTGTCCGTGGGCGGATTCCAAAAATATTCAATAATGCAGATCCTTGGGTCCATGTGACCATGTGTTTCATCCAGTTATCTCAACTCCTTCTTCTTGTTCTGTGTTTACGGACAACACACAGACGGACGGACATAGATAGCTCGACTCACGAGCTAACCCTTATCAAGAATATATATACTTTTCTCTACCGGACTCGCTTCGTTCTATGCGTTACAAACATTTGCACAAAGTTAATATACCCTGACCTTCAGGTTTAGGGTATAAATATAGTGAGATGTCGTGTCCAAAAACAGTAACCAATTGCCTCAGGAGAGTATTCGATTTTTAACCTTTTTGGGCCTAAAATGACGTACAAATTTGCGAATTTTCAAGCGCTTTAATTTTTGGGGAAAAAACGCCTAAGCCTGGTTGAACCTCATATTCTAAATTATTTTTATGGTCCTTACGATTCTGACAGCTGTATAACGCTATAGACAACATTTCTTAAATGGCGAATTAAAGTATAAAAAAAATTCCGGATTATTTAACTTTTTATTCGAATAATCGAAAATTCAAACTTGAAGCCAATAAAATAGGTGCTTATTATCTGGATCTTTGGGCATTTATAGTGCTTCAAGAAGGTTCAAAGCACCCTAAGTGAGAGAAATCATATGCGGTGAATTCAAAATAACCCCTCTTAAGCAGAAACTTAAGATGTTTTCCATATTTCCGGTTATACCTTAAACCTGAAAAGTCAGGGTATATTAACTTTGTGCAAACGTTTGTAACGCATAGAACGAAGCGAGTCCGGTATAGAAAAGTATATATATTCTTGATCAGCGTCACCACGTGAGTCGAGCTATTCATGTCCGTCCGTCCGTCCGTCTGTGTGTTGTCCGTATATACACAGGATAAGAAGAAGGAGTTGAGATAATTGAATGAAACTGTGTACACATGGTCACATGAACCCAAGGATCTGCACTATTGAATATTTTTGGAATCCGCCCACGGACACGCCTACCTCCCATACAACGCAAAAATTGAAAACTGCATAACTCAGCTCATAATTAGCCTACAACAACAAAATTTAATATGTATGTGTTTTGTATTAACACAAAGATGTCTTCGAAAAATGGAGATCATCCGCTCACGAACACGCCCACCTCCCATACAACCCAAACATTGAAAACGGAATAAATAAGCCTCTGTTTAAACTTCAGAGATAAAATTTGGCTGGTATGTTTTTTATGACAAACCAAATATGGTTTTGAAAAATGGTCGTCATCCGACCACGGACACGCCTACCTCCCATACAACCCAAAAAGCTTAAAACTCAATAATTAAGGTTATGGTTGTCATAGAGAGATGCAATTAAGTATGTAAGTATTTTATTCCAAAACTAAGGTGTGTTCAAAAATTGGGAGTTATCCGTCTATGAACACGCTCACCTCCCATAGCGAAATCACAATAAAAGCATTAACTGTGAGCTACAGGAATACAATTTGGTATGTGTAAATTTTTATCAAGATTAAAATGTTTATAAAATATAGGCTTCCTCCACCCACGGACACGCCCATTTTCAATAATTTTATTTTTTTTTAAATAGTAGGTTTAGGGTTTTTCATAGTCGGCCTAGACCGACTTTAGACTTTCTTTACTTGTTTTTAAAATATCTTTCTTTTTAAAAGTTGCTCCTTGGGCGTATGAAAACAGATTTTACAATTTCAAAATTACGGTTACAATATGGCGGACGAAATTTTTAAATTTGACTGAATTTTGACTGAAAAGTTTTTAAAAAAGTTTTTAGGAATCTGAGCTTAGATTTAAAAATTCAAAATAATTAAGTCAATATGGCGGATTCAATATGAGTAACACAAGTTTTTATGATCAATTTTGAACTGAAAAGTTAATAAGCATAGGCTTTTGGGGTCGTGGATTACAAATCCAAACTGCAATTTTAAAAATTCAAAAAGGCACATACAATATGAACAAATTTTTAAATTAAATTGAGTTCGGATTGAAAACTTTGTATATAACTGTTTTTAGGGTTGTTGATGACTATTCTGGAATAATATTTTAAAAATTTAAAATGGTCGAGCCAATATGGCGAATCCTACATGAAGAACATAACTTTCTGTGTTCAATTTTAAAGATAACTCAAAATAAGATAATTTTAAAGATCAGTTAACTAAAGATAACTTTCTATGATAAGTAAAAAGATTTTGTGCAGAGGTTTTGACTACATCCGTACTGATATTTAAAAAATTCATAATGACGGATCTAATAGGGCGGACGAAAATATTAAATTCTTTTCGAATTTGGACTAACAACAATTTCTGTTAAGATTTTTGGGAAAGCTGATCATCAATCTGGCGTTCAATTCAAAAATTTCAAAATGGCGGACCCAATTTATAAGTTTGATCGAATTTTGAAATGTCCTAAAATAACGTATGTATACGTTTTTTGAATCGCTGATTATGAAGCTGGACTTAAATTTCAAAAATTCAAAAAGGGCAGATGCAATATGGCACACAAAATTTTTAAATTTTGACCAAATTTGAACTAAAAATTATGTATGTACAGGTTTTTGTGGTTGCTGATTACGAATCTGTAAACAGATTTTAAAAATTCGATATGGTGGATGAAGTTTTTAAATTTTATTGGTTTTGTACTGAAATTTTTCTGCCAAACTGGCATCAGATTTAAAAAAAATTTAAAAAGACGTTTCCAATTTGACGTATGCAATATTTGAGTTGCAGAGAATTTTGACTGAAAACTATATGTATCATTTTGTGAGGTCACAACATCGCTACACCGAGAAAAAAAAATATAGTAAAAACAACAATATTTCGCACTTATTCGAAATTATGAGAATTTTTGTTGTTACAACAAAAAACTTGTTAGAATGAATAATATATTGTTGACTTTTAAATTTTAGCTTAGTAAAAGCAACAAATTATTTGTCACTTATAAAGTGGAATTTCTGTTGATCCATTTAAATGAGAAACTTGTTGCTATAAGTGCAAAATTGTTGAAAATTGTTAATTGTAAAAACCATTAGGTTTATCAACTTTTTTGAGCGTTCAAACTATGTTGAACGACATAATTTGTTCGCCAATTTCTAGGTGAATAAAAAGATTCTAAGCAGAGCTGTGCGAATATTTATATTTTTAAAATAAATTATGTCGATATATTCATATTTTTTAATATTAAATATTTGAGATTATGTGATTACATGATTGTTTTAATTGAACGAACTTAGTTTACTACTGTTTGTACAACAAATTGAAATGTTGTACTGCAGCCCTATCATCCATGTGTTCTGCAACACTGTAATAAAACAAAGTATGTGTGTATATCAAATTGAGTTGTAGTCAAGTGCGCAGCGTTTGTGTTAATATTTAATTTTGTTTCTTTTGCTTGGAATTAATAAAATTAAAAGTAAGTATTCAATTCATAGTGTTATTCATAGAGGCTAATAACAAAGCGAGCGCCATAAGCGAAGCGTTAATTGAAGCTTTGCTTGTAGATGCTATATCAGAGCCTTTTCTGCTAAAACACAGACAAAGTCCTGAGCTTCGAGGGCACTATTTTACTTTAGGGCCCAGTCCCCAACATTTTTTTCTTATTTTTATTTAATGTATTTTTACCCTCTTAGCCCAATGGTGTATAAAAAAGTCTCAGTCTCTATTGGTTTAGGAGATAAAATTCGCGAAAGTTCGAAAATTCAGTTCAAATGTTGATTACTGGGCTCTAAAGCAAAATTACTCCGCTTCGAGTATTGTCTTGCTTCGCCTCATAGCGTTCACTCTGATATCAGCCTACTCTACTATGCGAGAGCACTCGGTAGTTTTCCAATTTTATATATAAAATACTTTCAAATACAATCAGGCTTTCAGGACTTCAATTTCATTTCAGGCTTTTGCAATATGGTTTGATCCAACTTTTTAAGTTTCGGTAAGATAGTCTTTCATTGTTTCTCAATTTATAAACAAACAAAAACAACAATGTTGCAACAACAAAATATACTCTGCAAAAACTAAACCTACTTATGATTTTACGCGTCAAAAGATAGTCAACAGTGCAGCATTACGTAAAAAAAAAATATGAATTCAGTATTGAAAAAATAAGTATTTGTTATAATCGTTGGATATTTTGTATTTTTGTTAAATTTTTGTTGTTGATTGTTTTTAAATTGATGAACAATAAAAGACCATTTTACAAAAACTTAAAACTGTTGATCAAACCGTACAGCAAACGCCTGAAATGAAATTGAAAACAACACACAGTCGTGTTCACTTTCTTTTGGCACTGGCTGTATTTAATTGAAACATGTACGTTCTAGATCTTTATGGATGAAACTGAGTCGGAGGATGTTGTGGACTACTGCAGTTTTGACATTATTAACCTCGATGAAAATATATCAAATTTATTCATTCAATGGAGTCTTTCAGACGCAGCAATTTCAACATTGGTAGAGTGTAACGTAAGAACGACACAGATTTTGGGAATGATGCATTGTCATGACATAGACGACATTTTTAATGAAAGAAGTTTAATTGCTGAAAAAATAAAATTTCGCCATAATTTGATGGAATGGCGCAAAAGTAATGTAAGTTCAAAATAAATTTAAATTAAATTTAATGTTTGCTTAATGTTTCAGTGTAGCCCACTTTTATGTTGTTAAAGCAGTAATTACTATGAAAAAAACGCAAACTTCTTCAATTCTTCATAACAACAACAACACTTACGAAACCAACAACGGGAACGGAAGCAAGTTCTTTAAAAATCTGGCAATCAAATAGTATTTCATATCCACATCTGATCGTGAATATCAACAAAAAAAGTATGGTTTGCTCACAATAATCCACGAGATTTGGCAACGCATTGGAAACAGAAATCTGCTTTTCGCATGGGAGATATCAAAAATTCTTTAACTGGAATTTTTCAAGAGTTATTTGAAAATTTTGCGACTTATATGAAAGCACTTTCTGATGCCCTATTTCCGAATTCCATAAAAGATGCCTTCAATATGCAGTTTTTTCAAAAAATGCTGTCAATAGAATCCTGTCAAGGTAAACATTTTAATTAAAAAATGTATTTGAAACTAACTCAAATCTTATTTTTTTAGACTCTCAGCATTTTTATTTCTTGAAGCTGCTACACAATGTCATTCCTCCTCCTCGAATAAGCAGAAATTAAAAACCTACAATAGCAGACGGACAAAATGACATGATAGTACACTTAGTTTGCATAAATGATCTGAAAAAAACGGAACACGATACGAATGCCACTTCAATGAATGATAACTTAAAAATGCAGCCGAAGGTACTAGTTGTAGGAGAATCCCCGGACAAACTCTGTGAATTTTACGTATACTTAAATGAAGTTTTGTATAAAGTTCCAACTCTTTTAAGAGCTATTGACCTGACTATAAAAATATGCTTCGTATTCCACCTTGAATACTCGGCAAAGAGCAAATTTGTTTGGATGTTTCTGCAGAAGTATATGTATCAAATATCTTCTTTGAAGAAAGTTCCTAAAATAGAAAAAGTAATAAATATTTTAAAAAATGTTAAGTAATTTGCAGTCCTCAGAAATATCCAAACATATTTGCTCTTCGCCGAGTATTCAAGGTGGAATACGAAGCATATTTTTATAGTGAGGTCAACAGCTCTTAAAAAAGTTGGAACTTTGATTTCTTTATAAGTGATTTCTTATAATGTAAGGAAAATTCTTATGTTGTTTTAACTGAATTATATTCGAAATACTTATTTTTAAATTGCACGTTTACATGATTTTGGACCAGAGAAGACGAAAGTGGTCCCATATGTATTTTTGCGAGCTAATTTCAAATCCGCAGTCTATTTTTTCTATCCGGTTAAGTTTTGGAGACACAGACAAAAATGTTAGAAACGGTTATTTTTCAATTAATTGAACCATATCTTTTTAATGCATCGGCCAAATTAAATTTACTTTTGTAGGGATTGAATAAGCAATTTTATATATAATAAAATGCACCGTTACTTTCATTTTGGCCAATATCTTCAAAACTTGACCTGATAGACAAAACAGACTGCGGATTTGAATTCAGCGCGTACAAATACATACGAAACCACTTTTGTCATCTCTGGTTCAAAAGTTGACCCTTATTTGTAAACCTGTGTTATTATAAATTAATTCAACTTTTTATTTATTTCTTTAAAAAAAAAAAACATAATTTTGTAAACACAAATGTAAACATGTAAACAAACAAACATTGTAAACACATATGTAAAAACCAGATATTTTTAATAAAATCAAATAATATGCTTAAAAATGTGAATTTTATTGCTTCATTAATTTATACATAAAAACAACAACAATTTAGTAAAAACAACAATTTTTCTTCTTACATTTTTTAAATAATTACCTTGTTAAAGGAACAAATCCCATACTTATTTCATTCAAATACCAACCTTGTTGAATTTACAATTTTTTGTTCTTAGATTTTTTAAATACATTAATGGTTTATCCAACAAAAAAATTGTTGCAATCTTTAACAAATCCATCATTGTAACTATAAAAAGATGTTTTGTTGAGCACAAAACAAATACAAAACCTATTTAGAATTAGGTCTGAAATTGTTGAATTTACGAGTTTTTTTTCTCGGTGTATGTAGCATCAATGAATTTTAGTCAATATTATAATTACCTGAATTTTTTAATTTCATCATGATCTAAAATTTGTTTTATTAAAAAAAAACTGAATTTTTGTTCATTTCAATGTATCAATTTATAAATGTTTTAACATTATTAATAAAATAATTTCTCTCTATGGGTCGCTGTTTGCAAAATATTTGCTCTCACCTCTTAGAACTGGCTAATAACCGGCTATGTTGTTTAACCCTTTTTACCCTTTACTAAATTTTTGTTTGTAAATAAAAGTATGTGTTTTAGGGAGTTTAAATTTATTATAATGATTATCAAGCGCACGTTGTTATCAACTGTTAAACTCATTAACGTATTTAACACCACAAGCAGCAATTGAAACTTAACAACAACAACAACAACAACATCAACAACAATAACAATAACAATAACAACCAGCGAGAAAACAACCTATATACCAGGCGGCATAAAAAATGTCACCCCTTTCGGCTATCTTTTTAACCCTTTTTGTGTGTGATTTTTTTTGTCAAGATATTGAGTAAAAGTCCCCTTTTTTGTTTGCAACAAAAACAACAACAAAAAGAATAACAATAAAATCTTTGAGATGCATTCACCTAATTAAGCTAAAAGTGTAACCTTGACCCGGTTGTTGGTGATTTTGTTTTTGTTGTCTTAATTTTACGCTTTTTGAAATTTCCAAATGACTGGTTTTATGAACAAAGAATAACAAGTGAAATCAGGCCACTGTGAAAGTATAACGCTTACAGAAAGGTACATAATGAAGTTGGAATTTAAACAGATTGGTTTAACGAAAGAAGCTAGGCAAATGTCAGAATTCCTGAACCACAAGTGAATAGGTTGGTGAATATTGAGCGTTTTAAGCATGTCTATGTGTTGTAATTTTTATTTAAAAAATTTTTGTTTTGGATTTTTTCGAAGCTTTACTTCATTTATTTATTTTTTTTCAGTTTTCAGAAGAAGCAACTTTTCGAAGTTTTTCATGCTTTATTATATCAGGAAGATAAGATTTTGAAAAACACAAAACTATGAAATTTCTTTACATTCAAATAATTTTTGTATTCAAGCCAAAAAATGATGAAATGATTACATTTCAACTATAAAGAAACGTTAAGGATGAGCTCAGTAGCAAACATACATACGTACAGAAGAAACAACACAAAAATTTTTAATTTGTTAAAGACACTAATATATTAAAAAATAAGACCAACAAAATTGTTAATCCGAAAAACTAAATAAATGCATAAAATATTGATTTACAGCACTTTGTTGAAGGTTCGTTCAACTTAATAATGATTTTAAAATTAATTTTTTTTTCAAATATTTCTAAACTTAGGCATTAAAGTCAACATCTTTAGAAGTATGTATCCAAATTCTGAAAGAGTCAGCGACAAAATTTGCAAAACTTTCAAGAACTCAAGCATCTGTGATGCTTTTCTAAAAAAGGGAAACCTTGAAAGTTCTCAAGGCCATATTATTTCAGTGCCATTTTATGTTGCTAATATTATCTGACAATTGTTGCGTCTCTACCTACCAACACTCATCAGTATTCAAAATCTCTGCACTTGTTGTTGTCAGGTTTTTTGGTTGCTGCTCGTCACTGCTCGGTGTAAAAGCTTCTTTTCTTTTTTTTTGTTTTGTGTGCCCTGTCCTATAGCCATAATTTGCGGTTTGTTCACAGTTATTTTATTTTTACGCATCCTTAAAACAACAAATGCCGCTTCTCAGCTAAACTTTATATAATACGCTACACAGTGTTGTGGCACAACAATTTCCGCAGGTTTTTGTTTTGTTTTTTTTTTCCTTTTTGCTCTTCAAACAAACCTTAATATTATTAACAACCGCAGGGACCTCATCCAGCTTACTTCCCCCAAACCAAACCCATCATCACCGTCATCAAAACATAGTTGGTCCTTGTGCGCTGGCCTTATTTTGACTGCGCCCTTGAAAATTATTCAATGCCAAAAGAAAAGAAAAAAAAAAAAACCAGCGGCAACACTGACTGTCTGGTCTATAACATTGTTGCCAACACACGCACGCACGCACACTCGTCGGCACATACAAACATGCAGTGCAAAAACAGAAAAAAAAAAACAAAAACAAACGACCCTTCAATGCCATCCCGCTGCTCCTCGTTGTGCAAAACGTTTGACGTCAAGTCGTCATGCCAAGGTGACGATTATGTCTGACGATTTAATGATTTAGAAGAATTGTTATCCTGATCCTTTTTTATGTGCTGTTAGTATGCCGCGCTGCTGCTGTTGTTGTTGTTGTTGTTGTTGTTGTTGTTGTTGTTGTTGGGCGCCTAATGTGCGTTTCCTTATTTGTATACTATATATGTATGTGTTTGTAGCCATGACTGGCTCTGTCAATGTGTCTGTGTTTGTATTTAAGTATTTTTGGGGGTTGCCGCCTGAGCACCCCTTCATGCAGCAGCAACCACAACAACAACAACAACAACGATATTTAGCTTAGGTTATCGTCTAATAGCTATACCGTCTGCACTGTCTGCTGTTGTTGCTACTTTTCTTCATGTTGCCGTTATTGGTACTCTAGAACAGCGGGTGCGAACATCATTTCCGTATAAATTTGGGGGTGTTGCGCACCCTAAAAATACGCATAAAATATCACTCTTCCCCTAAGCTAAATGTTTCAATGTCACTCATTTTATGTGGAGGCGTCCTGCTCGTTAGGAATTATTAGCAAAAGTGTGAGTGTGATAAGGTATTTTTGTTGTTGTTGTTGCTATTTGTTTGCCCTTGTGGCTGTCTGTCTGTCTAGCTGTCTGCTGTATTTAATCAAGGTCAAGTTCAGCATTTTAGGGTAATTTACAAAAACCCTGAAGAGATTGAAATCAATAGGATCATAAAAAAAAAAGAGTTGAGCCTGTTGCTTCACCGGAAGCGTATTAAGAATGTAGACGTAAAAAACATTTAATATCCGTGAAATAAACAAGCTTCCGGAAGCTATAAAGTAATGCTTCTTTTTGTTATATGTCGTTCTTATTTTGTCGTAGGCAAATAATAACATCTACAATTTGAAAAAAATAATACCAATTTTAAAAATTCTGAAGCAAATATTTTTATCGTTAAAACCCTCATGAAGCTTGGAAGCTAAGATTTATCGAAACTATAGCTCAATTAAACTTTTCCACAATATTAACAGGAGATTTCTAACTTGCAGCATTTGAACGTTTACTTTAAACTATAACGGATACTTTTGATTCTGATAACGGATACTTTGATCAGTGAGAGTACTAATTTTTTCAAAACTGATTTACTGTTTCCGTTCATGAGCTACAAGAGTCTTTAAATAAAGCCCTTTAAATAAATTCATGCAACTGTACATGATTTCAGTCCATTCATACGTAAAGTCATGAATTTTATTCACAAAAGTTATGAATGATTCATGTTCGATTCGTTTTCTTTATGGCATTTGCGAAATTTTTTATGATTCGAGTATCTTGTACACACGGTGGTGAACGTGGCATGCAGTTTTATTGTGTGGCTTAGCATGCTCGGAACCCGAGTTCGATCCCCAGTCTCGGCAAAAGTTTTTTCAATACAAAATTTTTCTGATCGGTCTCTCTGCAGACAATGGTAAGCCTCAAAGAGTAAACAATGCCTTTACATGACATTATTTACTTCTTGAGAACATAAACTTTAGCCGTTTGGAGTCGTCATAAAATATGTAGTTCTCGTTCCAACTCTCAGTCAATTGTGTGCAAACATTTAATAACACACACAACACAATTGATCATTAGAAGCTTGGTCAAAGTCCTTTCAAGGGCTGAAATGGCCAATTTGTTTTGTTTTTTATCTTGTACACATATTTTATGTACTTTAAAGACTAGGCTTATGAATATTCATGTTCCCGTGATTTTAAATTTCGTGTATTTTGTTTTGTAATATCTTGAATATTACATGTGACTCATGTAAGTGGTCACTGGACCAAAATTAATTTATATGATTCATGGATATCATGTTAAAATTCAGAATAATTGTGTTCTGTGTTCAGCGTATGCAACAAAAAGCCTTTGTCTTATTTTCTTAACCTCTTAAACCCCAACCGAATATTTGGTACTAATTTGAATTTATAAACGGTTAGATCGAACGCTAAGAAACGGACGAATTCACATGTTTTAAGGTGTAATGGTTTCTTTTATATGGACTCATCTGAAAGAGGAGGTATTGCATTTATTTAAAATAATTTTTCTGTTACAAAGTATGAATTCTTTATTTGTTGGTATGGTTTGCAATATTATTCAAAACGTTCCAAGGGAATGATTTTGAGTAAGATTTGAAGACACAGCAACAGCTTCGTACTAGACGTTCGAGCGAAAATATCGTTAATATTACGTCATAATATTCATAAATATTGTAAATGACACAAACACTTCAAATCGTCACCGTGCTCAAGATAACAGATAACATTGCCACATCGCCACTGAAGCTAATTTTGACAAAGGTTTGACTCTGCATACAAGATCCGGTTGGCTCAAAAAATGCAGATGGAGATCCTCCAGCAGAGCCGTATTTTCTCTGATTTGGTGTTGAAAAACTTATTCAATAAACAACATTGCCGCATTTGGAGATCTGAAAACCAGTGAGTGATGCAGTTGTTACCAATTCTCTCTGTTTGAAGTAAGAGTGTCTGTATGGTATGAATTATATCCCGGAGGCGTCATAGGGCCGTAGTTTTTTGAAAATGACAAGGGAAGAATTGTTAGTCATGTTCTCTTTACAGGTATTATAATCAGCGTTGCCGTTTTCACTTCGATCGAAGTTTTTTACTTCACTTTTATGTCAAACACTTCCACACTTCCTCTTTTGTGGAAACACTTCGATTTTGAGTGATTAAAACTTTTTTTAGTTTTTGATTTTTTCACTTCATTTCACATTAAAAAAATCAATAACATGGCATAACTGTTGGTGTAAAGGAATTCATAACTTGTACCTTCTCTCACAGAGTTTTGTATTGGATGAGAGAATTTTAATGATAGTGGCAACACTATGTTCGATTAAATACTTCTTGCAAAAGCGCGCGTTGTGAAGGTTGTTGAAATGTAAGTTTGTAAGAATTAATTACTTCGAGGAAGACTCTGATATTGCAAGTCGTATTGCAATATCAGAATCACGAATGACTGATTCAAATGTGATATATTTACAATTCTTGTCTTATGCACTGAGTGCTGTTAATTCACTTAATGTAGAATTTCAAACAGAATCGCTTAGTTTTCATGAGTTGTTAAAATCATTAAAATTGTATTTCAGAAGTATTGTTATTAATTTTATTGACATCTCTGCCGTAGAATTTGATATAATTTTTGAAAATGATCTCAATAATTTTAGAATTAAGCCTTTGTCTGATATATAAATAGTGCCTAGAGCCCAGATAAAATTTAATTCCTATGATGTATCTGTAACAGATAAGAATGAAATTTTAAAAAGTTGTGTACATTTCTATTACATTCGTACACTAATTATGAAAAGAATCAATTTCAAATATCCAGTTTTGAGAACATTACAAATTTTGGATACAAGATCTTTAGCTTATAGTTTGGTTCCCCTCATAAAACTTTTTCCTAATCTCATCGAAGAAAAAGATATCGACTGTCTAGAAAAGGAATGGCGTCTTTTAATATTAAATGATTTTTTAGCTGAAAAAGGATTTGAAGAGCTTTGGTTCTGCGTTTTTAAATTAAAAAGTGCCTTAGAAGACCTGATTTACCAAAAAATAAAAACTTTCGTAAGAGCGTTGCTGAGCTTACAGCACGGTGGTGCAACAACAGAAAGGGTATTTTCACAATAAAAACTAATTAAAAATACAACTACAAATAAGTTAAAATTTAGCACCGTAAATTCGATAATGCTAATAAAGGACCACTTTCTAAATGATAATTTTTTAAATTGGAATCCCTAAACGAATACTTTATCGAATGTTTGTTATAACAGTGATATTTACTTCAGAACCGAAGAAATAGCTGCATAGAAAATAGAAATTAGAAATAGATAATTTTTTTAACATTGTTAATTTATACATATAAGTGATTGAAATGTATTTCAGTATTTTCTTATTAAACTTTATTGATTGATTTTTATGAAAATATTTTTGTTGATTTTTTCGTTATTAATTTTGAAATGTACCTGAATATGCTTAATAAACATTCATGTTAAAAACAAAATTAATTTATTTTAACACTTCGAAATCTCTGAAAATACTTCCATCTTGTAGCCTATTTTACTTCGTTTTAAAATTCTCGAACGGCAACACTGATTATAATGGTGACCATTCGTCCCGTATTACCCGGGACAGTACCGTAATTAAGCAAAGTGTTCCGGTGAATTATTTTTTTATACGGGACATGGGAGAATCCCGTTTTTACATTTTTGTTCCGAAAAAGTACCGCTTTATTGATTTTAAGAACTTTTTTGTTCAAGTTTTGCAATATTTTTACATTTAACTTTACACAAAAAAATTAAGAGATCCTCATTAAAAAAGTACAATGGAAACATACATATCTAAAATATGTTTTTTAAGTAGTTGGCAAAACATAAACAAAGCGAAAAAATCAATCATGTCGCGAGTATGAAGTTTTTTTTTCTCTTAATATTTTAATGAATTGTGAACCTAACCTAACTCTGGTGATTTTCACCATTTTAATATAAACTAGTATCGCCTGGGCTCGAAATTCGACCAATCTTTTTCTTGCCTATTTATAATTAAATAAAAATAAGATAAAAATAAGATCGGTGGTATAACTTTTAATTGATTGTATAATTGATGAATGCATAAAACTACATTTTTGGTAGCAATTTTTAATTTTGGGAGAAAGCATAAATTGAGAAAATAGAGAGGTTCACGTTTTGTGTAAGCGTATTTACATATAAATATGCGTTTGGAAATTACATTAACTGTTTTAGAACAGAGGCTGGAATAAAAATTTTTGTAAGGTAAAAGGTCATGTATTTTGTTCAATGAATTCTGGTCACCGTAGGAATGATAGACAATTTTATGAGTTCGGATATGGAGTGTACCTTCAAAAGGATGGTATTTCGGCCCTTCTGATCGCATAGTTTTGCATTCTGTAGATATCAATTCTCCACCCATTAAAAAATAAATTATAAGATATATAACAAAATCGCTGCTTAACTTCCACGGTCGCGGCACAGCCCACTTACAAAACAAAATTTATTTTCAAAAGCATAAAAAACAAGTCATTTGTATTGGATCGTTGTTGGAATCGTATGATTCTCATGTTGTTCATGCCAAAGTATGATCATAAACAACACAAAATGGCAATATGGGCAACATATTGAGCTTGCTTAGCGCAATTAGTTAACGAACTATCGGTTTTGGAAAAACTAAATCTTCATAGTTTAAGCAGGTCCACCATGTACAGACCTGTTCTGCCGTTGATCTTCTGTAGCGAGCCGTCTGAGTCAATTTGCTCCCTCCCACCTTGACCACTTTGCTACTGTTTTTAACGATTATGAACTAAATTTATGTTTATATTAAGATTTCAAGAAATTTTGTTTATATAGAGAAAAGAACGACATTTTTAATAAAGACGAAGTAACTAAATAATAATAAAAAATTTTTCAAATATATATAAATTTTATTACGTTGGTTTAACGAGCGTGTTAATTAAGCCAAAAATTTAATTATGGATATGATGGCAATGGTAAGTTGAAAGCCAAAAATGAAGAAAGAAACTCAAATTGAAAGAGTATATGAAGAGCTATAAGTCGCCATCGCCAAAATAGAGGCACAGTTATGTGAAAAAGTGATTGATAGATGGGAGGCAAAACTTATTCAGGGCTGCAACCTAAGCTAAGATGTCCAACTAAAAGATATTTTTTCATATATATCCAAAGAAATATTCAAATAAAATCGTTTGAACAACTAGATAAACTCTCAGTAAGCCACCCTTTTCAATTAAAAACTCCAACGACCAAAATCTACATATATACACAGAGGAAAATGTAGCATGATTTTTTTAAACAAACGCATTCTTAATCCAAACAATGAATTGTTCGAATCTATATACTATAGTATCATGATTTTATATTGGAATGATTTCATATTGATTTTATATGAATTTTATTTTATTTTCATGATTTTTTATTGGAATAGAAGCATACAAATTGATTAGCTTGGTGGTCGAGTGTGTTGAGTGTTAAGTTAATAAGACACTATTCAAGCCCGGGTTCAAGCCCGGATATAATCAAAATATTTTTTTGTAATATTTTTTTTTTACAACAGAAAAAAAGGTAGCATGCATTTTGTTTAAATAAACGCAACACTATAGGGGTATTCACGATTCAGTGCATTTGCCAGTGTAGTTGAGGACCTGAGAACTTGTGCAGTTGTGGAGTTAGGTTTTCGTGAGCACACCATAATTTTAACTGATATTATTATTATGATTTTTATTGAGTTTATTATTATAATTTGAATGAGATTATTAGTTATCAAGCAATTGGTACTTAAATTCTTAAATGTTGCATCACTATTTTAAACCTGTCAAATTTTTCAATGTACACAACTGCTCAAGTCCTCAAGTTTAAGGCTATAGTAGAAATGTAGTTTTGTAGATTTTTGACGTACGTATATTTTGTTTTTTGTAAAGTGCACAAGTCCTCAACTACACTGGCAACTGCACTGAATCGTGAATACCCCTTTTATTTTTTATGATTTTATATCGCCTTGATGGTCGAGTGTGTTATAATAGTTTTTTTTTTAAACAACAGAGGAAAAAACAATTCTGGGGTTCATGGCGGGGCTTAAAAATTAAATAATAAATACAAAAACGTGTATAATGGTTTGTTTATTGGCTTAAGTTGAAATTTTCTGATAGCTTTTGAGATGAACTGTATTTACCTATATATTTTGCTACAATTATCGTTACCAACAGCTCAGTGGAAAAGTGAATGACTGGCATCCGGAGGACGTAGGTTCATATCCCGCCTATGTAAATATACAAAATTTCGATTCCAATCAATGATTCAATGGCTGCGTGAACAGAAACAACCTTTGAAGTAAGTTTTTATAACATCTCAAAAAAAATTGTGGTCTTTTTTTAAACAAGGAAAAGCTTAACGAAGCAAAAAATTTTTTAAATAAATAATTCCTTTTTGTCTTTTTCAAGTAACAAATTCTTGTTTCAAGCAAGTCTGTGCTCGAAATAAGAATATTTTTGTTCACTTAACTCAAGCTTAAAACAACTCAAAATCGTGCTCGATGCTTTTCCAAGCATGCCTCGTTTTAATTCAAGCTTGAATTTGTTTGTTTGTTTTCTCAGTGTACGTAAAATATGTTAAAAGTAATACCATAAAAATCTGAGTTTGGAATGGGTAGAGTTTTTATTTATTACAGAATTGCAGTTTTTAAATTTTCAATACACGACGTTAAGTACCTAAAGAGCATTATTGAAAGTTATCGGAGAATTAAACGATTAAATTTTTTTTCTGCTTAAAAGAACACACAAATTTTAAATCAAACAGTTGTTAATAGGTTAAAATAGTTACAAGGCAAGTATAAGAATACTGAAACGACTATAATTTATTCGTTATACAAATTCTTGAAAGAGAAAAAATCTCTTTTCAATTTTTCA
This sequence comes from Tetanocera ferruginea, assembly GCA_958299015.1. NCBI lineage: Eukaryota > Metazoa > Arthropoda > Insecta > Diptera > Sciomyzidae > Tetanocera > Tetanocera ferruginea. The sequence continues at coordinate 114,168,088 of OY282644.1, read as the reverse complement.
TATATTCAAATATACATATAACTAGTTCTTTTCCGTCAAAAATGACGGGCCCGGTTTTAATAACGGAATTAAAAATCAGCGATGGTCACATATTCGATTTTAAATTGTGCAAATAACAATTTTAAGTTTCAAAACTTTATAAAGTACTTTAAAGTAAAAACGGAAACTATAGTAGGTAATGCTACGTCTACACAGAGAGTTAAGTTTGAGTTACCAGTACAAAACTGAGTTTTCCCATTTAACGAGAAATAAACTCTTGCGTTACCAGTACAAAAATGTACGATTTAACTCAACTAAACTCATTATATATTCTGAGTTTTTATGACTCAATGTAAAAAGTGCCTAAAAGTACACCACAAATTAATATAAATGTTTATATTCAGTGGTATTTTTCATGAAAGAAACTTTTTTTTACAAGAACTGTCAAAATAGAACAGTTGATTCGTTAATTATAGAATTTTTTGTTTTTAACTATATGTTTTTATTTTCTTTAAAAAATGAGTAAAAGAACTTCGAAAAGGATTTGGGCAATAGTGGGGAAAGTAGTTTTCATCCAAATATGGGCACAGCTTTCGCATAGCAAGAAAAAAACGCATGTGTACACAGAGACACCAGCAGCATTGTCGGCAAATTTAACTCAATTCTGCTACGGTATCTCTGTGTGAACAACTTCGGTTAAATGTTAGTTAAAATTAACTTAACTCTCTGTGTAGACATAGCATAAGACGAAATAAGTTGAAACATTTTTTGAAAACTGAAAATTTCAAAATTAAATAAAAACTAATAAATTTTTGAAGTTTCAATAAATCACAAAACAAAAAAATGCCTAAAAATATGCTATGAAATTAAAAAAAAAAAATCAAGCGTTCCGCACTCACATTTTACGAAATTATGTTATAGTAATATGTTAGAGTGTTTCGAAGTTTTGAACATCAATTCTGATACCAAAATTAAAAAGCATTAAAAAAAATCAATTCGTTCGGTATACTTTTTTTTTTTGTCTGAAATCTTGACAAACTATTGACATTCTTAATTATTTCAAATTTTTGAAAGGAAGGGTATGCTCCGTAAATTAGAAAAAGTTCTGAACAAAAAAAGTTATAAAAATGGTAGGCTTGTGTTGTCATTATGTATTACGTATGCACAGTTGTTGTGATTTTTCGCAAAAAAAAATTTATTGTGCGGATATTTTAATGGAACACAATACCTAATACTGTGCCAGAAATTTATGTGCATCACAAAGTGATATATTTTGGGGTTTTGACTATTAAATTACACCAACCAACCCAAAAAATTTAAGACAATTAAGTCACAGATAAAAGCTCTATAAAATTTCCCATGTGACACTTTTTGTTTTTTTTTTTTTTTTTTTTTTTGGACAGTCATTATTTTCTTAGCCAAAATGGTCAGCGGCCCAAAATTGATGCCAAACTCTCGAGGGCAAAATAATTCAGTTGGTAGTTTTTCTAATTGGATTGCAAGCCTCAATAAGTCTAAAACGCATTTAGAAACAGTACAATACATTAGACCAAAACAAACAGGCAAGGCAGTAGCGCAGTCCTGCAGTCCTGCAGCCCTTTGTGGCAGGCAACCTACACACTAATTGCCAACATTTGTGAGCCAACAACTGCAGCTTGATTAATTTTCCGCACAACTTGCAATATTAATTTAAATTAAAAAGTATGCCGTTTTTCCCATTTTAAGACTCTGCACGGCAAGAGAAAGTACAACTGCATTTTTTTCGCCCCATAACATCCCCCGGCTTATTTGTTCGTAGCTATAATTGGACTAGAGTAGATATGTTTTTTTTTTCCTTTTTTTTCATTTTGCTACTGCTAATACTGCTGCTACTACTACTGGGCTCTGGTGTAGAAGGTTAAGCAGCGAAAAGCAAGAGTGAAAAAAAAAATTAATTTGAAATTCCATTTCGTAGATTTAATTGAGTTGAAATCAAATTAAAAGTAATTTATTTGCAACCCTCAAAAGCGGCGGCATTTTTACGACAAGCATAACGCTAACTAATACATTGACAAAATGCGAAAAAGTGCGTATTCATTCATACACACACACACACACACACACACACACGCATGCACTAAAGTGCCAAACTAAAAGGCATGCATACACACACACACGCACTCGTGGTCACAGTTAAAAGGGATATAAAAATAAAAAAGGGAAGCAAACGAAGAAAAAAATAAAAACAGACAAGAACATTAGAGCAGAGGCAGAAAAGTGCGTAGTCTAGTTGTGTTGTTGTTGTTGTTGTTATTGCCGGCAACATGGCAGCCTTGCAAGCAAAGCAAAAATGGCGGCTGGACAGCAAGCAAAGCAGTATTCATGCAGCGCAAGGATGTTGATGCTTATTCTTCTCGAATAGACAGGATTTAAGTAGAAAATTAAAAATTTTGACAGCAACTGCAGCACAACGACTGATTGTGTTGAAATTTATGCGTACAAACGAACCTTTATTAATTATGTATAAATGTGCGTCTGCAAGGATGCTGATTTATGGCGCTTGAAGTTTTTCACTTCTGTTATTTTTGTTATTTTTTTTTTTTTTGATTTTTCAATCAAATCTCAAAAAATGCATTTTATGCTGGTTGAAAATAAAAACGAAAAATAGATAAAATGTTAAAAATACGCTAAGCTTTTGTTATGCAAGAACATGCATGCATGTTCTCGCATTCTTCTTGCTAGCTATTGTTAACCAATGCAGCAAATTGCGCAGAAAAACAAAACAGAGATAAGAAAAAAAAAATACAAAATCAAACAATAGCTTGCCACAAAGGACGACACATTAAAAGGACAAAAATTGCCACACTGTCCGCAACTGTGCTGCTGTGCGCTTGAAAAACAACCAGCAACAGCAACAGCAGTATTTGTGAGTCAGAAATGTACGCACAAAGGATTCAATCAAGCGAGCAAGCATAAAAGAACATTCGTGCTAAATACAATAAAACTGCGCATACAAAGAACAAAAAAAAAAAAAAAAAGACTGAAAAAACTTCGATGTGCCCGGCACAGCAATTTTAAATTTTAAGCAAAAGACAAGATCCTGTTTCACTCAATCATTGAGTTTCATGAAATTAAAAAGAAGCAAAGTCGTTAGTTTTAAGGACTATCATCATGGGTGGTGGTGGTGGCGTTGGCGTTGGTTGCTTTATTGTTTTACTTTCTCTCTTTATTTGTTTCGAATTTATTTATTTCGCCCTAGCACTCAAAGGACTTGCTTTGCCTTTTAACGTTGCATTGTTTTTCATTAACAAAAAGCACAAAACTTTTTATTTTATTTCTTGTAGTTTTTCCCACATTGTTCGTTTTTATTTTATTTCATTACTTTTGCTGCGAAATTTCATTGGCCATTTTGTATTTTTTTTTTTGTGTTGTTGTTTTTGAAGCATAGTTTTTCATGCTGTAGCTTTTTGTTTTCACTTTGACGTTGTATTCAATCCAACAAGTTTATTAAATTTGCTGCAATGCACGCACCCCAGCAGGAAATTTAGGGATGAGCTCTATCTTGAGTTATAGGTTTGTTGGTATACTATACTTTAATGCGTTAACAGGGTGTTGCTTAAGAAGTGAAGAGCATGTTTTGATATCGAAAGACTTTATTTAAAACTAGCAAGGAAAGTCTTAGTTCTAAAGAAATAACCTAGATCTACTTTCTTAATATATAATAATAGTATGGGAAGTGGGTGTGTTCGTGCGCATTTGAAGCTTATATTATGTATACATTTTAGTTTTAATGAAACATGCAATCATACCACGTTTTAATCCTTTAACTCACATATGAACCTCTTTATAGTATTTTCACTATTGTGGGTTGTATGGGAGATGGGCATGTTTTGTGGTCGGATGACGTCTTGTTCTTGCATACATTTTAGTGTTAGTATAAAAAACATAAATATCAATTTTTGTTCCTGTGAGTAAAACATAAGCTTGTTTAGAGCGTTTTAAATTATTGGGATATATGGGAGGTAGGCGTGTTTATGGACGGATTCCAAAAATATTTAATAGTGCAGATCTTTGTGTTCTTTGGTTCATGTGAATACAATTATCGGACATCGCTTACGGACAATACTCAGACGGACGGACATTAATAAATCGACTAACTAGGTATGGGTGAGACTGATCAAGAATATATTTCCTTTTTTATACCAGTCTCAAAAACTGCTTCATCAATTTTCATCATGAAAGGATCATCTTTTGATTCAATGAAGGCGTAATGAAAGACTCGACTCTATATAACTCCCATACAACTCTCTTAACTCCCATACAAGATAACTTAAAAAGATTGACCGAAGTCTTTGTTTCTCGTGCCTTATATAATAGTAATATAGTTATTTATAATTATATTTCTAATAAATAAATAAATAAATAAATAAAAAACTTAAAAGGAGCAAGCGGTAATAAAGAGAAACCTTCTGCAGATTCATTGAGAAGACTAGCAAAGTGGCATGTTCAGTCTTAGTATCCGGTAGCTTGTGAAAAAAAACAAGGCAAGAAACATTATAGCTTCTGGCATACTTTTCTGAATGTACATTCGGGAAATTTATACCAACCTAGCTCTTTTCTTAATATGCATAAAGAATTTTTACCTTACTTAATAGCAGTGCCCAAAATAGAGTGGCCAATAAAATCTCATAATCCGTAAGACTGATATGATCTGAAGATATATCACTTTTATGCCTCAACACCCCGTTTCGGGCAACATAATCTGACTTTTAAAAATTGTTAATAGTTATCTTATGTATCCATAAACTGGGAAGTGGTCAAAGTATTTTTCGCTGGAAAAGCAGATCAATATACCAATATTCCCATATTCATAGATCGAAAAACCTATAACAATAACGTTAACTGCTAAAGGGACACCGCAAGGTCTGACTCCTAGTACATAATAAATTCTCAACGTTGCTCAGCAATAAAGGTTTGAAAGCGACAGCATGTGGGATAACGTCATGTTAATGCACACCTAATAACCACTCGTATAGGTTCTGGTACTACGCTTCAAATATCTTCAATTTTTTCCGCATTTCCTATGAATTGAAATTAAAAAATTCATCAATATCACGACTTCATAAATTCGAAAGTTGTTTAACGGGGGACATGAAATTGGCGAATTTTCGAAATTTTATAATTTTGTATTTTACTAAATATTCTAAAGATTCTATGAAAAATTCATGGAAAAATTCTTATGGGTTCAAAAATTACAGCCGCATTAGCGAGAGCGCATTTTTAATTTTCAGCTTTTTATTCTTTGTTCACAAACTTTGAACGCGTTCATCTCGAAACCACTTTTTTCGTACTTGTTGCGGCACTAGCGGGTTCATTTTTTGACGAAATTTTTTTTTGTATTTTTTTAAACTTGATTCGCTATCGTATGAAACAAGCTTTTTTTTAATTTTTTTTTAAATTTTTTATGAATTTTTAAAGTCAATATTTTTTTTGAAAAAACACACTTTCAAATTTGGAACATCACCAAAAATTGAAAAAAAATTAAAAAAAGCTCCTATCATACGATAACCAATTTTGTTGAGATTTAAAAAAGTAATTTTTTTTCCAGATCGGACAATTTTTGCGACTCCCAGCGTTGCAACCACGAGGCCCCGGTTTTTTCTCTGACGCCAGTTTGTAGCTCTGTAGAACCATGTTCGAGTGAAATATATATTTTTTTTTAATTTTTTTCTTGTAATTTGTTCAATTCTCTACAATAATAAAAAAAAAATTTGGAAAAATGTTTGTTTTTGACTGATTGTGAGTTATGAATTTTTAAAAAAAGGTCCGTTTTCTCTGCCGCGAATGTCATGTCCCTTCTTAAGAACTGGATTTGACTGATGTAAAGGCATAAAAGTAACCTCAGATTCAAGTTTATATGTTGGCAGAGCTTTATGCCCCACATTAGACATTCATAAAAAGCTCAGTCAAGGTCCTTTCAGGCTGCCCAAATTCCAAATTAGGTTGAAATCAGAAGCATTAGGAAGGGATTGGAAATATACAGAAATACAGAGATACTGACATTCCGCCTACTTGCTGCCAAATTAAAACCGAGTTTATCTATCATTGTTTCATTAATATTTTCCAAGGCAGAACTTTTTGTGTATATTTTTATAATATTGCAAAGGGGTTGTGCGCACATGGGGCGTATTAACACAATCCTGCAGTTGTTTATATTTTGTCTTGAGCTCTCACTCTTATCAGTTTCTATAAGCTCACCCTGTATTGACTTATAAAGTCATACAATAGCTAAGTAGCTGCTTGCAGCTAATTTCTGCTATGCTCCTTTATCTAATTCTAACTTCTCAGTTTCTTTGTAGCTGCTAGGTAAGTTCTTATTTTTCCCCTACTACCCTGCCGATGCTCCTGCTCCTCGTAGAACTCCAATAAGAATTTCAACTCCACTTCAATGATTTCTTCCAAGTGACTTTTCCAACGTGCATTGACCTACCTACACAGCGAATGCGTTGCGTCGTTAACTTTGCATATTCTTGAGCTAGCTGTTGGTGGTGGTGGTGTTGATGGTGGTGTTGTTGTTGGGTGTGTTGCTGGTATTGTATGTGCCGCCAAGCCATCGCACATAAAAACTACTAAGACTCAAGCCAAGTCAAGTTTGCAGCAAGTCGTCGACGAGCAGGCAAGCAAATAAAAATAGACAAACACACACTGACAAATAAATCATTATTGTATAAGCATATCACACAAAGAACACCCTGAGCACACACACACACACACACATATACATTGGCATTTATACTGAAGCAAGCATGCAATTTGATTCCTTAGCGCGTTCCAACAACGTCGTACACATTGCAGCTAACCACCCACTCTACCCTCCCTTAACTCGTTGCGCACATTCAAGAAAAAGTTTTCTTTGACGCGTTCTCGCTCGCTATGCTTGTGCATCGTTATTTGCAGTTTTTAAATAAAAGAATTTCTCAATAATAGTCCTGAGTAGAATTGAATCCTTCCGTCGTTTGCCTTGCCTTTCCCCTCTTGCGTACTCTTTGGCTTGTGTTGCCTTGCTGCTTGTATTCTGCAAAGCAGCATTCTTCTTTATTTGTATTCGTTTATATTTTGCCACAAGCTATCATCAAAAAACTTGCCAGCGTTGCACGAATTCAAGGATGCAAGGATGTTGCCGCTGCTAAAGCAGCTTTTATTGAGGACTCGCTAAGGCTCCTTGGCACGTTTCTGCCTGGCTTCTAGTGCTGCTATACGTTGCATCCTTTACTTTCATAGCAACCTCGATGCTTTTTGCATCTTGATAACTATTTATTATTTTTTTTTTAATTTTTTTTGGTATTTTTATTTCTCTGTTTCACCCAGCATATACTTTTGCTTAACGTGGCACCCCAAAAAATTTAGCTCCTTATCTGATTATAGTTGGGCAATGTTGTTGTTTTGCTTGGTAGCATGATGAGGATGGTTGGCACCAACTTGAGTATGTTTGCCACTTTGCGTTGCATCCTTGCGCTAGCTAGCTGGTTTCCTTTAGCTAAAACTCAACTCAACTCAACTTAAGTTTTTTCTTCGTTTGATTCTTGTGTGTGTGTGTGTGTGTGTGTGTTTTTGTGTGATGTTACTTTTTGCTCCTGGTTTGTGCACTTATTCTTTGCGCTTTTATTTGCGCTGCGCTTCTTTGCGAAAGTTGGTTTTTCCCCTCTCTAACCCGCCACACTACTTTTTATAACTATTTAATACATTTTTTTCACTTTTTGTTGCTTTTTAATTTTCTCTTTGAAATGTTCTCAGCTGCTAGCTATGCTATATTTACCCTTGGCAAGGACTTTTCGCATTTGTACCGTTAATGTGCAAAAACTTTATGCTCTCCAGTTTTTGCTCCCTGTTTTACTTGCTTGCCATGCTTTTGCCAAATTTCTCAACAAAGTTATAAAGTAATTGAAATGCAGTTGCATATTTTTTTTTTACTTCTTTCTTTCTTTCTTTAACTAAATTTATGCATTTTTATGTTTATTTTGTAGATCGTTTTGTTTTTGTATTTTTGTGTATTTGTGTATTTGTTGCTTAACATGAATTTAATGAATGCATACATCAACGCTTTTGATGAGTCATCAATTTTGTTAACAGTTAAGCGCTACTATCGCAAAATTTCTGTGGTAGGTGAGTCATTAAAATCTGTAAGATTGTTGTATATATTTTTATCTAGAAAGAATGAGTTCTTCATTTTCATGTGTACAAAATGTATCTAAAATCTATAAAAATCTTAGGAAGTTTGTGGCAACATTGTTGTAAAAAAAACATCAGTTATTACTGAAGATATTTTTTCGAAATTATGCTATATTTTGGAAAATAATGAAATGAAAATCCCATGAAAATAAATAATTATGCAAAGTATTTTCTGATGGAGTTTTTCTGAAGAATGAAAAATATTTCTGAATTTAATCAAATTTTTTATGTTTATTTGTATGTTTTTACGTTTTGTAGATCATTCAAATTATGTATTTTTAAACAATACAATACATAATTTGAATGATCTACAAAACGTAAAAACATAGAAATAAACATAAAAAATTTGATAAAATTCAGAAATATTTTTCATTTTTCAAAAATACTCCATCAGAAAATACTCCATATCAAGGGCAATTGGCTTGAAGATTTAAACTTTGAAAGTTTTTTTTCAAAAAAATTTTTCAAATAAAAAGAATAATTTTAAAATATAAAAAATATATATAAAACAAATGAATATAAAAAAAATTTAATAAAAAAACAATAATTCAAAAGAGATTAAAAAGGATTAGATAGAAAAAACATTATAAAAACTTTTTTGATTTATAATCTTAAGAATAAAAAATTTTTTGTTAAATAATATAATATTTTATAATATTTAATTATAAATAAAAAATATTTAAAAATACATAATTTGACTGATCTACAAATCGTAAAAACATACAAATAAACAAAAAAAATTTGATTAAATTCAGAAATATTTTTCATTTTTCAAAAATTTTTCCATCAGAACGCTCCATATCAAGGGCAATTGGCTTGAAGATTTAAACTTTGAAAGTTTTTTTTCAAAAAAATTTTTCAAATAAAAAGAATAATTTAAAAATATAAAAAATATATATAAAACAAATAAATATAAAAAAAATTTAATATAAAAAGAATAATTCAAAAGAGATTAAAAAAGATTAGAAAGAAAAAACATTATAAAAACTTTTTTGATTTATAATCTTAAGAATAAAAAATTTTTTGTTACATAAATTATAATTTTTATTCATAACTATTTTGACAAAAGCTTTAATGAAAAAAAAATTTTAATGAGAAAGATGAAACCGCCCATAGAACAAATTTTTATTTTATATTTTCAGCATACATTTATTTAAAAATTCAATCAAAAAGTAAAGTTTTATGCAATCCCAAAAATTCTTTAAAACTCTCAAACTGCTCTTGAAATTTTAGAATTTAGTAGGTATTTATATAAAATTTTTTCATCACTTTCCGATGGAATATTAAAAGTTCTTTATGTAATCAATAAAAAATGTTCATCATAAACACTCTATCAATACATCAATAAAGGGCATGGATATATCATGGATTTTGTCAAACTGTCAAAAAATTAAGCATGACATCAGAAGTTCTTTTTTGCGTTTTTAAGTTGCCTTTGCAGTTAAGTTAAGCCTTTGCAACGACAGCAGAGACAACATTTTTTAGTACTTTACAAAAAAAAAAAAAAAAAACAACCCTAAACTTTAGATATGATGCGCATCTAATGCTTACAACTGCGTATCACAGATGCTCTTTACATACATTATTTTTTTTTCGTATATTTTGCGCTTCTTTTAAAAAGTGCGTTTGCAAAAATTCTTTGCTTGCTGTTGCCAAGCAAGAATTTTATTTGCACCACCACGACTACTCAACAAAGTGAGCTGCGTAGAAAAAAAAGTGCGTCTCTAGCAAAACATGGCGTTGAAGATATGCAAACACTCGATCCCCACACCTGAGCTACCAACACTAAAAGCTTTACAACTTTAACATTAGACACTCCAACTCTTCCTGCCCCCTCGTACTGCCCATTCTATTTTCTAGCAGTCAGTTTTTACCCACACCACCTGCACGCGTCTAAACAACTGCGTTGCGAATGCGGCACAACTTCCACTTGGCTCGCCTCAATTGCAATGAAGTCGCACATGTGAGTGTGTGTGCGTTTGTTTGCATTGGTTTGAGTATCTTGTGCTTCGTGCGTGGCTCAACCCTTCAGCTAAAGTTGTTTATTTCGCTTTTAAGCCATAGATTCCATGTTTATTTCCGTTTCTAGATGTTTCTGCATCAAAGCAGTTTTTTTCCTGTTGGGTTTGTTAACGCATTCTACGCATTCTAGCAGCGAAATGCAGCCAAAGTTTCCACTTCAGCTGCGCTGAGCTTAGCAAAGAGCAATACTTTGATCAACTTGACAACTGGAATGTAGAAGTGCAGCGTACAAGCAAGCTGAAAGACGCTTGCTACCAGTGTTGCATGATTTTAAACAAGCAATTTCTAGGAATGAGGCAGGAAGGGATAGCAAAACTAGATACTTTTGTGAAAACAAAAATTCTCCACATATTAATAGTGAAGAATATAAAAAAGTTTGACTGTCAAACTTTAAAAAATCCACTACAGGGGAGATGGAAGAGCGAGCTTGTATATCTGCTCCCCAATATTTTTTTTCTATCTGAGATCTAGCATAAACTTCAACGATATCGGCACTTAAATCAAATGAGGAATAATTTTACAAAGAAGTGGTATTTTGGCTCAGTAGAACCCTATCGATGATCATATTGTAGGAACCCTACGGCAAAAGCAGGGTCAATTTCCCCAAAGTGACCGGTCCTGGGATAGCTCTTATTTAACCAATCACAGGACAGGTTCGTTTTAACTCTGAACGGGACCAATCGTTTCTAAATGTGTTTTGCTATATTTATCTTATCGTTACCAATAGCTCAGTGGAAGTGCGTTGGACTGTCACGCGGTGGACGTGGGTTCGTCTCCTGGCTGTGTAAGTATACTACATATATCAAGAATTTTAATTAAATAATTTAAATTCTAATTCCGTTTCTGTTTAATCAAAAAACCTTCAAAAGAAGTTTGTTAACACCTTGAAAAAAACTGTAAATTTAATTTTTTAATAAAAAAAAAATTAATTTTAAAGCAAAAAATAATATTTTTCTCGTTCTGCCGCGTATTGAACCCAGGTCAGTCGATTACTAAACGTGAACGCTAGCAAGCTAGGTTAAACATGAAATAAAACATTGATTCAATTTCTCGACTGTTCTGATGACCAGTTCTGATGATATGACTTTGGAAAAATTCTAGTTAAAGATCTTTACACTGAGGGAAAAATGTGTTAAAATACAATGAAATTGTGTTCATATCTAACGAATTTGTTTTTGAAATAGAGCTTGAAACAAATTCATTAAAATTAAACACAACTGTTTTTTAAGTTACATTCAAAACAAAAGTTTTTGTTTTTAAAACAATGTTTTTGTTATGAAAAACAAATATGAAACAAAAATTTTAAAATTCAAAACAAAGATTTCAACGCATATTTTTTCGATGGCATTCTTTTAGCTTTTCCGAATTCTTAGCATCAGAATCCCAACCAGCTACCTCCGGGACGCTCCGAATGCCAACTGTTAGCTCCATTCGATGAAGTTTCTATTGAAATAATTTAATAAATAATTAATCAGTTTTTATTTTATTATATGTTCGACATTTGTCAAACCAATTAAAAAAATTCAAAAATTTTCATTGTGTTGAAATTTTTGTTTATTTTTTCAAAGAATAATGAAAGAAAATTAAAAAAAGAAAGAAGTTTATAAGCTGTTCAAAATTATACACACATGTTTTAAATTTTGTTTTGTAGAAACGCAAAGGCGTTAAATTTCTATTTTAAAATTTTTTGTTTAATTTTAAAGTATGTTTTTTTTCTCAGTGTAGCAATATCTTTGTCCCACCTACTTGAATGCTGGGTTTCGAATACGATGGAATCATGTATGAGCTGTATGAGCTGATTGTTGTCATAGAAATAGTCAAGTGTTGAAATGAACAGCTTGGCTGAATAGGTTATGTTGAGCGAATATAAGACGACGTACAGTGCTTTGAGCCCATACAAATTTTGGAAATAAATAGGATTTGTGCAATCTTAGGATTTGCATAAATAGGATTTTTCAATGAAATTTTGCATCTAAAATAATTTTATGTTGCTGATTTAAAATACTTAATTAGATTTTAATTTAGCTAAATTCTTTTTGAGAAAGTCAAAGTTACAAAACACAGTTGTATGGCAGCTGCCATGCCCACTTGTCCAATTGCGCCTTTATTTTAAACATTGTGTAGTTATCATATATTCGACGTCTACCTTTGATTTTGTTATTGTAGCTTTTATTATTTCTTAGATATAGAGCAAAATGGTTTTAAGTAGCAGGGCAGCTGCCACGGCCACTTGTCCAAAATTTCTAGAATACTTCTTTTTTAACATCGAAAACTACTAAAAAAAAATCTACAAAATAATTTTCTCCGTCTAACTTGTATGAAACGAAGCACTGTGTAGCGTTCGAAATTCTAATGAAACTTCTTAATTTATACGGATTTTTTTTTTTTAGCCAGTTAGACAAAGGTCCAATCTAATGAATAAAAAGAAACCGGCATATACAAGTTGTAACGGTGCGTTATAAATTAACTGAGTTTATTTTTTGGTCTTAATTTTTCTATATAATATTTATGTTATACTTATTATATGTGATTATTAAATTGTCATATTATTATTATTTATGAATTATTATTATTTAAAGGAAACAAAGTGAAAACAAAATGTTAAAAAAACTATAATAAAAATAAACATATATTTTTGTCAACCCACAGCGCGCTATGGGGTTCGAACCCAGGCATAATTAGTACAAACAAAAACAAAAGCAACAACTATTGTAAAACTAGCTTAAGAAGCAACATACACACACATACAGCATACCTACGCACAAACTATTGGCAACTAAATTAGAACACGTAGCCAAACTTCGATTGATGTGACCTTTCAATGATATGATTCACAATTGGTTTTGAATGTCAAATGGTCAAGTAAGCGTAGATTGTTGCAACTGTTGTGACTCGTCGGTGCATAATTCTTTCACGTTTTACCATATACCGTACCTTACTTCATTTGAAGTTCTATGATTGTAGGAAGATTGCAGTTTGAACCTTGCAGTATTCTGCTTTTCGTCTATCCTCGCAACCGGATTCGTCTACCCTCTTATTCTCTGCTTGCTGTGCTGTCTAAACCTTGATTCCTGTAGCTTTTCAGGCGCCTTCACATCAGATAATTATTAGCTTGTTCTGCTTGCTGCGCTGCCTGAACTTCGCTGTTATGAAGCTGTTCAGCCGCCCTCACAACAGAAATATAGTTATTTTTTTACTTTTGCTGTACGAAAGTTCTGCAGTGCAGTCTTAAATTTAGTTGCCCTCGCCGAACCGATGTTTTTTTGAAACGTCACCACCAATATTACCGAATATCATCATTTCGAATAATAATACTGTTTACCTGCTTTACAACTGTTACCGAATACGTCATTTCCGAATAATATAAATGTATACCTGCTTTATTACTGTTACCGAACACCGTCATTTTCGCATAATATTACTGTATACCTGTTTTAAAAATGTTAATGAAACCGTCATTTACGAATATTATAACTACATACCAACTCTAAGTAGATATTGAGTTGGTATCTACATACCAAGATTACTGAAACTAATCGAATAGAGATCGCCCAAACGTCACCTACTGTTTAACGTACGCTGCACGCTTTAAAACAAAAATGTTGAGGATTTATCATAATGAAAATATTACCTGTCAATGATACTACATTTGTGCTATTCGTTGACCAACAATTTTCTGATTTATTTTTATTACGCAAAGCACTGTTCATTGAATAAAACATGTTTTGAGCTGACTAGAGCCCAAACAGACTTACGGATAAGAGTACCAATGGATTGGAGAGCCGCAAGTAATCTTACTTTAAATTAGAAAGATTACCTGTATGTAGACTACATCACAAAATAAAAAACTTCTTCAAGAATTTTGATATATCTATAAAATAAGAGCCTTTAGAGCCTCTAATGATAGATTAAATTTCGATAAAAGTTGTGGGAGCTGCCTATTCCAGTGTGTCAGTTTTTAAATTTTTCTGATTATTGCAATATTCTCCGAAGTTGCCTTAATGGCGTGCCGTGACTTGGCTTCAGATGAATTAATTATCATCTATGGATGTTTGAATTTTAATTTTCCTATACATAAGAGTCCTTAGAAATTCATCAGTGGAATAACAGAACAGCTGCAAATCTATCTATATTTGATTATCGGATATCGGAACTTTTCAAAAATCATAAAATCTCACATAAACGTGCTTGCATCGGTAATACAAAACATTTACAGGTATATTAGGGAATAATAAGAATACATAGCAAAGCATGCAAAATACTCACGAATAAAATATTTCTAAAAGTAATCCAAACAGGTGATCAACGAAAATATCATGATATACGGTGAGTCAAGTTTTGAAAAATCTATTCTTAAAACGCTCAAAGGAACTGTTTTCCCCTTTAAGTGATCGAAACAGGTCCATAACATCTTCTCTGTACATCCGCAGTGCCCCAAACTTATATTGATGGTTCCTCCCAAATTTCGGTCGACCAAATTCTCAGCCCTATGAATAGCGCAAACAGGTTGAAATATTGAGAGTAAACTTAGCCCATGTTATGACAATGAACCTAATTGAACTCAATTCGCTTTAAAAGATATAGTTAGTGGCCACCATCTGGATTTATCTTTAGCTCAACTGGTAATCTAGCAAGTCTGACTAAGGACTGGAAAACTAGTACCATGGAAAGTCAGTGGCACCTTCGACTCGCAATACGATAGACATTTTGGATAGACCTCTAACCAAAACAATAGTTTCAACATATCATCACAAGCTTAAGTTAATTTGGTACCTTTGAATGCTCAAAAGAGGAGTTGACCTGCGTCTAAACTTCAGGTGTCTACATTAATAACTAAATATTTCAACCAATATCTACTTCATGGTATGCTTTGGCACAAAATTGTCATTCACGCCGTCACTTCTTCTACGGAGCCTCTCGTGGACCGTAATATGTATAACCATCCCAAATTGTCATATATTTTCTTCGAACATTGTACTCTTTCATGGTCACTCTCACAAAATTTTTATAAAATATCAAATACCACTTCCTCCAGGGTGCATTATATTAGTACTTAGACTAAATTTTAGACTCTAATTTATTATTTCTCCACAAGTTTTTTACATAGAGTAACTTCGGGTATTGTGATATGGTCCGGTAATGTGATATACCAACATAGTTTGTTTAATACACAATTTTCGACAAGAATATACATGTGAACATAACGACAACAGAAAAAGACACGTGCTGCAGCTTAATGCGCGCTCTAATTCGCTGTGTTTGAATTACAATATTTTAATTTTAATTGTATTTAATTGTATTTGTGTTTTCTTTTATATAAATTTCACTGAAATAAAGTTTTTTTGTTTGTTTGATCGTCACATATTCGATTTTAAATGGTCCAAATAACAATTGTTAGTTCCAAATATTTATAAAAAAACCTTAAAGTAAAAATAGATATCATAGTAGGTACAACGAAATAAGTTTGAGAATTTTTTGTAAAACTGAAAATTTCAAAATAAAAAAAAAATATAAAAAGTTTTTGAAGTTTCAATAAATCAGTAAACAAAAAAATGCCTAAAAATATACTATGAAATTTTTCAAACAAATCAAGCGTTCCGCACTCACATTTTACGGAATTATGTTATAGTAATGGTATATCAAATTATTCGAACGTGGTATATCACTTTAACCGCCAATTTCATTACAGGTAGTTACATGAATTTTTTAATTGTGTTGAAAAAGCTTGAAATTGGGTTACGCTTTAGAGCTCCAAAGTTGTAAAACACTGCAAAATGTATTAAAAATGTCCTGTGTAATGCGGTATAAGCTGAGGTATAAAAGTTACTAGTAATTATAAATTTAAAAATACCTATATCACATAACTCGAAGTTACTCTACTTTCTTCTGATCTTCAATGTTTCTACTAAAAAAAAAAAAATAAAAATAAAAACGAATTTGCCACTTCAGCCTTAAAAGGAATTTTGAGTGAGTTTTTTATGATGAATATTTGTAGACAATTGATTGAGAACTGAGAACCTACATTATTAATGTCGACTCTAAATAGCTAAATAAACTCAAACATCTTTATATGGCAGAGTTTACACTCTGAGGCATACCTTTTTGGCAGAGAGGTAAAGGCCAATCAGAAAAACTTTTCTATTAAAAAAATCTTCTGCCAGATGTGAAAATTGAACTTAAGCTGCTGCGTTCAAATGGTCACATACTAAGCACGCTCGGTCATGACTGCCACTGTTTCTAGTGGTTAATATGAAAATATGATTTTTAAAATTGTAACTTTACGTTTCCTGAATGATCAATTTGCAATAATTTTATTTTCTCAAAATGTTTTCTAAGAAGAATAACTACCAAAGATATTATCTCTTAATTAGGGCTACCAAATAAAAGTCAGAAATAAAAACACAACAATTTCACTTTGGTTTTACCAAATGAAAACTTAAAGAGGGGGGAGCTGAAACCCTTCAGCGTAAAAAACACTTTGTTTGTGAACTTTTTAAGAGTATGAATTGAACAAATTTATTAAAACCATTTGAACATTCTTTCTACTTTCTAATTAAGTCTACTTTTAATAGTACTCTGTAATATTTTCATCCGGTAATATTGAAAAACAAGCCGGTGACAGAGCTTGTCCCAGAACGTCTAAGAAAAATAACCATTTACGGTGTTCACTATATGTCGGTCCGAATACTGCAGTTGAAGAGGGTTATCCATGAATTTGATACTTTTTTAAAAATGTACAGAAAAGCTTTTTAGCATAAATTTAATGCTTCTTCATAATATTAAATTTAAAAACCTTAATTTTTTTACAATTTAGAAAGTAAAGACCTTTGCAAAATCTTTAAAAAAACTGGTTTGTTCGAGAAGAAAAATTTTTCCTCAAGGTGGGACATGACATTGGACGTTTTTTTTTAAATCTTTTGACTTTTTTATAATTTTGTATTTTAGTATTTTAGGAAAAATTCTTACGGTATCAAAATTACAGCCGGATTAGTGAGAGGGCATTTTTATTTTTCCTTGCATTTTTCTTTGTTCACAAACTTTGAACGCGTTTATCTCGAAACCATGTTTTTCGTACTGGTTGCGGCACTAGCGGTTTCATTTTTTGAAGAAATTTTTTTTTTTTTTGTATTTTTTTAAATTTGATTCGCTATCGTATGGCCCAAAATACACTGTAGTGCTCAGTCTGCCTGAGCAGTCAGTTATTCAAAAATACACTGTAGTGGTCAGTCTACGTGAAACCAGTTTTTTCTGGTATACATGAACATTGTTTGATGGTATTATTTTCGTAACCCAGTTGGAATATGAGTCTTCAAAGACGAAGTCTTCAAAGCCGTCTCGAAGACCAAGTACGCATACTCAGAGCGAATGCTGACTTTCTGAAAGACAAATCATTACATTGTCAGCAACAAATAAATAAACAACTTTTAAGCACAGAAATTAAATTTCTCTCACAAAAAAAAAACAACCATGCACGGAGAGCTTATGATTTTGTTTATTCTATGCATCCGTTCTACAATACATGGACGCATGCCGTCCTTGAAGACATTTCAACATGTATTGCAAGCCAAAGGGAATTTTGTTTGAAAATGTCTTCAAAGACACCCATAGAAATAGATCGATCCGTCTTGCAAGAAACGTCATCGTATTGTCAGCAACAAACTTTGAATATTCCCCCATAAAAATTTTTTCAATAATGCTCAGAGAGCAATTCAACGCTCGTCTCTCAACAAAAAAATTATTTTTGTAAAGCTCAGAGCGAACGCTGACGCTTTGCAAGATACTCGAAAACATTTTTGAAATTAGTTTTGAATTTTGAATCATCGAGACAATTGTCAACAGTCAGTTGTAATTTAATTTTTATTCTATTTTCTGTGCAAATATTTTGTTGTGGCTTTCTCGAAGCGCTTTTTGGTAAAATTTTATTATAAAATTATCAAATATCTTTTCTTCAATTTATTATTTAATATTTCAGAGTCAACTTCTGTCGACAGCTCAACAATCGATGAGTTTATAGCAGACCTCAGAAAAGACCTTACACTATCGAAAAATAAGCTGCACAAGCAGGACTTCAAAAAAGAAATGCTGTGTCTGCAGGAAAATAGCCAAAGAAATAGTTTTTATAACACAGTACGACAAAATCAATTTTTTTTGAGTACACATGAGAAATGTTAACAGAATATGAAAATAGGCTTAAAATAAAGAAATACGTGTCTCGGCGATTTGCTGTAGCACGTCAGAATTTTGAGAAAATCGATTTTAAAGATTCGAAGGATCGTGGAGGTTCACTTGTAACGTAGTACTATTATAAAAAGTTCAATAAAAACAGAATGGGTGAACCGATTTAAGTGCTTGAGCCAGTTTTGAAAAGGGAATTAAATTTGGATTTGTTTAATTTAAAGAGACACGTATTTCTTTATTTTAAGCCTATTTTCATATTCTGTTAACATTTCTCATGTGTACCAACCACTGTCGTACTGTGTAATAATTAATATTTGTGTTTTTTAATTAACTTTTAAACTATTTTTCTTTAGCTTGAGTTTGTTTTTATATCATTATTTTTTATATCATTTAATATCATTAATTTTTTTCTTATATTAAAAATAAATTCTAAAAATTAAAAAGCAAACCCTGTGTATTTTCATGTGGCAGTCAACTTCTATCTCTCTCTCTCTCTCTCTCTCTCTCTCTTTCTCTCTCTCTCTCTCTCTCTGTTACGCTCTCTGAGCATAAACATTTCACTCACACAAAACAAAGGTATGCTCGGAGAGCGTATGATTTTGTTTTTAATATGCATCCATTCTGCAATACATGGACGCATGCCGTCCTCGAAGACATTTCGACAACATGTCTTGCAAGACAAAGTGGAATTTTGTTTGAAAATGTCTTAAAAGACACCGATAGAAATGGATCGATCCGTATTGCAAGAAACTGACATGTCTGGAAGACGTCTTCGAAGACGGATCGACCCGTTTCCTGCTGGGAAATTTTCTGAACTGTGAGAGTTTTCAAAAAATTCAATTAAAAAAATGTTCGCTTGCTTATGTATGCGTGTCAGTCAATCGGCACTACAGCTTTTTCTGTGAGTGAAATTTCACGCACCTCACGTCGCCTGTCTCACTTCCTAAAAAAACCTATAATATTTTGGGCCTATGACACGAGCTTTTTTAAATTTTTTTTCGTTTTTTTATGAATTTTTAAAGTCAATATTTTTTTCGAAAAAAAAATTTGGAACTTTACGAAAAATTGAAAAAAAAAATGAAAAAAAGCTCCTGTCATACGATAACCAATTTTGTTAAAATTTAAAAAGTAATTTTTTTTCCAGATCGGACAATTTTTGAATTTTTGCGACTCCCAGCGCTGCAACCACGAGGCCCCATTTTTTTCTCTGCCGCCAGTTTGGAGCTCTAGAAAGCCATGTTGGAGTGAAAAATATATTTTTTTAATGTATTTTTCTTGTAATTTGTTCAAATCTTTACAATAATTTTTCTCTAAAATTTTGAAAAAATGTTTGTTTTTGACTGAGTTATGAATTTAAAAAAAAAGGTATATTTTCTCTGCCGCGAATGTTATGTGCCACCTTAAAAAAGTGTAACAAAAAAGGGATAGATACGAAAAATAAATTTCAATATTTTTTAAACATGTCCGAAATTGTCCTGCAGGTAGTTGTTGACAGATTTTATTAAAGCAAGTTTGAATTAAGAGACTCGTTTTTTGAAGTGAATGTTTTCCATGTGAAGTTTCTAATGAAGCGCCAATAAGTTTCTTTAGAAGTTTGGAAATTGTGCTATGATGTGCTGAGCTCTTGCTACAAGGCAGTCAAGATATGGGAAAAATATTAAGGAATCAAATGTATAGAGCTTGAAACGAATATTCAAAATGGTAGCGTAATTAATTGACAATAAAAAATATAAATTGTGAAATAGTCTAATCAGGTTTACAATATTATATATATTGTCATATGTTTCAATATGACATTAGATGCCTATTAGAACATATTCAGTAGGCATTTTTTTTCAAAAATTCAATAAATACCGTATTCATGTTCTTTTATAAAAAAAAAATTAACGGCACATTGCAGCACAACTTGAGCACATTACAGCACAATAGCCAAAATTTCAAAAAAATTATTGGTGTAGCTAACTTCACATTTAAAACTCTACATAATACATATTATATCTTTGAGCTAAAAGTTTTTTAAAAAAAAACAATTCGCTACCAAATGTATACATACAATGCATAAATTGTGGAAATTTAATCGAACCATTTCTTTCTAATATAGCTGTATCACTGTACAACTCCATTCGGAGTCGAATAAAAAAACAAAAATAAATTGAAAACTTTTCATGACTTAAAAGTGCAAGACATAAGAGACGACAATTAAGAGCAAATTTTCTACAGAAAGCAGGCACAAAACGAAAGCGAAATCATATAAAAGCAAAGCAATTAAAATTAAGCATAGAAAAAAATCAATATGTTATCAGCTTAAGGGAAGAAGGCTGAAAAAATGAATGTTGTTCGATGAACTTCTTCGGAAGCTTCAGGCATTTTCTGTTTTTATTTAATGATTTTTTTTATTTTGTTTTTTTTGTAACTCTAATTTTTGGCGGTTTCCTTGTAACAGGTTGTAAAATGTTTGGACACAAATCAGAGCAATTTAAAGTGTATCTTATGGATGCTATGCAGCTAGAACCTTGCTGTGCTACTGTGTTCGGCTGCTGTCAATTTAAACACAATTTGACTGAGTTTTGTTGTTATTTTTCTTATTTTGTTTTTTTAAATGTTTTCACTACAACTGCAGTTTTTGCTTTCGACATTTTATGTGCTTTCATCTATCTATACTGCTATCTAGCGCATTAAAGTCAAATCTTGTGGTTGGCATAGAATAGCTAGCTGCAAATGGAATTAAAAGTAAAACCTTTTATTTGCACAAAAACAAAACGAAGCCAGAAGATAACATAAAAAAAAAAAAAAATAGAAAAATCTAACTAGCAGATATGAATGAGTCAGAACTGAGCTCAGCTGAAATGCTGCTGCTGCTGTTGCTGCTGCTGCTTCTACTGCTGCATGTTCTGAATATTACAACGGAACGTTTGCCAAGCAAACATTACTTCGTATCTGTGTGAATGTATGTGCATTATATGTAGCTTTGAATGTGTGTTTTGTTGTCTGTGTGTATGTGTGTTTTGTGTAACTTAAGAGTTGCGCTTGTATTTTTGAAAATTCATTTGCAAATGTATCTGCAGCAGCGTAGCAACAACAAAAACAACAAACACAATGACAGCTACAATAACAGCCAACGCATCTTTGGCCAAAAAGTAGAAAAACTTCATGTTTGTTGTTATGGTTGTTGTTGCTGTTTTTTTTTTTTTTTATTTTATTTATTCTTTTTTTGTTTTTGTTTGTTTTGTTGTTACTGTCACAACAACGCTGCGAAGTGCAAAGTGCGAGCTGCTGCTGCTACTGCTGTGTACTGTTCTACACCAGCCCGTTCGCCCCTTCACCCCGTTCAGCAGTATACCGCTCTAACAACAAAACTCTGACTCAGCCGCAAAACTCAGCTCCGACAAAGTCCTGCTGGATGGATTTTCATCAGCGTATTTGTCTGAGCAAAAGTGTGTTTGTGTGTTTGTTTATACATATATTCATATACAATATACATATAGCTGTGTGTGTGTGCATATTTTTGTGTGTGAGTGTGTGTGTTTGAGTGTGTTTGTGCCGTTAAAACTGTGTTTTTATGTTAGAGCACGTCGTAGTTTTTCGTGAAATTTTTATTTTTCACAATTTCGTTTCTTTGCCTGTTTTTGTCAATATTTTTTTTTTTTCGTATTTTATTTTTTTTTTTTTTATTTTAACTTTAATTTATTTCAGCTTTATGTGTATGTGTGTGTGTGTTTGAAAACCACCCCATGACATTGCTGTTTGCTGCCTGTTTCGTTGTATTATTTTTTGCTTTTCTGTTGTTTTTTTTTTCAGCTCCAGCTTAAGGGATGATGTTTCTTTACGTTTCACAATTTTTTTCTCATTCTGGTTTTTTTTTTTTGTTGCCATTTTTCCCACTTTATATTATTTAACTTTATTCTGCACAGAATTTCGTGGAAAATTAGATTTTTGTAGTTGTTGTTTTGACTTGTTTCTAAAATGATTTTAAATTGTTTTTTTTTTTCTATACAAGGTTTTTTGTTTTTGTGTTTTTGGTCGAATACAATGAATCATCACTTAAATTTTGGCCATAAAGTTAGCGGTACCTGTTTGAGTTAAAGTGGGAGTTAAAGAGAAGAATTTTAGTAAAATACGTTAATGAAGCGAATGAAAAGTGCACAAGAATGGGCTATGATTAGTAGGTATGCTTAAACAAGTAATGAAGCTCGAGAACTCGGCCGATTTTGTTCAACAAAATCAGCTGGAAATGCATAACTGAGCTGGTGCTGTTATTTCTTTAATAAAATATAACTAAAGATCAACACCGGCCAAGCCAATAACGTCTAAGTTTTAGAAAATACTAAAATTTTGTTGGATATTGCAAGAACTGTTCGACAAACGAGTTGATATCGTGTGTTTTAAGCATTTTCAAGTAAGAGTTAGAAAAATAATAGAAATTTTTATAAAACTTTAGGTCTTTTAAAAAAAATTTCTTTAAAAGTTCTGTGTAAAATTGTCAAATAATGCCAAGTGACTGGAATGAGTTTTCAGCATCACCCACTTCTGCTCATACAGCTCTTGCAATACAATACTTTTGGATAGATTTTTTTTTCTGTTTTTTGTTGTTTTTCCAACCAGCTTTGCTTGTGCTTCGTCTTCTTCTTCTTCATCAAAGTAAGCTTCACAATATTGTGAAAACTTGTCGCCGTAAAGTAAACAAAATTTTATCATCAGCTTCTTTCTTAGCTATTTCAATTTTCAATTCAATTTCAATTCAATAATAAATAAAAAGTCAAAAATAAATTTATTTCCTTGCTCAATGATGGCTGTTGTTGTTGTTGTTGCTGTTGCTTTACTGCATTGTTTTCTCTTTTATTTTTTTTTTTCATTCAGACGCTTTCAATCTATTTTATTTAAAATTCAATTTCTTTTACTTTCGCTTTTGATTTGACTTCCTTTTTGTTTATTATTAAATAACAAATAAAAAATAAAAAATAAAAAAAAAAAATTATTTATATATATACATATACTTATATATTAGAGTAGAGAACGAAAGCAAATAAAGGATCTAGCAAGAAAATCAGTATTTATTCAAAAATGACAAAACTTGCGCCAGCGAAGACACAACAATATCAAAACAGAAAAAAAACACATTCAAAAATTGGTGGATGAAATGTTGTGTCTTGCAGTTAACCGACATTTAAGGCGGAAACGCTTTGAAAGTCGAAGTTTTTTTTTGTTTGTTAGCACTTTTACTCGACTTCCGTGCAGAGAAGTTCAAGCCAGAATGCAAGAAAGAAAATAAACTGCGACAAGCAGCGCAAAAAACAGGCGAAATTGAAAAAATAATTCATTTTAAATTGATCTGATATTATTTTTATTTCGTGTTTTTTTTTTTTTTTTGGCCAGCATGTAGAAAAAAGTGACAGTAATTTTTTTTTATGGCACTTTTTTTGCTATAACTAAAGTAAGACATAGCCAGTGAAACGGTGTTAAAGATTTTTTTTTCAATTTTTCAGTTAAACTGTAGCTATAATTGACGGTTTCTCTGCAATTATTATTAAAACAAACTTTAAAACTGCTGAACAAATTTTGGTTTTTGTAAATCTTATGAAAAATTTTAAGGAAAATAAAGTTGACAATAATAAAATTTTACCAGTTCGTGTGAAAATCTGTTGATTATTAGGTCCTACACATTCCTTAGTTAGGCTTCACCAAGTTAAATACTTGCAATTCTCGAAAAGTTTAAGTTTTTCACTTAAAAGCATTTGTACACCGATAAAAATACTTAAGCAAAATTAACAAAAAAAATATGTTATTTTATACAAGCTTTTCGACATTTTGGTGCCTACAAAGTTCTTAGCTAAAACAAAAAAGTTTTATTAGTTGATCTATTGAATTTTATATATATATACATATGAGGCGCTCAGAATCAAAGTGGTCCAACCCACATACTGAAATAATGGAGAAAACTTGATTTGAAAAAAAAAATGAATTTTAAGTAGCTCTTAGGAACAGCACAACCACATAAAAAAATTGCCAAAGTTGCTTCATGTCTACTTAAAATCGAATTATCTTTTGAATGGAATTGAAATTTTTTTTTTTTTGGCTGGACCACTTTTCATTTGCATAATGCAATTTTTTTAAAAATGGCAAGTGAAACTATTAACTATAATAGTTTCAATAATGCCAAAATTTTTAGAAAGCGATGTTTATCCCAAAATATAATCTCAGTAATGGTGTCTGGTAACATAATAACGAAAAAAATCGTTTGTGGGTTAAACCATTTTGCTTTATACTTAGGAGTATATTAACTTTGTCCAAACGTTTGAAACGCCCATGAGAAAGCGTGACAGGTATAGAAAATTATATATATTCTTGATCAGTATCACCAATTGAGTCCATTAGAGCAACCAAAGGGGGATTTCGGGGTTTAAGCCCTCCACCCCCCAAAAATTATTGTAGTACCAAGCAAAATAGCATTCAATCAAAGTGAGTCCCTTGAAAAGTCATCACACGTCTTATCAAATGAGTGGAAACCCCAAATGTATATTTCAAATAGATTCTGGTTGATCAAAATCTACTAAATAAGTTGTATTTTTTTCCTTCAGACTGCACATTAAGCCAGATCGATTTTGTATGGAGAAAAAAGTGAGCCGGACACCGACTCAAAAGTAAGAGGTACTCTTAAAAACTATTTAATGTTTTTTAAACACCCATTTTTCATGGTATTTTCATGTATTTAAGCTAATTCGAAAAGTATTGCGCTTTTTTTTTTTTTTTGTGTATCGTATGGTTTGGTTTAATCAAAACTGAGTATTATGAAAAATACGTTTTTTATAAGCGTTAAAAAGAAAAATATATATTCGAAAATCATAAATTTTGTACTGGGCTCTATCTGGCGTACATTTTACTAAAAATCGAACAGTAATTATGGTAATTAAATAATAATTAAGCTGAAGGAAACTTTTAAATATCGATTTCTCACGTTTTATATAAACTTATTGTGGCACTAAGTTTTGGTTAAACAACATCATACGATATATCAATGGAAAGAAGAGTTCAATAAATTTCCAATAAGTTTAAATGCATGTGAATACCCTGAAAAAAACATATTAAACACGTGTTTTAAGCAACTTCTCTTCGAAAATGACGAAATATCGATTTTTGGGATCTCAAGAGTTTGTAAAGACCAAACATTTCAAAAATTTTTTAGTTAATATATGTGTGCCATGAAAATCTTTAGTTTTTTTCTTATCTTGGTTATGCATTCAGAAGAAAAACAGTTAAATGCAAAAACTTCGTCTTCTAAAAAAAAGAAGTTCAGAAGAACCAAAACCGCTCCATGGGGATTTCTTTGATAAAAACAAAAAAAATTGTATACAGAAACTGTGTTTGAGAGTCTTTTAAGAGTCCCTCTAACTTTTAAGTCGGTATCCGGTGAAATTAAAATTACGATCCGGCTTACTACATATGTTTCATTTTTGTTATGTTCTGATTCTGTTGGCAATACTTCGATTCCAGTTATATTTTCAACTTCTAGAATGGAACCCACTAAGGCGACTTGAAATATTTGGAAAAAAAATTAATTTAAAATAAGACAAAATAAGAAAGCCTGAATTTGCGGAAAATCGGTTTATCCCCTCGCCACCGAAATAATCGAAGAAATTTCCTCTTAAATTGTTATTTTTCGTCCTTTTTTTACAGTTATTTTTGTTAACATCAAACTTTGCAGAATTAAGTTTATAGTGAAGTCATGTGATTCAGTAAAAAAATAATTCCTATTGACTTTCGAAACTGGAGAAAAAAATTCACAATTCCTTATTTTCCATCGTATTTTCCCGAATCTGTTTCATAAAAATTTCTCTAAATTGTCACATATTATCCGATTTTTAGGAATAAGGGACTATTCGGTAAAAAGTTGTTGGGTTAATTTTTTTTCTGTTTACCCGTTTATGTCCAGTGACATATTAAAATTATACGGTATAACTTATACCAATGAGCAAATGCTGGCTTAAATTGAAATATATAATATCTTTTAACAATAGGTCTTTACCGTACTTTTCCAAAGAGCCCTCTTTCATTAAAATCGGATAATTTTTGAAACTAATTTTGAAAATCCAGTTCAAAATTATGAATGAGAATATTGAAGTCGATTTAAGACGAAATTTCATCGCCTATTATAGTGGCGAGGGACTCAAACGATTTTTTTAAAATTCAGGATGGTTTTCATCCCAAGGTGTCAGAAATTCAGCGTTTTTTTTAATTATCGGAATTGAGCATAATAAGTACTCACCAAAGCACGAATTTTAAGGCCAGTGTTGTTTATACAACGAAGTGCAGTTTGGATGAAAAATTTTCACTGTGGGGAGAAAAAATTTCATTTTTGCTGACCCTATTGGGTCAAAATGAAAATATTTTAGTTGAAGCCCTACAACCTTCAAATAACTGCCAAACAAGAAAAAATCCGTAAAACGGCGTAAAACTGGCGCTTCCAAAACATTTTGGCCGTACAGATCCTAAACAACGCTGAAGCAAGTTTATTTCATAACGACCGCTACCGGACGGACAAAATGTCCTGACAGTGACCATTTTAAATTTTTTTTTGGAAAAAAAATATGTTGCTGGCCATGCCTGCAATTTGAACAAGACACCATTCGTGAAAAATTTAACGCACTAACCGCTACAACAAAGCCACTTTGATTACGTAAAATCATTTTTATACCCTAAACCTGAAAGGTCAGGGTATATTAACTTTGTGCAAATGTTTGTAACGCATAGAACGAAGCGAGTCCGGTATAGAAAAGTATATATATTCTTGATCAGCGTCACCACGTGAGTCGAGCTATCTATGTCCGTCCGTCCGTCCGTCCGTCCGTCCGTCCGTCTGTGTGTTGTCCGTATAGACAGGATAAGAAGAAGGAGTTGAGATAATTGGATGAAACTTGGTACACATGGTCACATGTACCCACGGATCTGCACTATTGAATATTTTTGGAATCCGCCCACGGACACGCCTACCTCCCATACAACGCAAAAATTTAAAACTGCATAACTCAGCTCATAATAAGTCTACAACAACAAAATTTGGTATGTGTGTTTTATACCAACACAAAGATGTCTTTGAAAAATGGACGTCATCCGCTCACGGACACGCCCACCTCCCATACAACCCAAAAATTGAAAATGCAATAAATAAGCCTCTGCTTAACCTACAGAGCTAAAATTTGGCACGTATGTTTTTTATGACAAGACAAAGATGGTTTTGAAAAATGGACATCGTCCGCCCACGGACACGCCTACTTCCCATACAACGCGAAAATTGAAAACTGCATAGCTCAGCTCATAATTAGCCTACAACAATAAAATTTGATATGTATGTGTTTCATACCAACACAAATATGTCTTCGGAAAATGGACGTCATCCGCTCACGGACACGCCTATCTCCCATACAACCCAAAAATTGAAAACGCAATAAATAAGCATGTGTTTAACCTACAGAGCAAAAATTTGGCACGTATGTTTTTTATGACAAGACAAAGATGGTTTGGAAAAATGGACTTCATCCGCCCACGGACACGCCCATTTACAATTAATTTTTTTTTTTTTTTTTTTGAAAAGTGGGTTTAGGGTATTTCATAGTCGGCCTAGACCGACTTTAGACTTTCTTTACTTGTTATATATAAGTTTTACATTTGATAAAATCCCCCAAAAAAAATTCCTGGTTGCGCCCCTGATTGAGTCGATTTAGTTATGTCCGTCTGTCTATATGTTGGTCTGTCCATATTTCTGTCTATCTGTGTGTTTGTACCGCCCATATGAGGAGGCGTAGCAGATATAGAAAATAAAATTCTTAGTAAGCATCACCACCTGAGGGAATTTGGCCATTTCCGTCGGTCTATCATTATAAAATTTAAAAAAATTCTTTATAATTTTGAAGCTATCTTTATAAAATTTGATCTTTAACTTTTTTCTTACAAATAAAGATCAACTTCGAAAATAGACCAAATCATATGAAAACCAATTTCTTACTGTTTTTTATTTTATTTATCATTTAACATATTACAAAAAGTATTCACTAAAATACCTCTCAATTTTAAGGAAGACATGATCACTATAAGACTACAGTAGTCCTTAATTTTAATACACTAACATTGACTACTGTATACAAAAACGACCGTAGTTTATAAACAGATTTGGTTATAGAAACTGCTGTATGCTTTATACAAGAAATTTGTTTAATATTGCAACTTTTGGCTTTTATAATTTAAATATTTTGTTTTTGTATTAAAGCAAAGTTTTTATTTTAAAAAAAACAAAAATTTTTGTTTTGGCCAGACTATCAACAGTGATTATTACATCGCGTTTCTGTAGCGTTTGAAGGATGAAATTACGAAAAAACGGCCCTATATGAAAAAGAAGAAGAAAGTGCTGTTTCATCAAGACAATGCACGTGTCACAAGTCAATAAAAAATGGCAAAACTGCAAGAATTAGGCTACGAACTGCGTTCCTATCCACCATATTCTCCAGATCTGGTCCAAGTAACTTTTACTTCCTACCTCAAAAGAATGTTCGCTGAAAAAAAATCCAGTGCTAAGGAAGTAGTTATGACAGACACCAAGGCCTATTTTGAGATAAAACAGAAATCGTTCTATTAAATTGTTATCGAAAAATTGTATGACGGCTTTAATCGTTGTATCGCCCTCGAAAGCAATTATGTTGAATAATATCATCAAACTTTAAAAAAAAAATTTTAGTCTACGAACTTTTCAGCCCAATATTTAGGTATTTTAGGTATTCCTTTTATATAATACCATGTAAAAGCGCCGTTTTTGATTTATGGTCATAATTTTGTCGATTTTTGTTATAATTTACCAATATATTATATATAAATATATAAATATATATAAATATTATATATAAATATATATATAAATATAATTAAATTAAAAGAATTACGAAAAGTAACCAGAAATATGTACCTCTGAAAGATTCTGTGTGAAAATAACATATAAAAAAGCAAGTTTTGATGATTTATGACAGAAAAAGCTTTGTTAACATGGGAAAAAATTAAATTTTTGCTATATAGCTTGAAGAATCAAATCAACTCAAACTTAGGGGTCTTGTTCGGTTATTCATAAAACTAACTAAGAAAAACGACAGCAATATTGTTTTTTTGCTAAAATTAGACATAGTATAGCAAGTTCAGACATCAAGTCGTGAAAAGACTATGAAACAATGTGAAAAAATGAAATTTTTTCATTAATCCGACCTAATGGGGCTCAAGACCATTTCTCGCGTACGTACATTTGTACATTTGTTTTAACAATTTTGTGCAGGTTTGGCAAGTTTTGGTGGCTTTTGGTCAAAAAACTATGAAAACGTCAGAGAAAAGACGTGAATTTTGAAAATTTTGACCTTAAGATATCCAAGATCTATTTTTTCTTTTGTTTGGTAAGTTTACAAAAAAAAAAAATAAACAAACTAATTCTAAACAATTTTTTCAAAGAAATCCTGCCGAAGTATATATAGAATAGGGGATATAATCTCAAAAATCTTGCTATGGTGGTAAACTTTTCAACAAAAGATGTTGTATCAAGCCGTGCCAACTGAAAAACTAATGATGCAGCTCGTCGTTTTTCCACACCCGAAATAAAGTAAAGCCATGCTCTTGCGGCATGTTTTCGAAATTTTTAAAAAAACCATCATGTTGAAATTTTTTATTACCAATTTGAGTTCAATCTTGGTACATGTTACATTAGGGTGGTCCTAGGTTGTATGGACACATTTTTACGATCCAAAAATGTAATGGCGACATGGCAGATAAAGAAGGTCCTTCTCATTTTTTGCTCTTATAGAACACATGCCGCATTTAAGCAACAATTTTCCATCCCAATGCAGAGCAACTGTATCTCCTTTCCTTGGAATAAATTTTGAAAATTTTGGCCCGTTTTTTTTCGTTATTGTGTACGACAACGTCGAAGACTTGATCTGTTGGCCACCAAAATGCTTGAATCATGATTAAGAGCTTCTGCAGTTGCAAGAAGAATGCGCATGGCATCTCTTTCGCTTATTGAGCATTTGTCCAGCGTGGCAACTAGTTAAGGCGTAATGAAATGTTTTTTAGCTCGGAATCTTTAGGCTTTGCTTGAACCAGAAGCCTCAACTGAAAAATTCTGTGCATTGTCTTGTACTTCTTTACTGTCCGTAGTCTTTGGTCACAAAACTTTCTTTAACCCTTTCAATGGATTTGTCCATTAAATTGGACACTTCGGAAAAATTTTTTTTTTTTTAATTTTCCAACGTCTTTTCTAAAATCAAATAGGTTGGTACTATGAAATGAAGTTGTGCCAACATGACAAAAATAATTTTAGGGATATATATAACGTTTAACTTAGTTAGATTTTCAATTCTTTATATCGCGTGTAAACAAATTTTGCAAAAAAGAAGTGATTATTGTGATTGGTGTGCAAACTATAATTTTTTATTTTTATAATAACATTTGCATAAATAACACATTTGCATTTATCTCCGGTTGTTTTAGTTGAATTAAAATATTATAATACAACGTTATCAGGGTTTTGTCCATTATATTAGACAGCCTGCCAAAAGCAAAGCAGCTCATGTAAAAATCAGAGGGATGTTTTTTAATGTTTTTATTGTTTAAATGATGGGAATATAAGCTCAAAAACATTGTCCACGATTATTCTAGGCAAGCCATTGAAAGGGTTAAGTAAACAACTCTGTTTATACTTTGCCTCAATTGATTAGAATATAAAAATTTTTACGTTGTGAGCAGTTTTTGGGTGTTTCTTGTCTGATCTGTCCCTTTTCTTCAAGGATATTTTTACTAGTTTCTTTTTGGTGTAAGGACTTCCAGCCATCATACAGCCAGGTCTATCAGGTGCTGCCTTTGATTTTCAAGAACATTTTTATATTGATCAATCTTGATCAAATCTAGTAAATCAACATAAGCAATATCGAAGTGCATCATCATGATAAATTAAGAAAATTTTCTACCCGCTGGATTTGAAGCTGACTTAGCCTTTTAGAGGATTTACCAAAGTTTTCTAATCCAAATATAACACTTCAATATTATAAATGCTTAGATCCAATTTGCGTACGGAAATGCGTGCTTCCTCCCAAAATACCTCTACTTCTTTTATCACAAGATGAGCACTAGATCTTAGATTCATTTTCACCTTTCTTATGTTGTAAAACAAAACACGTAAAGCTTGTCCAGTCGATGGCAATTTAGCTTTCACAAATGTAGAAGGCTTTCACAAAACTCTAATAAATAAATATTCAGGCGCGTAGTAGAATCCGTTTGTTATCGGAATCGGATTTAAAACGAACTGAAATTTCACTTTGCTTTTGAGCAATCCGATCTTATCGGTTTAATGTTCGAATTGGATGTGTCGTTTTGGATTGTGTCGGTTTTAAATGTCGTTCTTGTCGTTTTTGTTTCTTTTGGAACATTTAACATGGAATTGGAATATAACATGGATGTTATGGATTTGAAACATTTTATTTTTATTAATATTGCAAAATTTATTTTCAGGAGTTATACAAATGTTATTGTATCTGTTAGATAGTTTGTTCTTACGTCGCATCCGGTAACTCCAAGGGATTGCTGTGATCTCTTTGAATTGGACGTTTCACTCTTTCAGGGAGTTCTTCTTTCAGCAAGAAAAAAGCCAAAATGGCTTCACTTTTATGAACATCTTTTTAGAACTTTTATTAAAATTTGTGTAAATTTTACGCAAAAATTGTTTTCAGAACTTTTGTTTATTTTTGTACAGCTGATTCTACAATCAGTTTTATTTATGCTTGAAAAGCGCTTAAATCGTTCGGAATGGGCGACATCATTTTTGATCGAAATCGGTTTAGCAATTTCGATTCAAGCAAAAACGAGTCGGATTCCACGACATACCTGATTGACTTGCATTCTTGTATTTATTCTAACGCTATACTTCTTTCACAACACTTTATAAACTCACAATCAATAGAGAATGAACTTGTTTTACAATTAATGTCGGAATTGCTATCGAGATATCGATTAGCCAAGGCTTGCATTGCAAATTCTAGGGTGCACAATCAAGTTGGAAAAGGAATGAAAAGTTGTTGTTATTATGTTTAAACACAAAAAAAAAACGCAAATTGGCCATTTCAGCCCTTGAAAGGACTTTGACCGAGCTTCTTATGATCAATTGTGTTGTGTGTGTTATTAAATGTTTGCACACAATTGACCAAGAACTGGACCTACATGTTTTATGCCGACTCCGAACGGCTAAAGTTCATGTTCTCAAGAAGCTTTACATGGCATTATTTACTCTCTGAGGTTTGCCATTGTCTGCAGAGAGGTGGTGACCGATCAGAAAAATTTTTTATTGAAAAAAATTTTTCGCCGCGGCTGGGGATCGAACCCGGGCTCCGAGCATGCTAAGCCACACACTTAACCTGCATGCCACGGTCACCACCGTGTTATTATGTTTACTGTTTTAAAAGTCATGGATTTTTTTTTTGTTTTTTTTTTAACTTGATTTACAATTTTTTCAAGAAGTAAGCTAGCTATTCGGACTTTGTCCTGCATGCTGCGCCTCGCCTTCCACTTATTCGATCTCCCTGAAATTTTGCCAACCTTCTTTTTTGTCAAAAGGAACAATTTAAGGCATGCTAAATAGTCTCAAATATAAAAAATAGGACCAGCCTAATGTTACATGTGTATTCATAGAATTTTATAGGCAGTGATTTTTAAAAAAACGGTTATTTATTTTGTGTGAGGAAGGTTAGAATTTCTCAAAATAATTAAATCAAGACAGCGTTTAACTCTTATAATAAATAAATAAATTATTGAACTTAAAACTTGAAACTAATTCTCTACATCAAGGTTTTAAAAAGTTAATGAAAAAGGATACCACAATTTATAATTGATAATTGCAGTATTCACTTCGCTTACAATGGTCGCTTACATGGAAGATTTTAATGACTCCTTACCATTTGTTATGCCCATTATTCGATAACAACATTTCTTGTTAGGAACTTTCGCACCAACTATAACTTTCTTTAGAATTTTTAGAAACTAGGATTTTAGAATTTTTTTCCAAAAACATTTAAATGTTTTTTGTTAATATCAATTTAATTTTTTAAATGAAAAATATCAACATTTGCTTTTAATTATTTGAGTTGAATTGATTTTTTTGTCTATTCTTCGGTACCTAAATGAGTTTCGAATCCCAAAAAGTCCCCCTGGGCTATGGACTGGTGTATTGCGATAAACTGACAAAGTAAAAACTAGTAAAATGTAATCTCGGCTGTTTTTGGACCACAAAAAAGAGAAGATAGCGGCATACTTTCGAGGTTTATTTTCTTATTAGTGGGTGACGCTTTCATATATTTTACATTTTTTTTTTATAAGAAAACTCTAAATTTGACTAAAATTAATGTAAATTTTATAAGACCAATTGATATATAATAAATTTATTGATTTAAGTAAAAACAATTAATTTCTCAAAATCTGAGCGAAATTTAATATGAAAAAAATCATAAAGATTTTCAAATTAAATTTAAAATTCCAAAACAAAAGGTAAAAAAACAATGTGCAGAAGTCGCCCACTAAGCCGTTTGTACTTGCAAAAAAAAAATAGTAGAATAAAAACACATTTCTATGCACAGCTACGCATGTATGTATATCTTTGAAGACACCGTTCTGCAGCATGTTGAGGGAAAACTAATAGCGTTGAACAGTAGCTAGCTTAAATCAATGAAGCTGAAAAATGCAGTAAAAAACACGTCAGAAACACACATACTAACACACTCACAGTAGCAAATCAGCTAACAAACGCAAAACGTATCAAGTCACTTTGAGCCACATTTTCAAGTGTTCTGCTTCGTTGACAACTAAACTGAACTGATGCCAATTGAAGGAGGAAATAAGAAGAAAAAAACAATGCATATTTAATAAAATGTTGCTGTTGTTAACTGATTTTTGTGTGTGTGTAAATGTGTGCCAATTAAAGTGTAACAACAATGAATGAAAGAAAAAAAAAAAAAAAACCAAAATAGAGGGAGCAAAGTTTCTTATGCCACTGACAAGCAAGGAAAAGCAAGAATTATGAAAAAATAAAGCGCTGTTGCTAAGCATGTGTTATCAAAAAAGTCCTTGTTTCTCTACACACTCACACACACACACAAACATACAAACATACATTCGCGTTTAAATATACAAAAGCTACTAACAAGTATGCAAATATAAGTAGCTGTAGCGCAGGGTGACAAACAAACACATGTATAGCATATTACAACAAAAAAAGAACCCCTTCTTTTAATGGCAAGAGCTAAGAAAGCCAATGCGTTGCACTTGTTTTCATCTCGCTCACAAATAGCGGCACTTCAGTTATTTTGCTCTCCCCCAATCAGTTGGTAAGACGTACAAAGTTGCAGCAGCAGTTGCAACAACCAAGAAGTAGCATAGCAGCAAAACTATAGCATAGCAAATAATTAGGAAGTAGCGCTGACAAAAGTTTTGGCAGTTAAGATTCTGTAAAAGAAAGGCTAAAAAGCTGCATACTTAAAAATTGCTACGGGCGCTAGTTGTAAGCTATACTTATAGGTATGAGGTGTGTGATATTTAGGGGTTGGCAAAAAACGGGTTTCAACAGAGCAATAACAACAACAATAACAATATCAACGCTGCAAGTTTGCTGTTTTGTCGCGTTCTTGCTTTGTGCAAGGATACCTAGATATATTTCTACATGCACCAAACCAACTCAACATATTATTGTTATGCTGCTTTGTACTCCCCGCCTTTGTATTTGTCGTTTTTTTTCATTTTTTTGTTTCATCAACAAACTAAAGAATGTTGAATGCAAATTCTTTGAAGCGTTGCAACTACATAGCAACAACATTTGAAGTATCTGGCAGGTGCATCTAAACAAAATTTTATGCAGCAACAACACGAAACCTTGAGTTGCTGCTACCTACGCTCAAGCAATTCCTAGCTGCTAGCTGCCGATGAGTGGAAGGTAAGTGTAAGGTGCAAAGTATCGTCGAGAGAGAGGGAAAAGGAATATTTAACTATTTTTCTTGCCATTATTGAAAAATATCGAATATTTCAAACATTACATATCAAGGGTTAAATCATTTCAATAATTTGTTTGGCAAAGTATGAAAATGATTCTAGAGAATAACGCATTTTGAAGAGCTTTTTTTTAGAAGAAATTATTGTATTTGGTTTTACTGAAGTAAAGGTTCTTTGACGGTGTTTTGATAACAAGCTCCGATTTTGAAAATTTCAGCATTGGAAAATAGAAGAACCCGTTACCTATTTTTGGGTCCATTAATAAAATTTATTTTAAAAAGCCAGATCAATCTTTTTTGACAAAATTTTGACATGATATATTAAGTTCTTACGTCTAGTTGTGAAAATGCTATTTTTTCGGTATTTGCAACTCATGGAGCCCAAGATCATATTATTGCGTACGTTTGTTCACATTATGTGAATGTTTGGCAAGTTTTGGCGACTTGCAATTCAAAAATTTGTGTGAAAGTCAGAGAAAAATATAATAGTTTGTACTTTGTACTTTTGACCTAAAGGTGCCCAAAGACCTATTCTTTGGTATTTGACATGTTCATAACAGTTAAGGCCAGAGACATTCTGAACTACTTTTCTGAAGAAATCTTGCCGAAAAATCCGAGCAGATTCTTCCTTTCTTCTTTTGGAAGCAAACTTTTCAACAAACAATTTTTGTAAGAAGGCGTAACGAAAAATTAAAAAACCCGAAATAAGGTGAAACTATACTTTCCTGTTCAAGAAATTTTTAAAAATTATTTCAGAAAAAAATAATTCAATGTGACTAACTACTTACACGGTTAAAAATCTTGGGCTAAATTTTAATCTTTTTTGGATTACATATAGGACACGACCAAAAAAAGATTACTTTTTAATCCAATGAAAAGTTTTAAATTTTCCAATCCAAAAAGGACTTATTTTTAATCCGCAAAAAGTTTAAAATTTTTTAATCCAAAAAGAATAATAATTTTTAATCCGCAGAAATCCAAAAAGGATTAGATTTTAGTCCAAAAAAGTTAAAAATATAAAAGGATTACTTTTTAATCCACAAAGGTGAGAACTCGTGAGAAAAAAAGGTAAGAGATAATTCTCATATTTCATAGGTCTACGAAGAAAAGTTATCCTTTGACCTCCATAAGCATGTATATATATATTAAAATAAAGTTCTTAAACTTAATTTATGCTATATTTTGCATATTTCTATACGAGCTAAAAAAAAATTCTTTTTTTTTTTGTCGCGTACTTTGAACTAATTTGTACTAAATCTTGCCAATATTTTTATAAAATGTAGCACTCTTTCATCGCGTTAGAACACTTAAAATACATATCGGTTCTTTTTGTTTCTTTCTTGTTTTTCGAGTAATTAAAACCGTGCGAATGTCGCGTCCGTGCCAATGGCTTTTCAGCTGGAAAGCTACATAATATTCAGCTTTTCGCCATAGAAGAACTGTCAAATAAAAAGCTGCTTTTCGTTGGCTTTTCAGCCAAAAGGCCTTCGTGTGAACATATTATTATATTGCCATAAACTTCACTATATATACATTAAGGGTATCCATGCAAATGGGCAATGCCCTTATAAATAATATAAACCGTATAAGTTTATAGGCCTTATAAATGAAATGTATGGAGAACCGTTTACACAAACCAGATATATCACAAACCAGCAATCAGCTGTTTATATGTATGCTGAAAGTTGACTGTTAACAAGTTAACAGCTGACATATCTCTCCAAATGCACAATCGACTGATAAAAATAACTAATTGCCCAAAATACAAGCTTGCCGCTTTGCATGAATACCCTTATTATGTATTATGAAACACTGCTCAATATAATAATGAATAGAATAATATTTTGGTTCAGATTTTAAGAAACAATTTGTTTCATTTAATTGAAAAATAAACTTCGGATGCTTTATCAACATTAACTATTATATTGAGCGTAAATTACGTAGCAGTAGTAGTTTTCAATCTTAGGTAACATAAATAATTTTTCCTGAAAATACTACCTTAATGTAAATTTGTAGTCCAAAAATAGTCTTAAACTTAAACTTTTTTGGATTAAAAACAAATTAAACTTAAGTATGGAATAAAAAATAGTACTTTTTGGATTAAAAATTCCTTTAAACCAAAGTTTGGATTAAAAACTAGTCCAAAATTTTTAACCGTGTACCAATATCAAATCTATCAAATGTTTCCACACTGTTTGAATATATTTGCTTAATTGAAAGTTTCAATGAAGTTTCTTGATAAAACGTTAATCGCAACCTTCGGTGTTCCTCAGGGTACGGTGTCGTAGTCAGGATTGAATTTCTACCGGTGCTTACCAATTTTTACCGGTGCTTACTTTTCAATACGAAAAAAATAAATAAAACGCTTAAGTTTTATAAGTTTTTATAAAACATCTTGGTTAGAGGTTCAGCTAGTTTACTACATAATTTTTTTAAAAATGAAGGTGTTATATTATCTGTTGAAGCTGCATGACATCCAGATTTGTGATAGGTCTCAATACTAGGATATGTACCTACATTAATAGTTCTTTCAAAATTTGATTGGAAATATGTTGCCATCATATCGCAAATTTCCTTCTCGCTATTTGAACTACGATCTTTATAAGTCATCAGAGCTGGAAAAACCAAGGAATTACGTTTTCCATTTAAAAAATGCCAAAAGCTCTTAGAATTCTCTTTGATATTACTTTCTATGGAAAACAAGTAATTTTTGTGGAGAAAGTTTTTTAAGTAGGTATTCATAATCTCTTCTAGAGTTATAATACTCAAAACGGAAATTAGGACAGGTTGAGCTGATCTTGCGCAACTTACAAATTTTATTTTTTAAATTACTCAAATTACTAAAACATTAAACCATTTTCGTCGGTATTAACTCTTCATATGCTTCTTCAAGTTTTCTAGTGAACGTTTTATAACAAGCTTTTAAGCAACATGAATTGAAAATAGAATCCCAATTAGTAGCTGACTTGTAAGCTGATGTTTCAAGGGTCGTGATTTGGGGCTTATTTTTGATACTAAATTCAATTTTGTTGATCATGTTAATTATTTTTTACCCAAGGCCTTCGCTTTACAAGCTTTATTTGTAGGCATAGTAAAAATTTTTTGAATCCATATTCCCTCTAAATGTTTTTTAGAGGGAAAGTTTAAAGACTAGAGAAAGTTCAAAAAAAATTTTAATATTCACCTTTTTGCCCCATGAAAATTTCTAAATTCTAAACTTGTTCGGGTATTTTCAACAATGGATCTTTTTCCAAATGATTTCATCACACAAACCTATGTATATTAAGGCGCCTCACGCTCCATAAAAAAAAGTAGTTCGGCACAGTTGCTGAAAATAAACCTAGGCTTTTTTTATGATGGTTTCACAAATATTTCCACGTTAAATCCACGTTATCTTTGATACCACGGAAATAATTTAATGTTTTTTGATGCCGGTTGGAAGAACATTTTTATATCTATTATTTTTGACCATTTTTTTTTTAAATATGACCGTGGTGACCGTGGCGTGCAGGTTAAGTTTGACTTAGCACGCTCGGAGCCCGAGTTTGATCCCCAATCGCGGCGAAAAGTTTTTTCAATAAAAAAATTTTTCAGATCGGTCACCACCCCTCTGCTGACAATGGCAAACCTCTTAGAGTAAATAATGCCATGTAAAGCTTCTTGAGAACATGAACTTTAGCCGTTCGGAGTCGATATAAAACATGTAGGTCCAGTTCTGGGTCAATTGTGTGCAAAAATTTAATAACACACACAACACAATTGATCATAAGACGCTCGATCAAAGTCCTTTCAAGGGCTGAAATGGCCAATTTGTTTTTTTTTTTTTATCTGGTGGCGGAAGCTTCTTTAATTTATGTTTTTAAAAATAGCTTTTAAACTGTCAATGATATTGTCAACAAATACATATAATCATTTCTAAAATTCCAGAGATTGTTCATCCGACAAGAAAAAGTTTTTAAATTGCATGGAAAGATACAAAGTAACAGTATTGCAAATAGATTTATTACATGAAATTCTGAAAAAATTGTATCTTTGAAGGCTAATATTTTTAAAACTATAAAAGATAATGAATTTCAGTAACCAGAAATGATTTGGCCTATTATTTCTTTTTCAATCATTCAATCATTACAATCCATTTTTGTCTATACTTCCAAATCTTGACCTGATAGAACATAAAGGAATGCGTATTTGAAATAAGCATCCAAAAATATATATAGGACCACTTCTTCTCTGGTCTAAGACCCTGTAAACCTGTGTAATATCTCTAAAAAAACTTCAAAAATAATGCTGCCAGCCTATATTTGTTCACAATAAGAAAAATCTATAAATATAAAAAAAAAAAATGTAAAGAATGGGTTGTTAGCTAAGTAGTAATGAATAAAAAAAATTTACTTTTGTAACGTAGCGATATGGGCATTTCCAACAAAAAGTTAACCGAGACGAAAAAATTAAAAGTTCACTAGGGAAACAATCCAATTTAAGTAATTTAAATATATTTTACATTTATTCATATCTCATTGCGAAATATTCGGATGCAAAGAGCGCAAATGTGAAATATTGCTTATTTTGATATTTCTTTGGTATGTCTTGTCTTTATAACACTTATTTAACAGAAACATAATGCATTGACTTTTGCTTGCTCAAATCTTTCTAGGAGTATAAAGAACGAAAAAACAAAATCATAAGTAACCAAGCAATGAAAGACTACGGTAAATTTTTGATTTGCTTTTTCGTTAAGTTCGTTGTCACGTTCGACATGCAAAAATAACATTTTTACTCAGTGCGTTGGAAGAACATACAGTAAGCTGACAAAATAATTATCTTAAATTGAGTTTATTCATGCGACTTTAAAAAAAAGTGAACCGGTAAGAAAATAAAAAATTTGTATTGTTTTAACTTGTATAAAGTTGGTCACGAGCGACATGGTAAGTGAGAAATTCAAAATTAATTTTTGAAGTGAAACTTCCTTAGCCGCGTATACAACATACGGCGAACGAAACGGGTAGTAAAATCGATGAAACGAATGAAAATGAGGCGAATTAAGGTGAATTTAGGTGAATTTTATTGAAATTAAGTGTTCGAAACACCCTATAAATTCGAAGGAAAAAATTATCAAACAATGGTTTGAGTCCGAACTAGCAGACGAATTAATCAACAAACGCTGGAACTTTCAACCTGTATGGTTCAATCGGATGCAAAAAGATTTTCTGAGGTCACAGACAGGTCATTGGCAATGTCATGCATTCCATGAATCTTTTGGACAAAAATCAATGAATCTATGACCAATTGCATGCAATGTGGTTATCAAAGATCACAGGGGCGTCATTGGCGTTTTCATGGATTCCATGGATCATTTGGACAAAAATGGATGATGCTGTGGCCAATTAGATGCAATGGGATTATCAGAGGTCACAGGCGTGTCATTGGCACTTTTATGTATTCCATAAATCATTTGGACCAAAATGGATGATTCTATGGCCAATCGGATGCAATAGGAATGTCAGAGGTCACAGTAGGGTCATTTGTTCTTTTATGGATTCCATGCAGCATTTGGACAAATATGGATGATTCTATGGCCAAACGGATGCAATAGCATTATATGAGGTCACAGGCGGGTCGTCATACGCGTGGCGGCCACACACATATTTTTTTTTTTTTTTTTGCTTACATAGATAAATTATTAATGTAAATACGCACTTCAAAAATTTTTATTTTACATGTAGATGAGCACAAACAACGATGAAAAAAACAAAAATAGATGTAAGCGGTAATGCTCATGAAATTTTTTTAAGTTTTTTGTTATTATGTTTGAATATATATTTTTGTTGACTTATGCATAGTTTATTTACTTGAACTTCATTGTAGAGCAGTAAAAAACAAATATGGTGATCGAAAAAGTGTCACGTGCGACATGTAACGTGTGTTATGTCACGTGCGACCATATTCTTTATTAAATAAAAAAATGTAAATCCTTCATGTCTACAATGCTAGCCATTTTTAAGGAACATCAATGCACAACCTTTCTTGATTTAAATTCCTTGAATAGTCTTTTCTGATCAATACTTTTTTTATGCAATTAAATCAAAAATTCAATTCATATTTTTCCCAACGTTTCGTTGATTGTTTGTCAACATCTTCAGGGGATCTTTTTTATTAAAAACGAGAAAACAACAATGCAACACTTAGTCAAAAATTAATTTAAAAATTAATTTTACAACATTAAAAAAAAATTACATAAAAACATTGCTTCCCATTTCGCTGAAATCCGCGTTTGAATTTTCTGCCACGAAAACCATTTCTGTTTTTGGTCACGTGCGACCACCTTGGTTTTTTGCTAATATCTTGATAACTTAAAATGATCCAACAATTGACAATACCAATAATGAAAGAGCTAATTGAGAGCTATAAGGCCCGCCTTTTGTTTTTTTTTTTTAATTTGTTTTATTATGACATTTTTTCACTTGAAATGTGTACAACAGTTACGTTCGATACCATGGAAATGCTTATATGTATTTTTGTTTAAATTTTTTTCGATGATTTGTAAGAGTTCGCGA
The DNA here is from genome assembly GCA_958299015.1 of Tetanocera ferruginea. Lineage (NCBI taxonomy): Eukaryota > Metazoa > Arthropoda > Insecta > Diptera > Sciomyzidae > Tetanocera > Tetanocera ferruginea. The sequence continues at coordinate 114,126,102 of OY282644.1, read as the reverse complement.
AAAAATGGTGAAATTTAAATTTATTTTCTTAAATTTAAGTATTTTCGAAACTTATAAAATAATTCCATAGATAAAGACTTTATGATTGCAATAAAACCATGCTAAAAGTCTGAGAGAACTTAATTTTTATTATATTTACCGAAAAAAAATTATTGTGCAACACGCCTTATTTTTTTTTTTGTTCTTACACTGAAAAGTGACGTTTTGAAGTAATACAAAGACGTACGACTTTGATATCTACGACAAAGTAATTTTCAATAACAAGCCTATTAACAGTTTTGTCCCTACCTGAATATGTCCCGTCTCTTCTGATATGCTTTTTTTGAATTTTTGACTCAATTGTATTAAGCATTGAAAGAAACTGCAGAGTAAGTATCTTTAGAAAATATTTACGAAAATATTTGATAAATGAGATAAAAAATGAGATAATGTACTTAATCCGATCGACATCAAATTTTGCATCCCCGCAATCATGAAGTCAGTACAGTTCGTTGGGTAAAATATAAAAGCTATACAAGTTATAACTCAAAATGGCCCTCTAGTTAGGTACAGTTGTGCATCGTAGGGTTGAGTGTTTATTTATTTTTGTGTTAAAAAATATTCAACTTCACAAAAAGGAGGTCGTATAATGTACTATATTACCCACCTATACCAATCTTTAACTCATAAAAAATATAGTTTTAATCTATTTATTTTTTATGTGCAGCTCGTTTGAGGTTTTTATTTTGCAAAAATGTTCAAATTATGTAGAACTTAAGCAAGTTTCTGAATTTGTATTTATTTTGAATTAATTTATCATACCAATATTTTATTTAAGATCCTCATCAGTATATTTTTAAGTAAGCTTAGTTATCGCAGGTTAAAGTTTTTAAACGAAATAAGACTTAAATGAATGCAATAAAAATTATAAAATTAATTTTAAGTTCCTAAATTGAAATATTGCAGAAACAAAATAAGTGAAATATTGTAAACAAAGAATAAAATTGTTCATAAAAAGTTTTTGTTGAACGCTAATAAAACAATTTTATTTTTTTAATCCATATTTTGAGAGTCATTTCGGAATGATAAAAGAAATATAAAAAAAAAAAAAACATAGAAATATTTAGTATATATGAGCATGTACGTTAGTTTCACTTCATTAAATATGAGTTTTTCTAAATTTTCACAACTAAAACGTCGGTTTAATACTAAAAAGGATGTTGAAATTAAGCTACATTGACGCGCAGCCATCAACAAACAGCAAAAACATGAACAAGAACAACCTAATGTTGGAACATGCTCTGCATGCTTCTTTCTGCCTCTGCTGCTATTGATGGTGCGCTGATGTGGTTATATTTTTTATCATAGTTGTTGTTATTGTTGTTGCTGACAATCAAGCGTTGTCTAGCATTCAACAGATTTTATTGAATAATTTGTGCAGACATAAGTTTGTGTTTTCCTTTTTTTTATTTTTATTTCGATTTCTTAATTTAAATGTTAGCAGCAACATAATAAAACTAACTAGCAACAGCAACAAAAACAACAACAACAACCGTAAAAAACTTGAACAATTTGTTTAAGAACAAAGTGTTGTGAGAAATTATAGCTGCCAGCAGTTTTTAATAAAGGCAACAATGTCTTGTTGTTTTTTTAATGATCGAAACTAAAGAATATCCTGTTAAAACAACAAACCGGTTGCGCATGCGCAAAATATCCTTTTTCATGCGATCGGTCTATTTATAATGGCTAAACAACAACTGTGTGTTCATCTGCCTTTATAAAATGAGAGTTTTCTGTATAAGTGCACGTGTGTGTGTGTGTGTGTGTTTTATGAGAATATCAGGCTGTGTCTGAGTCTTTTTATCACGTTCCTTAGTCTATTCTTCTGCTTATGTTTCAGCTCAGGTTAGCGACCCACAAACTGCTGCTTGAGAACAACTTTAAAAACATCTGTCCTTGCTCTGCAGCGGAATGACAGACAGCAAACAGGACATATCTGTCTGTCAGTGAAACTGACTGTGTCTTGGCATAGAATAAATACTCAAAAAGTTAAATTTTATGTTTGTCTTTAAGAACCTCATAACTTTTTTTTTCTTCTTATGCCCGAGTTGAATGACATCATGTTGAGTTTAACGACTTTTTCGATTTCCTCGAATATTTTGTTGATATTTGATTAAAACTTTAGTAAGGATTTCAAGGTGTTCACAATTATTGAAAGAAAATATATACATACTTGTTTGGTTTTTGGTTCCTGCAAATAAACAAAAGAAAAAACAAAAATTAAAATTTTAAAATTACAAAAATTAATGACAAATGTTTTTGTAAGAAAATAATTAAAAACATAGGCTTAAAAGACTTCATTTCATCAAATGACAAAAACATGTGAATTTGTTAGCGAAAACAAAGACATCCTAAGGGACTTGAAAATTCATTCTTTAATAGGCGAGAGATATGTATATTGTTATGTATGTTTTATGCATTGAAAATAATGAATATTAAAAATTAAACAAAATTCAATACCTATAATACAAAGTCATTTTTTGAACTTATGAAAGCCGTGTTGATTTCAAAATTCCCAACTGAAAAGATCTAATTATTTCAAAAACATTTTATCGGCGTTGACATATTAAGCTCATTGTAGTGGCAAAATGTGCCAGTTTTCGAATCTATGAGGATTTTCTAAACTAATCAACAGGCATGAAAATTAATACAAAATAACATCGACCACATCCCGTCAACCGGTGTTTGTCTGACATCGCGTTATACTTTGACATACGTAATGACAAAAAAAAAAAAAAAAATAAAAATTATTAAATTGAATTTCATGGACCATCAGCTGCAATTGTTTTTGACAACAACGAGCAACAACTAAAAATTAACATTACAGCGACAGCAACAGCAGCAACTGACACAATTGAAGGCAGCAGCCACAGCAGCAGCAACAAATTAAATTGAAAACGGGTAAATATGACAGTAAAATATGAAGAAAAAAAAAAAATGTATGTTGCAAATCTGTGTTTTACGTAGATAGTTGAGAATATGAATGAATGCTTGGCTGGTTGGATGGATAGCTGGCTGGTTGAACAGATAAATCAAAGCAATGGACAACATTAACAGCCACAGCATGTCGATCATCATCGTCACCGTTACACACAATATTTAAAAAAAAATAAACAACAATTGCTGCATTATCATCATCAGCAGCAGCAACATTATTAACAGCTTCATCGACTTTTATTGCTCATCATGAATATTCATTGGTTTTTTAGTCTTTCATTCATAACTTTGTCATATTTTGCAATTGTGTTGATTTAATTTATTTAGTTCCTGTGCTTCCTTTTATTTTGGAGTGTTAAGTTGTTGTTGGCAACATTTTTTTATTTTTATTTTAAATCAAATTTAATTGTAACTCATTTAAGTTTATGAAAATCCTTTTAAGTGCAGTCATTAATAGTTTTGAGTGCGGTTTAGAAAAAGTTTGAAAATGCACTTTTATGCAACCTTCAACATTAACTCGGAACCAATTTTGCTTTTGCATGCCTTTTTGTGTCCTTTTTTCATCTTAGTAGTAGTTGAGACTGAGCGCATGTTTTTTCTTTCAATTTTTTTATTATCAAACCATTTTTAAATTTTAACCTGGGTTAATTTTTTTAAAACTTGAGCTAAAACAACGTTAAAAATTTTTGGTAAATACTGCGACTTGTATCTCCTCTAACAGCAATTCTGACGTTTAAGGTTTGCTCAAGTTCGGTCAGCTATACGCCTTTTTTTAGTCAAAGAGGCAAGATCTTTTCAAAGTACATTTCTATAAAATGAAATAAATAAATTACCGTAAACAGCACCAGATGCCAGCATTCTGATAATCATAAGGCTATTTGGCTGTTCCCTGATCAAAAGACGCGCAACCAAATTTATCGTTTTGATTACCAGAGGAAAATTTTTTGAAAAAAAGACGACTGGTAGATGATTTTAAAACCGAAAACTCTTCGTCTTACTTTCGCATGGACGGAAATGGGAATCAAATGACAGATATCCAGAGTTCACTGATGTTGTAGAGAAAACACGCTGACAACAATACCGCCAATAGAGATGATCATCTAGAAATCTCAATTATGGATGACAGACTTAAGCCCATCGTCAACCAATTGATTGAATCTGACAAGTGTGGCTTCAGACTTTAAAAAAAAAATTGGTATTTTGCAAAAAATAACATAGGGACAAAGCTAAAAAATCGGGACAAAGATTTATGCACATCGCTCGGTTTCATAATTTGTAGATGTATCGTTATCTTAAAGTCAAAACCCAAAAAATGGAAAATCTGGGTTGAAAACGTTGAAATACTTTTCGTAGATCAAGTTCAATTCTGTGAACGCTAATAATATCAAAATTTGCGAGCTATAAAAGCTAATAAAAAAAAAATAAATAAATGAAAAAACAAAATATTTTTAAAAGGTAATAAAAATAATACCAAAATAAAAAGAAATTTGAAAAATTGGTGCAATTGACCTCCCGCGTAAGGTCTTTGCGGGACGCACATTTTTAAGCTGAAAATCAGGAGAACCCGCGTGATAATCAGGATCTGGCAGCCCTTCTTCAAACCTACAAAGTCCACAAACAACCAGGAAGTAGCGCTCTCCTCTGAGCTGCTGATCTGAGACGCTCAGAGCTTTTTTTTTTAGCTTTAGCTTTAAACCAAGGTTTTCAGGTGTCAAACCTATTCAGTCAAGTCTACTTTGGTTCGAAAATGGATGGAGAGATAGATAAGTAGGATAGAAAGTAAAATCAAGAAAAACAAATTTTTCAAAATGCATTTGTAATGCGAGAGCATAGTCCATTTTTCAATATTAATGGGATTGATTGTTAGAGTTCAAATGAAAAAAAAAAAACCATGAAACGGAAAATCAAGATTCCTCCATAATCAAGAGTTTTATAATATAATATAATAAAACAGATATGTATGTATATAAAAATATTTGTTTTTTTGTTTTACCAAAATTTGCAAAATATTTTCCATTTTCATGGAATAAAGGTAAATAATGGTAAAATGGAATAAAGGTCCATTTGCTAATTCCGTCACAAATTTCGGCTTTATGGTATGAGACCCAAAATATTATATTCCAGAATATCATAGGCCCAGAAATTTCTATATAATATCGTAGACAGACATATGTTTCCGTACTCTAATCTGTACAACAATGAAAGCTCAAGAAACCACGACCTAGCTATTGTTCAAATGCCAGCTGATGCAAAGGTTTGTAAATATAAACAAAGAAAATGGATGCAATCAAAGTTATAATTGGTCTACGCCTGGTCTGGGAATGAAATGTGCCCAGTCCTAATTGCAGCGTTTCCAATTTCCTTTTTTTTAACTTTTTCCATTATTCTTTCTGTTTATACTGATAAATTGGATATTCTGCTAACTGATCAATTTGCTCATGCTGTCGGATTGCAGCGAAACTTTGGCTGTGTTCAATGCGATTCATCGTAGTACATTTCAGAACACCATTGAATTTCAATGGTTTCTTGGATGCTATTGTAGTACGGAACTGTAGTTGCTATGAAACTTTGGAATACCGATGACACATATGGTTTCCATATCATACTACATTTTGTACTACATGTCTGTCTAGGATATTAAACAACAAAACATATATTTGGCTTGTTAAATCCTAGAGAGAGAGACATGAATTCATTTATAAAACAAGTAAAGAAAATCTAAAGTCGGTCTAAGCCGACTATGAAAAACCCTAAACCTACTTTTTCAAACAACAAATAATATTATTGAAAATGGGTGTGTCCGTGGGCGGATGAAGCCAATGTTTTATATGCACTTAAATGTTGATGAAAAATTTACTCATACCAAATTGAATTCCTGTAGCTCACAGTTAATACTTTTATTGTACTTTCGCTATGGGAGGTGGGTGTGTTCATGGACGGATAACTCCCAATTTTTGAACACACTTTGGTTTTGGAATAAAATACATACATACCAAATTCCATCTCTCTATGACAAACATAACCTTACTTATTGAGTTTTAAACTTTTTGGGTTGTATGGGAGGTAGGCGTGTCCGTGGGCGGATGACGTCCATTTTACAAAACCAATTTGTCTTGTCATAAAAATCATTCGTGCCAAATTTTAGCTTTGTAGGTTAAACAGAGGCTTATTTATTGCGTTTTCAATTTTTGGGTTGTATGGGAGGTGGGCGTGTCCGTGAACGGATGACGTCCATTTTTCGAAGACATCTTTGTATTGGTATAAAACACATACATATCAAATTTTATTGTTGTAGGCTAATTATGAGCTGAGTTATGCAGTTTTCAATTTTCGCGTTGTATGGGAGGTAGGCGTGTCCGTGGGCGGATGATGTCCATTATTCAAAATCGTCTTTGTTTTGTTATAAAAAATATATGTGCCAAATTTGAGCTCTGTAGGTTAAACAGAGGCTTATTTATTGCGTTTTCAATTTTTGGGTTGTATGGGAGGTGGGCGTGTCCGTGAGTGGATGACACCTATTTTTCAAAGACATCTTTGTGTTGATACAAAACACATACATACCAAATTTTATTGTTGTAGGTTAAGTATGAGCTGAGTTATGCAGTTTTCAATTTTTGCGTTGTATGGGAGGTAGGCGTGTCCGTGGGCGGATTCCAAAAATATTCAATAGTGCAGATCCTTGGGTCTATGTGACGATGTGTACCAAGTTTCATGCAATTATCTCAACTCCTTCTTCTTATCCTGTGTATACGGACAACACACAGACGTACAGACGGACGGACGGACGGACGGACATGGATAGGTCGACTCACGTGGTGACGCTGATCAAGAATATATGTACTTTTCTATACCGGACTCGCTTCGTTCTATGCGTTACAAACGTTTGCACAAAGTTAATATACCCTGACCTTTCAGGTTTAGAGTATAAAAACAAATTGACCATTTCAGCCATTGAAAGGACTTTAACCGATGTTCTTATGATCAATTGCACACAATTGACCGAGAACTGAACCTACATGTTTTATTCCGACTCCGAGCGGCTAAAGTTCATGTTCTCGAGAAGCTTAACATGACAATTTTTACTGTCTGAGGTTTGCCATTGTCTGTAGAGAGGTGGTGACCGATCAGAAAAATTTTTTATTGAAAAAACTTTTCGCCGCGACTGGGGATCGAACTCGGGTTCCGAGCATGCTAAGCCACACACCTAACCTGCCTGCCATGGTCACCATAAAACATATATATAGCTTGTTAAATCCTATAGAGAGACATGATTTAATTTTAAAAATAAGGGGCTTATTTTTTTAATAAAATTTCAAATTAAAATATTTGTATTATTTGTTGTCGTATTTAATAAGTTTTTTTATTGTTTCACTTATTTTGGAATTTTATTTTCTCATTGGGGCAATCTTTGGTGTATTCATATTTAATTATGAAACAACAACCCTCGTTTAATACCTTATATATAAGGGTCTTATGTCTCGGAGCCTTACGCCATAGGGCCAATTTTTCATTTATTACCATAAGATTTTTCATAGGAAGTTTTTCGGTAAAAAAACATGAACGAACCAAAGACCTCAAAAAGATTGATCATGTAGGATTTTTTTTTCTACTCCACTCAGACCCTTATACACTATTCCCTACCCTATTGTACTCTACCCTACTAAACACTATTAGACCAAGCTCTACCATACCCTGCATTATACTGCTTTAACCCGCCTTTACCTATTCTTTTCTACCCTACGGTACTCAGCTCTATTCTAAAACAATCTCATATCTTAAACAGTGACGCTTAAGACAAAAACTGTGTTTAAAGTACTTTTCGCTTAAAGTACCTTTGTACTTCGCTTAAAGTACTTTTGTTTTTAATTGTTTCTACAAAAATTTCCAAAAATTTTAAGCTTCAGTGCCACTTACCTTAATTTTGTTATATAATAAGAAAAACATTCTAAAAAAAATCTAGTCATGCCATAACAATTTTAACACAACCATCTTTCGATGTTCCTGTGTATGTTCGTAAAACTCATTTCAAAGTGGAAACAGGTGTTAAAATCGAAACTTTGAATTAAATCAAACAACCGAACCATAACAGATTCAAACAATCACAGGGCATGAAATGTGAAAAATTAAAAAAAAAGTACAAAAAAAAAAACCAAGGAAAAAACTTAAACAACAACAAGCCCAGTTTGAGTCAACATATGAAAAGTAATCTTCATAATAATAAATCCTGTGCAGCAGCAACAGCAACAGCAGCAACAAAAGTAGCAGCAGAAGCAACTGCAAAGAGGAGAGAAACACTCTGGAACAAAAAAACGGCAGATGCGCTTTCAATAAAATAAATAAATAAATAATCCATGCTGCTGCATATGCAAGACATACGTAAAAATAATAAAATAAAATACAAATAAGAGGCAAGTAGAGAAGGGCAGAGAGAGAGAGAGAGAGAGAGTGTCAGATAAGACGCACGAAGAGTAGGAAGGAATAATAAAGGAACCGTTGACCTCCTCCTGTATGTTTAAGAATCCTCTTGTAGTGCGTAATGAACACAGTTGTTGTTGTTGCTATTGTCTGGCCAAGTGTTTGCTGAACATGTTGTTGTTGTGGTATTGTTGTTGCTGCTAAAGGCAGGCATATCCTGTTTAGAAATTATGAAATTAAGACTTCTAGATATATTTCTAGGCATGGAAACTTTGAGCGTTTAGCGCACAACTGCTTGAGGTTGATGATTTTCAATGCTTAGAAGAGCTGTTTCAGCTGTCATGATGCAGTCTAGTTTTTGCCCAGATTTAAAGAATATTTTCAAATTGTTCATAAATAAGAATGCGCTAATTTTTGTCGAGTTCTTAAGTAAAAATGTTTCCTTTACAACACATAAAAACTCAGCTACTCTCATTAATGAGCTTAATATTCCGTTTAGATTCTTTATGGTTATCAAGCAAATGTTGAAAAAATGTTGTATTTCTTATGTCATACGCGCTTGCAACTGAATCCTGCTTCACAACTCATGCATGCTTGTGTGCTTTATGTAAGGCTGCCTCTGGCGGTATCAAATTACAATGTTCTGCTCCTCTTTTTCGGATCTTCTGCTTTTTCTTGTTTTTAACGTTCGTTTTTGAGAAACGTAAACGTAGCTCGTCTTTCATCAGGATACAGGCAAACAAAAACTCTAAAACTTTATACTAATGGATGTCACATCAAGTGTGTATCGGTGTGTGTGTGTGTGGAACCAAAATAAATCCCTGCTTCTTAAAGCAAGCAGTTAAATGGGAAGAAGGCATGAAGTGGTGGGGAACAACTCAATTGAAGTTGGGTACTTGACAATTTCTGGCAATCAACCGAGAGTGGAGTATGTCACGAACGACATACTGAAGGAGCAATGCACTCGTGCTTAAGGATCCTAGCATGCATGCAACATGCAGCATGATGCATTCAACCCACATAAATACTCACTCGTATGTACATGAAGATGAGCGCGTACATCTTGGTTCTATAGTTTCGGCTGTAGGTATGCGTGTGTGCGTGGCATTTTATCAATTTCTATATAAATACTGCACAGGAGTGTATGTATGGCTGAGGTTCTAGGCTTGTAAATGTGTGAGTGTCTGTATGTGTGTGTGTTAATGTGCATTATTTAAGGATGCACTCACGTTGCTTGCTTGTTTTGCTTGCTGCAACGCCTGCACACATATTTATTTATGTACTCTTATTTTTATGTCTTTATCCTAAGCCTGTTACCTATATTTTCTTCCAAGTCTCATTTAAAAAAAAAAAAAATAAAATTTATGTTTAATTGATGCATTTCATTTAAGCGCAGCATCGAATTTTATTTAGAAAAAACAGCCTTTTTCTTGCTGAGTTGGGAAAAATTAAAAATTCAATTTTAAAATAGCCAACAGTGCATACATTTTTTTTTATTTATTTCATTTATGTTAACGTAATGCACAAGAAATAGCTATTAAAAAGTTGCAAATATTTAATTGGCGCAAAGAAACTTTCAAATAGAAAGCAGGATAATTGAAGAGAATAAAAAAATCAACAACATAGCGCAAACTTACAGAGCCCTGTTGGCAAGACTGTCTTTCATTAACTGTCTGACTTTATTACTACTGTAGGTGGTATGAGCGGTAGCAAGTTGAAGGCAAGAAAAAAAAAATGCTTCCTCAGGACATTAACAGCAGTTAAAGATCTTATGTCTTATGTCAAGGAGTACGATTTACTACCACCTAGGCAGATTTTTCTACACCTGTGTGTAGAAACCTGTGTTTACTGAAATATGCACTTTTAAGAAAACGTATATTTTTGCAAAAAATGTTTTTAATTACATCAATATATTTGGTTTAAGTAGAGCTTTTGAGAGATCGAATTTGAAATTTTTCTCAAAAATACAAATTTCTTTAGAAAATTACTATGCATTAGTTATGCTCGCTTCAATTGTCAATAATGTAAGAAAAATCAGCTTAAAATTGAAATTGTTGACTTTGCATGCAAAACTCTTAGACGAAATTTATCAGTTTTCAAGTTTGATTAATATTCTTTCAAATTTGCTATCGATCACTATGGAGGTGTGTACAAAATAGATATATCAAAACTAAGGTGTACACACAAAATGGAGGTCACCAGCCCACGAACACGCCCACCTCCCATACAACTCACAATATTGAATATACCAAAAAAAAAAAAAAAAAAATGTATATATGACGTACAGGGATAAAACCAGATATGAGAGGATTTTATAATAAAACTAAGGTGCGCACACAAAATTGGTGTCACCCGCCTATGAACACGTTCCTCCTCCCATACAAGTCACAATATTGAAAAGCCATAAAAAGATTTGCATATGACTTATAGGAATAAAACATTGTATGGGAGAATTTTATATCAAAACTAAGGTGCACAAAATGGGCGTCATCCACCTATGAACACGATCAGCTCCCATACAAACCACATTAGTGAAACCTGCTAAAAACTGTAAAGGAACACATTGATTTTGAAAAAAAAAGTTATTTATATTTGTTTAAGTATATCAATATATATTTAAATATGATAGGAGGTTTAGACTATTCCACAGTCGGGCTGGACCAACTTGAAAATTTGCTTACTTGTTTTATTTTTGGTCTGCCTCTTGCTTTAAACCACTTTTAAATTCTCTTACAAGTGTTCGCCTCTTCAGTCCTGATAGTTTTTATTATGTTTTAAACCTATGATTTCTGGACTAAATACCTTTTAAATGTCCTAAAAAAATACCTGATATATGTCATATATACATATTATACATTATATATATGGATCATATATATTCAATGGAGTTGTCTTCAAATTTCCCCATTCATAAAAATATGTATTCTACAGACTACTTGAATTACATGTTACGTATAGGAGGGGGAAAAAAACAAAAAAAGAAAAGATACCACGACAAAATTAATAACCAAAATAATAAAGTTGAAAGTTCAAACGGTGAAAGCTCTTAAAACTTATAAAACTATTTCTAGGAATATATAAACTATAGTAGGGGAGCCCAAGCGGGGATTTTGCGCCTACTCGAGCACATCAGAAAATCATATGGGGAGAAACCTTGCAACCTGTAATGTATTTCTACCAAATATGCGTTGAGGGCAGCCCGTCAGATTAGTAAAAAAAAGTCGATGCTTCGAAATACTCGAGCGCGTCAGATTAAGAACAGGTAAGTTAAGTTCATCCATAAAAATGTATATTTCAATAATCTGACAATTTGAGCGTGGCATAAGAAAATGGGAGATTCACAAAGTTGTAGAAAAAACCGTAACCTCGAAATACTCGAGCTCGATTAAATTTTTGTATGCCCTAAACCTGAAAGGTGAGGGTAAATTAACTTTGTGCAAACGTTTGTAACGCATAGAACGACGCGAGTCCGGTATAGTAAAGTATATATATCCTTGATCAGCGTCACCACGTGAGTCGAGGCATCTATGTCCGTCCGTCCGTCCGTCTGTGTGTTGTCCGTAAACACAGGATAAGAAGAAGGAGTCGAGATAATTGAATGAAACACATGGTCACATGCACCCAAGGATCTGCACTATTGAATATTTTTGGAATCCGCCCACGGACACGCCTACCTCCCATACAACGCGAAAATTGAAAATTGCATAACTCAGCTCATAATACAACAATAAAATTTGATATGTATGTGTTTTATACAAACACAAAGATGTCTTAGAAAAATCGACGTCATCCGCTCACGGACACGCCCACCTCCCATACAACCCAAAAATTGAAAACGCAATAAATAAGCCTCTGTTTAACCTACAGAGCTAAAATTTGGCACATATGTTTTTTGTAACAAAACAAAGATGGTTTTGAAAAATGGACATCAGCCGCCCACGGACACGCCTACCTCCCATACAACGCGAAAATTTAAAATTGCATAACTCAGCTTATAATAAGCCTACAACAATAAAATTTGATATGTATGTGTTTTATACAAACACAAAGATGTCTTCGAAAAATGGACGTCATCCGCTCACGGACACGCCCACCTCCCATACAACCCAAAAATTGAAAATGCAATAACTAAGCGTCTGTTTAACCTACAGAGCTAAAATTTGGCACGTGTGTTTTTTTGACAAGACAAAGATGGTTTTGAAAAATGGACGTCATCCGCCAACGAACACGCCTACCTCCCATACAACCCAAAAAGTTTAAAACTCAATAAATAAGGTTATGTTTGTCATATAGAAATTATATTTGGTATGTATGTATTTTATACCAAAACTAAGGTGTGTTCCAAAATTGGGAGTAATCCGTCCATGAACACGCCCACCTCCCATAGCGAAAGCACAATAAAGGCATTAACTGTGAGCTACAGGAATAAAACTTGGTATGAGTAAATTTTTCATCAACATTTAAATGCATAAAAAGTATAGGCTTCATCCGCCCACGGAGACGATCATTTACAATAAAAATTTTTTGTTTTTGAAAAGTAGGTTTAAGGTATTTCATAGTCGGCCTTGACCGACTTTAGACTTTCTTTACTTGTTTTATTTTAAAGGGAATTCAATCAGAATTACGAAAAACATATAAACTGACGGTTTTCATGGGGCGATGTAGCTAAAACAGGCCTGAACATTCCATTACACAGTACATTTTCACATGTTCACTAAGTCTACCCATTGAATCAAAACTGAGCTAAAAGTGTTCTTATTCCAGATGATTTTGGGACCGTTCACTGAAATTTCAACGTAATTTAATATTCTTCATCAATTGCTCTACGAACTAAATCCAAATAAGCTTCAAATCAAGATCTTTGAGTAATATTTTTCGTAAAGTGGACTGATAAACATCAAAATATTATGAATGAAGTTGAATCCATACCATAGAATCTTCTTCAACACTCTGCTGAACGCTAGTGTCGTAACTAGGCTAGCTAGTGGTTGTTAGTACCTTGGTGCACAATGTTCCCTGATAAATTAAGTTTTGAAATGAAAAAGTTCTTTGAAATTGCTTTTCAAAAGTTTCTTTGATATTTGTTCAATAGCGCCAAATCTAATATGAGAACCCTCATGAAAAGAGGTTAGTTCCATTACACATGAAAAAGGGGAGAGGGCCTGCATGTACATAGTTTATCGAATGCTTAGAGATATTTACCTTTTTTAAAATAAGTATTAAAAAATCTTTTCTAATAAAAGTTTACTTAGATACACATAATTCTGCTTTGGTTTAATTCAGTTTAGTTGTATGCAGTTCCCCTAGACTGTACTACAGAAATCTCCGAAGACTGTGTTTAGTGATTACGTCTGTGTTGTTCGGGAGCATAACAAAATATTTCATTGAATAAATTTTTTACACATTGAATTATTTTTCGCAACTACAATAGAACTCAATTTCATTAAACAATTTCATTTTTGGGCTATGCAGTCTGATGACGATACTCATCATTCCCACTGTAGTTGAAGAAATTTTTGTAATAAACTATTTGTTGTTTATTGTTTTTTTTATAAGTTAAGAAAATTCTATTTCAATAACGAGATTGCAATTTGCCACTGCTGGGTTCCCGGAAGTTATTTAAAAATATTTTCAAAGCTCTAAAATAAATAAAATAACAGAAAAGTTGCTGAAGGTCTGAAGCTGTTTTTCTATTTGATTCCAAGTTAACTTAATTTTGTTTCAGACTGAATAGATCTATAATGATTACATAATCTGTGATATGATTGGACCAACAAAAATTAACTTTTTAATAATATCACCTTTTTATTATTATCAAAATCTTTTTTAGAGACATTTCATTTAGTATGGCTGCAATTCATTCTAATTCCATCATTCTATCTAATGCTTAGTCCTGCTTAACCTGTAGCTACTGACCCAAGGGGAAATTATCAAATCAGTCTAAGCTTTTTATGTACAGCATCAAAAAATATGAAAAAAATTTGAAGTAAACGATACCAACAGGGTGATCCAAATTAATTATTAAAAAACTTAGATGCAATTTAAAGCTTAAATCTTTGAAAAGCTTACAGTCTACTGTCCGCACTTAAGGCCAAAGACGGAAAAAATCGTAATTCCTGTCTGAGACAGAATTTTATACAAAGTTTAACACAAACACAAATACAAGCCAAACCATGCTTTTACCTTTAATAAGATACTATAACAAATCGGCTTCAGTTAATAGCATTTCTTAGCAAAAAAATTTTATAAAAAAAAACAACAAAAAGAAATGTAATCACATGTTGCTGATACGTTAAAAACAAGTTATACAAGAATAAAACAAAAACTAGCTTTAAAAGGATTAAAAAGAACACATCCTTCTTACAGAAGTTCCTTGAACTACAGTTACGAATGATAATAGTGATGATGATGATAGCAGGACTTTTTTTATGCAAGCAAAAAATATTCGTTAAAAGCCGTAATTCATAGCCAGCCTGACCTGAACAGAACAGGGCAAAGAACTTCTGCGTTAGGTTGAGCACTTTAAATACACAAACAAATGCAAAGCTGCAACATGACGTTCATTGATCCGTCGTCAGTTGCCTAAAAATGCCAAAATGTGGTCAGAAAATAAAACAAAAACCAAAAAAAAAAAACATGCTAAAATTTATTAGCAGGAATCCTTTTGATGAGCCTCGAATACGCTCATGCAACCAGCAACAACTGTTGGTTTGTATGTTTGTTTGGCTGGCTGGCGACATGTGCACGCATGCCCCATAAGATCACAATCGATCGATGAGCTGTCGTCCTCCGCCCGCTGTTACTCAGCGAACGCTGATGAGTTGCGAAGACCAGCGGTTTTTTTTTTAATTTTTTATTTTATTTTGCGTTCAGCCAACATGCTTCCGTTCAGACGTTGTGCCGTTTCTGCGTTCATTGCTGTTTTTTTTATAAGGCTCTTGTTTTTTTGCTAGCTTGCTATAAAAATCGCATGCTATAAATTTTTTGCAGCTTTACTGCTGTTGTTGTTTATTTATGTCGTCCGTCGTCTCTCTGGGCTTATTTATTTGGTTTTTTTTTATATCTGTTCCTTTTGCTCTCTTATTTATAGCTTCGCCTGCAAGCGGCTTTTTAGCTACGAGCTACGAGCAGCGTTGCCGTTTTTACTTCGATCGAAGTTTTTTACTTCACTTTTATGTCAAACACTTCCACACTTCCTCTTTTGTGGAAACACTTCGATTTTGAGTGATTAAAACTTTTTTTAGTTTTTGATTTTTTCACTTCATTTCACATTAAAAAATCAATAACATGGCATAACTGTTGGTGTAAAAGAATTCATAACTTGTACCTTCTCTCACAGAGTTTTGTATTGGATGAGAGAATTTTAATGATAGTGGCAACACTATGTTCGATTAAATACTTCTTGCAAAAGCGCGCGTTGTGAAGGTTGTTGAAATGTAAGTTTGTAAGAATTAATTACTTCGAGGAAGACTCTGATATTGCAAGTCGTATTGCAATATCAGAAACACGAATGACTGATTCAAATGTGATATATTTACAATTCTTGTCTTATGCACTGAGTGCTGTTAATTCACTTAATGTAGAATTTCAAACAGAATCGCTTAGTTTTCATGAGTTGTTAAAATCATTAAAATTGTATTTCAGAAGTATTGTTATTAATTTTATTGACATCTCTGCCGTAGAATTTGATATCATTTTTAAAAATGATCTCAATAATTTTAGAATTAAGCCTTTGTCTGATATATATATAGTGCCTAGAGCCCAGATAAAATTTAATTCCTATGATGTATCTGTAACAGATAAGAATGAAATTTTAAAAAGTTGTGTACATTTCTATTACATTCGTACACTAATTATGAAAAGAATCAATTTCAAATATCCAGTTTTGAGAACATTACAAATTTTGGATACAAGATCTTTAGCTAATAGTTTGGTTCCCCTCATAAAACTTTTTCCTAATCTCATCGAAGAAAAAGATATCGACTGTCTAGAAAAGGAATGGCGTCTTTTAATATTAAATGATTTTTTAGCTGAAAAAGATTTGAAGAGCTTTGGTTCTACGTTTTTAAATTAAAAAGTGCCTTAGAAGTCCTGATGTACCAAAAAATAAAAACTTTCGTAAGAGCGTTGCTAAGCTTACCGCACGGTGGTGCAACAACAGAAAAGGTATTTTCACAATTAAAACTAATTAAAAATACAACTACAAATAAGTTAAAATTTGGCACCGTAAATTCGATAATGCTAATAAAGGACCACTTTCTAAATGATAATTTTTTAAATTGGAATCCCTA
Source organism: Tetanocera ferruginea (assembly GCA_958299015.1). Taxonomy (NCBI): domain Eukaryota; kingdom Metazoa; phylum Arthropoda; class Insecta; order Diptera; family Sciomyzidae; genus Tetanocera; species Tetanocera ferruginea. The sequence continues at coordinate 114,109,420 of OY282644.1, read as the reverse complement.
AACGAATACTTTATCGAATGTTTGTTATAACAGTGATATTTACTTCAGAACCAAGAAATAGCTGCATAGAAAATAGAAATAGAAATTAGAAATAGATAATTTTTTAACATTGTTAATTTATACATATAAGTGATTGAAATGTATTTCAGTATTTTCTTATTGAACGCATATTTTCTTATTAAACTTTATTGATTGATTTTTATGAAAATATTTTTATTGATTTTTTTGTTATTAATTTTGAAATGTACCTGAATATGCTTAATAAACATTCATGTTAAAAACAAAATTAATTTATTTTAACACTTCGAAATCTCTGAAAATACTTCCATCTTGTAGCCTATTTTACTTCGTTTTAAAATTCTCGAACGGCAACACTGGCTACGAGCAGCTACAATCATCGTATTAAAAACGGAAGAATGTGTGAATGTGCCTTGCTAGGTTGTTCGACAAGTTTTCAGCGTTTTTATTCTTGGTTGCCACACATGCACACACAAAAACGACGATTAATGTTTGTGTCTGTATGTGTTTGTGTGGCGTATCTGTGTGACTGTGTTTCTGTACATTTGTTTCGTCATCGATCGTTGTTGGCAGTCGTACGTAGCCGCAAAAAGATCGTGGCTCAGTTATTTTTTATGTCGGTGTTTGTTTCGATTTTGAACATCTGCTCGCTTTCCTGTCTGCCGCGCGTCGCGTCTTCCTTTCTGATTCAAGCCCAAGCTATATTGAAAACGTTTTTATTTTATTGATCCATTTTTTAAACTCAATACCTACGTAGAGAAGAACGAATTTTTTTACAAAATTTGCTTGAAACCTTTGGAAATTTTGAGTTATTGCGTCAAATATTGTTAAGATTATTACAAAATTGATTAAATTATTTTTTTCTTCTTATAAATATAGAAGAGAACTTTTTTTAAGCATTGATGTAAAACTTTTTCAAATTTGTTAGAGTAAATAAAATTTATCGCATGCGATTTTTTGTGTGCAAATATTCTCAATGTTGGTTTTTTGCTGTACTTGAAGTCTACATATTGTTGTTTTAATAAAAAAAAAATTAAATAAATTTATGACATATACACCAGCTTAACATTTATTTGCCGTTCTGATTATGATTATATAATTAAAGATAAGATAGTATTATTTTTTCGTAGAATATAAGTTACGATAAGAATCTCGGAAACTGTCAAAAAATTGTAAACAGCTGCCTTCAGTTTTTAAAGTTTTTTTTGTGTAAAAAATTATATTCTACGTTCTAGTTTTTATATTGGAACTCTTGATGAATTTGATGCTCTTATTGAAGGCTCATTAAGGTGCTCGCAGGAAGTTATAATTTTATTGAAGTATTTTAAGAGAACTCAGCAATTGGAATTAACATTTATTTTATTAATTCTGTAAATCAGGGACCTCCTTTTTAATGTACGTGTGTTTTGTTTATTTTTACTTTGTTAACCAATAAGATTAAATACCGAATAAAGGCCAAAGTTTTGGACGTGAAGCATATAAAGCCACAGATTTTGACTTACGACTCTAGAACGGATAAGATTATTAAATAAAAGTCACATCGTGGCACAGTAAGTCATGAGTATTAAGCTCAAAATGAGTTGAGAAAAAATAATTTTGAAGAAAATTTGAACTTATAGTCGATCAGTGCTGCCAGGTGTCAGCAAAAATAAATCCCCATTTTTGCATACACAAAAAAATTTTCCCCGTTTCTTATTTTGAGTTTCCCCGTTTTTTTCCCCGTTTTTAAATCCTGATTAAATATTTGATCTTCAAGTGGTATTTAATAAGTTTATAACTTTTTATTCCCGGCTTCCATTACTTACCATACCTTATAATTTTATTAAGTTTTCAATGTTTCAGGACTGCCATAGGTCAAAGTTTTTAACAATTTCTGAAATAATATTCGTTATCAGAGACTCCAAAAACAGCTAAATAGCAATTTTGTTGGAAAACTATCATGTTATACAATTTTAACAATTCCAGAATTTTCGACTTCTGACTTCGAATTAGTTCTTAGCAAATAACAAAATACCAGAGTATTAAAATTTAAACCTATTTTTAAAAATTGGGATTGATTATTTTTTCTATAGTAAAGTATTAGTTACGTTCGAGAACACGCGGGAAATTGAGTCGGAAAGGAAATTATAGCATAGTATAATAAAGTTTTATCTAGTGTTTCACAAAGCTATTGATTTCATGTGTTTATAATACCTTAAGTTATCCTTCGAGTTACCCTTTTAGACTCGAACCCATTAGACGAAATTTTTAAATTTTTAAATTTTAAATTTTTCGATGGAATTTCCAATTTTCACATATATAGTCATAGTCATATTGGATTTAAGAAGTTCTGAATTTTTAACTTCTTAAATAGATCAAAAGCGAACCCAAAAATTCTAAAATGACTCAAAAAATTCCCTAGCAATGCTTTTTGAGCCGATTAGCAACATTTTTGGAACATTTATTTTGCGTTTAATCATTCAAATATTTCTAAATATTCAACTATTTCTTGAAATAAATTTTAAAATTTGCAAAAATAAGCTTATATCCGTGGAAAAGAAAATGTCCTTACGAGATATATAAGTACAAAAATTTGATTTTAAATAGGTACAAAACAAGCTTGAAAGGATAAACACTAGCTACGCTAACAAATTTAGAATAAAGTTGGGAAAAACAACCAGATGACAACAAAATCCCGTATCTTGGGCATCAATCTCAAGTCTACCATGCGTCATGTTACCCAACTTGAACAAACACACTATAGAGAAAAAAGACTGTTACCCATAACACCGTTTTCATATGATAACTAGCCGGATCGCCGACTTGGTAAGCTTGGGTGAGTAAAAAACATATGAAAAGCAATAAGATGAAACCCTGATAGCCCTTTCGAACAACTCTCTGTATTGGATTTTTCTAACACATTTTTTGTCCATTTTATGTTTCTCATTAAAAATTTGTAGCTAACTTAATGACCAAATTTTTTAATGCCGTAAATCGAGTTTTTTTACTTTCAAGTATCACAATATAATTTTCAATTTTTGTCAAGTTCTATACTGTACTAACGAATATGATACGAATATGATAAGAAATGAAAACTATATTTGACATCGATGTGATACTTGAAAGTAATACGTAAAAAAAAACTTTATAGGTTGTACCAAAACAATTGGCGATTTTAACGTGCATTTGATGAATTGAAAATTCAGTTTAGGGAAAATTTTATAAGAAGAGAAACAAAAAGTGGTTATTTCTCTTCGTTTTTCATCAACCTACTACCTTTTTCGCCCTATTTCAAATATATTGGAACAAGCTGTAATGCAACTTCCTAAAAAATTAAAGTTAAATATAATATTTTTTTTGCCATTCGAAAAATTAAGCATTGTGTTGATTCGAATGACAGTTATTATTTGTATTGGAGGTTGCAAAAATTGAGTAGGGCTGGTGAACATTTGTTTTAAATTTGCACAGGTTGAAACTGTCGGGAAATGCGTTCGCAGAGAGATTATTCCCCAATTTTCTGTGCGGGCCGTAGAACGAATTATCACTGTAATGCAAAGATATGTAAGGCACTATTATAGGAATGGGCTAGGTGAGCTGTCCGGCTGAACCTGGGAAAAACTCGAGCTGAAGAAGTAAGGTCTGCCTTGAACACTTTCCCAAGGTTACACCTGTATAAAAGGCTTAAGGATCCAACATTGCATCTATGACCAAGAGAGTTGATAGAGAATGAAACATTTTCATCCCGATCGAGATATATCACACAACATTGAATTCGGTTTAGAAGCTCTAAAAAATATCTTAAAGCCCCTGCCCAAATGTGCGATTTATTCTTCATTTTGGGCCTTATATGTATATGAGTTATAGATAGTGCGAAGATGAGTTAAACAGAAATATTTTTGCACTGTTTTGAGAAACCCAAGTGGCCAAGACACTTCTTTTGATAGTAAAAACATAGAAAATATGATTATTCCAGCGAAGGTCACATTGAATGGATATGCCCAGAACTTTAGGAGCGACTGATTCCGAAATACTTACACCATTCACCTTGAGCGGACACTCTATTCACCAAGGACAATATATACGCTGCTACTTAACAGGCAACACTGGGTCTTGCTTGTATTAAACTCTGATCTATTAGCAAGACCCCACTCAGAAATTTTTTGAAGGCATTAAGGAGTGTGTTTTGCCTCTTTCTCTCAACCTCTAAAGAGGTCGGGTGTTTTTCGAAGGAATAATGAATTGGACTATGAGTCAACGAGAGAAGATCTTTGATAAAAGCCAAAAAGAAAGTAAAAAGAGTTAAAAATTGAAAAAAAAATATTCCAGTTCAATTTTAATTTTATTTTTGGCTTTGCCGTTTTGTTCTTATTTCTTTTTAATTTATAGTATCTGCGGTGATTTTCTTATGGATCATTAATGTTTTTCTGCCTTTCTTTATATATCTGTTTTAAAAAAAGAGTTTGTAATATTATAAGCTACAAAAATCTTTGAGAAATGGTTATGAGTGGGTATTTGATACAGTTGAATATCAACTACTTTATAAATTTCATTTCAAGAACAAGACGATATGACAACATTTTTACATTTACCTCGAATATTGTTATGTTGCATTCGTCATTAACCTACAGACGGCCGGCTTCACCACTTTAGTGGCTCAAAATGTTTATATTCCCTGATGTACCTGAAAATATTCTCTGAGGGGTTTTTGGGGTCGCTGATTACGAATCCGTTGTCAGAATTTGAAAATCCCAAGATTTTCGGCCCAGTACTGAGCATGCGCAATAGGAAAATTGCTATCAGGATTGCTGAGATGAAATTTGTTCCTACCCTGACTACGAAGACTTCCTCTTAGCGTCGCCATCTTGGAATTTTGATATTCTGACAACGGATTCGTGATCAGCGACCCCGAAAACCCCCAGTAAGACATACAAATTCCCAAAAAACGAAAATAAAAATTTCGATGAAATTTTTTCTACCGTTGCATGATTCGAACATATCCGGTTACCATTGGGGGATGATTATATGAAAGTATCCCACCAAAGTAGGCATTTATCAACGAAAAAAAATCCCAGCCGCCAGCAGGTTAATGTGTCGTTACTGATAAATATCAAATCAATTTTGTGTGCATACTTTCAGGCTGACAATTTTTTCGTATAAGAGAACTGTAATAGCAAGAATGAACAGTTTGAGGGATATAAGGTGCGTAGCAGAACGCTTGTGTGGTGACTGTGGCATGCAGGTTAAGTGTGTGGCTTTGCATGCGAAAAGCCCGAGATCGACTCCCACTCGCGGCAAAGTTTTTTTCAGACAATGGCAAACCTCAGAGAGTAAATTATACCATGTAAAGCTTCTTGAGAACATGAACTTTAGCCGTTCGGAGTCGGCATAAAACATGTAGGTCCAGTTCTCGGTCAATTGTGTACAAACACTTAAAAGCACACACAACACATTTTGATCATAAGAAGCTCGATCAAAGTTCTTTCAAGGGCTGAAATGGCCAATTTGTTTTTTAGCAGGACACTTGTTTTTTATGTAATTTTTTTTAAAGTTAAACTCCAAAACTAAAACCTATTTTTATAAAATATCATATTTAAGCTATACTTTAGTTTAGGGTTATTTTTGTTTTTTTTTTTTTTTGAGAAAACTAAAAAATAAATATGCCATTGTTTGGTCGTTTTCTCTTCACGTACTTGTGTTGCGAGAGTTTCAACCACGGTTGCCACCTTTAGTGGAAAAATCCCATTTGTGGTAATTTTTAATTGCCTTGGGAATTTAAAATTACCATGGTATTTTTTAATTCAGTATGGTATTTTTTTATTCACGTGGTATTTTTTTTGGGAATTTTTAATATATTTTTTATAAATTAATTTTTTTTGGGAATTTTTAATGGTTTTAATTATTATTTAGTGAAAACTTGCCTTTTCAATCGTTTTTTAGAGTAAATATTTACATATGCATTTTTACCCCTGATTTAAAAATATATCCTTTTGAACGCATCCAAATTTTCAAAAATTTTCAAGATATGAAGTTGCCCACATTTTCGCGAGCTTCGACCAAGGTTCTAACGATAGCGTCGACGAACTGGTGAAAAATGAACTGTTGAGATTAAAAAACGTTACAGAGATAACGCCATCACTGAAAGTAGCAGGAGCTGTTTCGGATCAGGACACTTTTATCACCACGTCACATACAGCACCGCAGGTTGCGCTGCATGGTATACAGGATGCGCTATATGGCACTACTCTGAAAATGGTGCAGAGCATGATAGAATAACAAGGTAGGCGCATATTGGAGAGGAAGTGAGCTAGATGTCAAAATCAGCTGTACGAATTTGAGTTGTTCTAATTGTTGTTGTAGCCTTTTCGTTTGACATTTGACAAACTCACAGCATTATTTGTGTAAAAATAGACATTTGAGCAGCCATATTAATATGAGCCTACTTTCTTATTCTATCATGGTGCAGAGTACGTTTCAGGTTCCTCCCCAGGTGTCAGACTGGGATATCAGCGACAAAGACGGCGAAGACGATGAAAGTTTATTTGAGGTGCCAAACTTTAAGACGTAATAAATGTGTTAGCTTAATTTCTATGGCAATTGCTGTTTTTTTAATTCAACTTTCAATGCAATTATCTCGAAAAAAACACCAAAGTTTTAAATTTGTTTTATAAGTCTTGCTGTCGCTGGCTCTTCGACTTTTGTTTTCTACTCAAAGTTAAAAAAAATCAAACAACTTGAAAAAACCTGACTTCATCGTTCTCTGAATTTTGGTCAGAAATTTTGGGTGCAAGAAAAGAAATTGATGATGCATTTCTGTTCCCACGAATGAGAAAACTAATATCATATATTTCATGCCTTCCTCACTCTTCTGCAAATGTTGAACGCATTTTTTCACTCTAAATTTAAATAAAATTTCACTCAGTAATAGAACTTCGACGGATTTGGTCTCTGCTATTCTTCATGCCAAACGTTTATCACAAACAAAAAATTTTTATAAGGTTGATTATAATAAAAATCATGATTATGATTTGCTTACAAATGAAATGTATGATTTAAAAAAAAAAAAATATGAAAATATTTATATCTACACGCAATTTTAATGTTAATGAAACTTAATTTAATATTAATAAATATTTCTAATTATAAAACACAAAGAAAGTATTTAAAGTAATTTTGAAAATGTTAACTGTCTGTGGTAATAAATGTGGTAATTTTCAATGCATATGGGATTTTTTGAGGTATTTTTGAAATGCGTGGTATTTTTGTGGTAATTTTAAATGCTTGTGGGATTTTAAATGGAATTTTTTAATTGTGGTGGGATTTTTTTGTTAAATTTTTACCATGGGAATTTTTGTGGTAATTAATATTTGTTATTGTGGGAAAAAGGTAATTTTTGTGGGAATTGGAGGTGGCAACCGTGGTTTCAACTAACTCTATTTCTCTCTATTTTTCTCGTTGAACTAAAGCAAGGCTTGGTTATATATAACATTTATTATAACATTTGTATTTTTAGTCAGGACATGGAATGCAACATATCGTTGGATAGGTCTGAAAGAATACTATAATATCTACGTCTAGATGACATTTGACGTTAATGATACCAAAGAACACAAGTTAGTATTCTTTCAGACCTATTCAACGAAATGCTTTCCATCATCCAATTCCATGATTGGATAAAAAATACAAATGTTGTTACTAAAGTACGAAAAATACTTATTATTTTACTAAAAGACCATTTTGGCTGTTTTTCGGGACACCCAAAAACAATTTTTTTTTGTAGTTCTGAAACACTTTCAACGTAATCTTTCATTCTAGGCAGTGTATTTTTATATTAATTTTTTTTAACTATATAATGCAACCCATTCGAATTAATAGAGTAAACAATGAAGGAGCATGTGTTGAACAAAAATTTTAAAGGAAATAATTTTCCCATGACTAATTTTAAGCAGCGAGAGTGCTTTAAATGAAGAAATTTCTTTTTTAAATAAACTTAAATAAAATAAATTATACTGCTTTTAAATTTCAATTTGACTGAAAGGGTACTTTATAAATTTTTGTTCACACAGCATTAAAACAATCTTGTCATTAGTCAAGATTGTATTTATCTTCTTAAATAAGATGCCTACAACCAGAAATGCTGTTATCCAACGAGTCCTTTTAAACACGTAGCAAAACGACAGTCTGCAATGCAAACCTTAGCACTTGGCAACCGAACAAGAAAAAAGTAAAAAAAAACAACTGCGTGGCTAAACGCCTCAGTTCAGTTGTGAATGAACGGAAATGTGAAAATTATGATCATGAGAAGCGAAACAGAATGAAAACAGAAACAGTCATTAAACATTGTAGTTTACTTGCAAGCGAAGCGCGTCCTGTAGTCAGACAAAACAGGATCTGGCACTTCGATCTTCTGACTTTGCATTCCTGCAAGCAACACAACAGCACATTTTTGAGGTGATCGCGCTGATCAGCTTGAAGCCAGAGACGACCATTTTTAGTGCTAACGGTTGCATGCAGTTGCATGAGCTACAAGCCCTGGCCTGTCTGTCCGTTTAACCCGTTGTTTGTCTGCCCTGAACGACGCATCGTCTGCAATGCGTTGCCCATTAATTTGAGCTCGCGGCGCAACGTATCCGCCATTGTGCAACAGCTGTTGCCCAAAATGCGCGTTTGCCGCTGATTGGCGCTGCTGACAGTTTTATGGTAGTTTTTCTTTTCTTTCTTGGCTGGTCTTAAATAATGCTTATTTTGACAATCTTAACGATCTACACTTACCTTCTTTTCCGTTAGCTTCTCACAACGTCGCTGTTTGCAAATCTGATGACTTTTGTCGTTGCGACATGGCGCACATTCACCACAATTATCCTTGCGTTGACAGCCGATGCATTCGCCACAACGTTTACGCTTCTTCTTCGACTGCAGTAGTTGTTGTGAGGGCGAGCGATTGGGTGAGGACGAGGAGTAGGAAGAGAAAAAAAACTAATTAAACTAACAGTGCAAAGAAAGTGCGACGAATTTGCGTGGCGTTTGACTCACCTGCTTGTCGCCGTTGGTCGTATCATTGCTATCGCCCATGCCTAGAGCACTCATGGGACTCTTGAAATTCGCCGTGCTGGAGACGGCATCAACCTGGCCCGGATTACTGGGATCCACATCCATGGCACTGGATTCCATTGACTCGGCGCAGGATTCCAGCGAATTGGCACGATTTTTCCGTCGTTCTTTCTTGCGTGCATCCACACGCGCTATGGGCGAATTCAATGTTTCGATTTTGATCTTAATGGGCGTGGTCGTTGAGGGTGTGGGCGTATGTGGCTGCGTTGTATGCGGCGTATGCGATGATTGCGATTGTGTTGCAAGCGGCGTTAGAGGACCCGAACTGGTGGTTGTCGAGTGCGTTGAGTGAGGCGTATGATAGGCACCGTTGCTGGTGTCCATCATGGAGGAGGTGCTGCCGTCGTAAGAAGGTGTGGGCGTGTGCATGCCGAGCGTTGTAATATTGCTCTGGCCATGATTGAGATCGAACGGCGAATGGTTTGGTTGATTGCTTGACTCCTTCTTAATGAGTCCCTCCAGACTAGAACTGGTTGCTGTTGAAGTGATGGCGGTTGTTGCCGTCTGCACAGTGGGCGCTATTAAGGCGGAATGGCTGCCCAGAGTGGGTGGTGGCACTGAAGCCGCAGCACCATAACTGCCACCTAACGACTGATAGAGTGGCAAGTGATGATCCAATGTTGTGCCATAGGCGCTGGTAGTGCCAATGGGCAGATCGCGCGCCTGTAGGGCACTCGGTACTAGCGGATAAGCAGGGCGATGGTGCGCATGCGTGTTGACCGAGCTCAAAGGATGATGAAAAGCATTGCCGGTGGGCACAGCGGACGACAACGAACCGAATGGTGCGGAGGGTGGCGTAATGCTGGCCTGCAGGCTGCTGAGTTGGGTCAGCGGCGAACCGACGCTCATCATGCCTGGTGAACTGACGGCAATGCTGGCCGGCGACATGGCAACCGTTTGCAAAGACGATAGGCCCGGCGGCAAGCTGCTGTGAGGCAACGGCGTGCCATCTGGCATGAGTGGCTGATCATTGAAGCCATGGAATTGACTCTGGAAGGAGGGCAGCTTGGGAAAGGGCTCGAAGCCACCGCCACCAGTGCCGCCACCTCCCTTGGCGTCCTTGGTCTCCATTTCCCAAGGACGTGTATAGTTGTTGTTTTGACTGTTGGGGTTGCTGTTGTTGCTGTTGCTGTCGGACTGGGAGTTTAGGGAAGGATCATTTGACTGGTTGGATTGTTGCTGTTGCTGTGTGGTTGATTGTTGTTGAGTTGCTGGCTCTTGTTGGCGTGCATAGTAGTCCCAATGTTGCTGTTGCTGCTGCTGCTGCTGTTGTTGCTGCAAATATTGCTGCTGCTGTTGAAAGTGTTGCTGTTGTTGCTGCTGCTGCTGCTGCTGCTGTTGTTGTTGTTGTTGCGTATAAGCGTGTGAGTAATGCTGGCTCAAACTACTCAGGTGTGTCAGATGCGAATTATGCAGATTTGTTGTTGTTGCTGTTGCAGACGTTTCAACTGTTCCGCCGCTAGATGCAGCTACAATAGAAGACGCCATTTAAGAGAAGAGCAAACGACACTCGCATGGCTGAGAGTGACGCACACGGCTGCACGTGTACGGCGAAAGAGGAAAAAATTTGTTGATGAGCAGTAGATGAATTGATGTGTGTTGAGCAGTTGAATGATTAACGAATACTCGTTATGCGGTTTCTATTTTAGTACTTTTTATTATTAAATTTTTTAGAAGTTTCTTTGTGTATCCTTCGCTGGTTGAGTACTAGAATTTGTACACGGATTGTTTTTGTAATTCTTTTTTATTTTTGTACACTTGAAATTTCACTTTGAGGTAGTTTTTATACAACAACTTAGTTAATATTTTGGAAAAGTTTTTTTTGTAACCGGGTTTTTATATTTTTTATTTAAATTTTTGTTTTTATATTTTGTTAATATTTTGCACTATAAGCTTTTGTATTTGTAAATTGCTTTTGAAATTTGTGTTTGCTTTTTTGTTATTATTTATTTTTTTTTTTGTTTTAATGCTTAATTTTAGTTAAAATTTGTTTAGAAATATTTTGTGGTTAGCATATTTTGTGTGTGTGTTGGTATTAAAAATTTGTAAATTTGTCGTTTGAACACGAGTTAAAAATATTTTTTGTGGCTGTTTTTTGTTTTTATTTTTCTTTTTTGTTGTTTGCTTATTTAAAGTGCTGTTTAGAAAAATGTTTGTAATGCGCAACTGCTGGATATATATATTTGTATTTGTACTTTATTTGATTTGTAAGATATTCGCAAAAAATTTGTAAAATTTGTAAACGTTTGCTTATAATTTTTGTGTTTTTTTTTTTTCGTAATTATTTACAAAATTTGTTTTATTTATTAAAATTGTTGAATATTTATTATTTTCAATTTTATATTTTTTTTTTTAATTTAACACTAAAATTGCTTAATTTTAATTAATTTTTGGTTTGATTTCAGACTTTTTTTAAAAAAATTTTTTTTTTCTTAATTTTTGTTAAGCTTCTTTGTATGTTTATTTTATTTTGTTGTTTTTGTAGTTTTGTTGTTGTAGCGCTATTGTTGCTTTTTTGGAGTAAAAGTTAAAAATTTGTTTTTGTACTTGTTTTTTTGTGATATTTTGCTTGTAACTACTATTGGAATTGAGCAATTATAAAAATAATTTTTGTTTTTGTTTTTGTTTTTGTTTTCTTTTTCACACACACAACTAAATGGAATAAAATTTCTAAACTGCTACGTTAAAATTTGTATTTGTTTTATTTGTATTTTTAAATTGTAGTTGTAAATTGCTTAACAGTAATTTTAAGCACTAATTTTATTTTTAATTGTTTATTTTATTGTTTTGTTAATGATTAAATTTATTTTGCTTAAATTTAAAAATTGATTTTTGTCTTCCTTCGTTTGTTTGTTTTGCTTAAATTAATTATTTTTTATGCATTATTTTTTTTTGTTTTTGTTTTGTTATATATATTATTTTGTATTGCGAATTTTAGAAATTCACATTGAAATATTTTGACTTAAGTTAGTTTTTTTTTAAAATTAAATAAATTAAGTTTGTTTTAATTTTTAAATTAATTAATAAAGTACTTAAAGTAACGTTAAAATTAAATTTGGTTTATTTTGATTTTTGAAATTTCGTTATGAAATGATGTTGGTAACATAAAAATGGGTTGGGCAAGATTCGTTCGAATTTTTTAAATCCTTTGAAGCAACGTTATCTGCAAGAAAAAGAAAAAAACTTTTATTAGAAATATTAATTAGTGATAAGATAGTTTTAGAGAAGATGTAGTGTAAGAAAATATCTATGAAAGCACTCTAAGAAAAAAATTTTAATGATCGAGTAATAAGTTTAGATATATTTCAAAAAAAATTTTGAACCTCTGTTTTTACAAAAATAATAAAATTTTCAAGCAAAAAGTCGACTAACAGTGGATTGAGAGCACCAAAAGTGTGGATGAATCCACTGGATCTAAGGTTTGTGTGAAAAAAGTATTCTGCGGTTTTCTTTTTAAGCAGCTGATCACGAATTTAGCATAAAGAATTCAATATTCAAAATGGTGGATCCAATATGGCTACCCTATACATTTAAATATCTATTCTAATTATCATTAATTATTAATTATGATAATTAATGTATCAGTTCTAATATTTTCAGCTAGTATTCTATGGTACTTGATGAAGTTTAATACTTATCTAGAGTCAAACATTTTAAAAGATTATTTGAAATTTTTAAACTTTATCATTGGAAAATATTGTTTCTTTATTTCCAAATTAACTGCCACAACTTTTAAAAACTTTTAGCTTTTCTTAAAGCTCTTCAAATATGCATCAATTTCAGCTGTTTCGAACGTCAGTTAGAAACTTTACCCACACCCATAAATGACTGCCAGGCATTTCACTCAAATCTAGATCCACAGATCCCTAGCAAGCAGCGGCGTAGAATGCAACAAAACTTTTTTGGCATGTCAGTTCTATACAATTTTGGCTGAAATAGTAGAACAACAAGCAATACTTCGAATATAGTTGCAGGAGACTAACTGAATGCGCCATCTTGATTTTGAGCTCATGGCACGGTAAAATAATTCGCAAGCGCGGTATTCGATATACAAAAAAAAAAAAAAAACAAAAAAACTTTAACGTACTTGATACGTTATTTGTTGATGTTGTTGTAGTTTTTGTGCACCATCCATCCAGAACTGCACTTGAGTCATGAACAACGCTAACGATAACAGCAACAACAATAATAGCAAGAATATCAGCACCACCACCACCCCAACCACGCGCACTCAGGTTCATAAGCTCTTGGGAAAAAAAAGTTGCAAGGCTATCAAATGGTTAGGATGACAGGCAGGAAAGAGGTAGTAGGTATACAACGTGTACCTGCCTTGCTGCCCGACTTATTTAACGACTCTACTGCTGTGCTGTTATTGTTGTTGTTGTTGTTGTTGTTGTTGCAGAGAGTCACCTAGTTATTTGCTGCATTGTCATGTGTGTTGTACCTTAGGTACCGCGTAACCGGTACATAGGGGGACCTACTGCCACTTCATAATATATATTTATTTATAAATTCTCTTGTGTTTTTTTTTTATTTTTTTTTTTCCATTCTTTGCTTAAAACGTGGTTTGCAATTCATAAAATTGCGAATACTTTTTTTGCTTTCAATTGCGTGCATTGTTCGTTGTTATTTATATAAAAATTGTGTTTTTTTTCTGCATACTTTTTTTCTTATCTGCCAATAGCGACGGTAACGCGCTGTCCAATTTTTATTTCGGTGGTACACATTCAGTTTTTATTTACATATAATAAAAATAACGTTATGAAACAAAAAATAACAAACTTTTTTAATGATTCTTGCAAAGATTATAGTTTCAAACATAATCTCAATATTTTGCAATAATATTGGAGAATTTTAATTTCTGAAATATTCAATACTTGCTTGCATCAAATGGGTATCAAATGGAATGCACCAAAGTCACTATAACAAAGGCTGTTGTAAAATACAGGAACTGAACCGGAATTTGGTGGGTCATTTATAATATATTTTCGTAACGAAAATTAATAATACAAAATGCTAGTAACAAAATATGTAGTGCTGATCATGATGCGAGCAAATAATTATAACGGTTACGGGAGATCGCAAACGCCCGGACGTTCCCCTAGGAAGCAAGAAGATAAAAACCAAGACCATGAAATGTCATTAGGTTTAAATCCTTGACTAACATATCTCTACAACAATAACCAAACATACAAAATTTGTAAAATAAAAATTAGAATTTTTTATTTTCACAACTTTTAATTGAAAAAATAAGGTTTTTTGAAGTGAAACTTCTTTGGCGGCGAGTGAAATTTCAAGGTCATTTTTCGTGACGCTAGGCTAACGTTTTCAATTCATATGAAAATTTAAAAAAAAATTATTGCCGCTGCCGAGAATTGAACCCCGAACAGCGTTGCTTAAGAGACGGCATCTATACGTTTACACCACGTAGGCACTTGATAAACAGCCAAACAAAATATAATTAAAACTGAACGCGTAACATACTGAAAATAACATAATTAACATTAACATTACATTATTAACATAACCGTAACATTAATTTTCATCCTACAAGTATGCACGGAAAAAAAATAGAAAAATAGCTAAAACAGGAGCAGAACGCGTTCCTGAATATAGAGAGCGAATTAGAGCTCTTAAGAATACAGCCGCAGCTGGGTCTGCAACTAATGATGAAGGTAAGGTGATTGCAACAACGGCTGAGTTTCAAAATGCATTTTTAGGAAACATCAGTGTATTTTTGTGAATCTACAAAGAACCAATCCCCAAAAAACACACTGATGCATTTCAACAAAATTTTAAAGCCAACCAAGTTGATGCACTCAACAATCAATGTTCGTTAATTTATGAGGCCCTCTATCAACATAGCAATGATTATGATCAGGAAGCAGGAGGTAATAATGAACAAAATTTGCGGAGGCTCCTTGAAAGAGTACTATGCAAATGCAATCCAGCATTCAAAAAGTAACAATGTTGAGAAGACATTCGAAAGCAACTAAAACACCAACTGAACTAAAACAATTAACGAAAATAACTGTTATTTTACAATTTTCAAATGAAAATAAATTGTCGAAAGACTTTTTCAAATAAACCATTATGTTACAAATGTCCTCAGCCTCACGAATATTAAGTCGCTTTTACATTTGAAACTGACTCTTAAAAAGTTAATTTCTTGTCTAGTATATTTCGAGGAAAAATAAAGGTTACTTTTGACTTTTATTTTATCGGTCAAAAATAGCAGTTATTTTGTGACTTTAATTTTTTCGGTCAAAAATATCAATCAATTTGCGTTTTCTTAAAGGCAGATTGAACTGTTGACACCATGTGTAAAATGTCTCACCGATGAGATGAAAATAATAACATCAAAATTTTTTTATCGGTAAAATGACTTGAACAAATATAAATTACCAGATATTTTTGACCGAAAAATAAACGGCAGAAAATAACTGTTAATTTTTGCCCAAAAAAACTATAAGGCACAAAAAACTGTTATTTTTGTCGGAAAAATGTTAAGATATGTTAAGTAAATATGTGACACTTTCGACAAAAACCATATTCGGTACAGTCCCTGGATGCAAATATTGAATCAACAAATTATTATTCCATTTCGTATTGATTGAATTTCTTTTCAGATACTTTTTCTCTCTATTTCACACTAAAATCTCTCTTATTTCTTACTGTTAAAGAAGTTTCACTTCTGCCACGTGTACCATGCTACACGCGAGTTTTTTTTATTTTTTAAAAAAATCTACTTAAATCGCAATTTTTTCGACAAAACACATTTGTTTTAGTATTTTTTATGACGTAGTTGTTTTCTTTGAACAATTTCCTTTATTTCCCGCCACACATTGTAATTTACTCAGAACAGTTTACTTTCGTAAAAAATCGCTGTGTTTCTTAATGCAAGAACAGCGACTTTATTTATTTTTATTGCAAAAAATAGTAAAACAGAAAAATCTATTTTTTACAAAAATAAGCTGCTCTTAAGGTGGTAGGTTTTAAACTTTTACACTGTTTCGACTATCACAGTCATCTCAAAGTAATCTAAGAGGAAAATTATTAAAATGTGACTTAAAAGTAGACATGTGTTCATGATTAAAGTAGGAATATGGAGGCTTCCTACTTTGATGATTCTGTATTGGAATAAAAGCATAGAAATTCATTGTCTTGTTGGTCGAGCGTGTTGAACTTTGAATTTTTAGACCTGATGAAACAAATTTCTTATTTATTTTTATAACAAATGTCAACGTAAATTCTTGCAGAAGTTTTGCATTAAAGAAAAAGAATTAAAAAATTTCTGTTTTTTCCAAATTGTCTGACACTTTTTGAGATGAGCAGTTCTTAAAAATGTTTTTCTACAATAAATTATCGATACGAACCAGGGACCGTAATTATTATGAGCAATATCAAAAAAAAAATTAAGAAATAATTATTATTTTAAGATTTTTTTTTTGCTACATCAAAAATAAAAATAATTTATTTGATTTTAACTTTTTTCCTCAAATAAAAAAATTCTTTTTGATTTTTATTCTTTGGAGCCAAAAATAAAAATCGAAATTTGAGATTTTTGATTGATTGAAAATATAAAAATCCAAAATGATTTTTTGCTTATGTAAGTTAAAAGTAGAAAACCTTAAAGTTTTATTTAAGGTCTTCCGGGAGTTTTCCGCAGAAAAACAAATGATATTTTTAAAAATTTATTTTTGAAGCTGCATTTTATGTCAGACCAACATTTATGCTAACATTATTAAAGTATAACTATTCAAGATATATTCCTGACATTTTGGTCCAAAAATATTCATCGATAAGGTAGAAAAGTGCAAAGCGGTGAAAGACCTTAAATTTGCAGTGAGCAAGATATCTGGAGACTGGAACATAAAAAAAAATTTTTTCGGCTTAGCCAAAAGTTCTTCGAGGTTTAATCGTAGTAAGAATATTTTCATTTTTTGTATACAAAATTGAGGTCATTTTCAGTTAAAAACCAAAAAACCTGTATACAGAAAAAATCTAACGATTAAACGACCCTTACTGAGTCATTGAGTAAGTGTGAAAAATTTTATAGCAATCGAGTAGGTTTTGAGCAATCTTGCTCAAAGCAAATTTAAGGTTTTTCCCGCATTATTTTTTTCTACCTTATCGATGAATATTTTTGAACCAAAATGTCAGGAATAAATTTTGAATAGTTATACCTTAATAATGTTTAAAAAATTTTCGTTTAAAATAAAATACAGCTTTAAAAATAAATTTTACTATGTATAATTTTTTCTTCAAAAAACTCCCGGAGGCCCTTAAAAAATAAAAATCAGAAAACGATTTTGATATCTGAGCAAAAAATAAAAATAATGTTTTGTATATATTTTTTTTGTCAGAGTAAAAATAATAAATTTTTATTATTTCGCTCAGAAATAAAATCAGTTTTTGATTTTTTTTTTTGTACAGATATATAAATCATTTGCTTTTAAGGTTTTTTGTTCAGGAATAAAAATCGACTTAAACATCTTCTGTTTTTACAAGACATTCCTAACAATTTTGGCGAAGACAATATCGATGGTTAAGCTCACTAAAGTGATAAGTGACCTTTTGACAAAGATAGGTTTACTGCATTTTCCAAATCATCAATATAATATCCAAAACAAAAAAACAAAAAACAAATTGGCCATTTCAGCCCTTGAAAGGACTTTGACCGAGCTTCTTATGATCAATTATGTTGTGTGTGTTATTAAATGTTTGCACACAATTGACCGAGAACTGGACCTACATGTTTTATGCCGACTCCGAACGGCTAAAGTTCATGTTCTCAAGAAACTTTACATGGCATTATTTACTCTCTGAGGTTTGCCATGTGGTAACCGATCAGAAAAATTTTTTATTGAAAAAACTTTTCGCCGCGGCTGGGGATCGAACCCGGGCTCCAAGCATGCTAAGCCACACACTTAACCTGCATGCCACGGTCACCATATAATATCCACCTTGTGTAAATTTCATGAAAATTCATAACCAATCGATGCTACTCAGTATACAGTTGAAATTAGTGTTTTGTACTGAAATGTATTGAAATTTAAAAAATCTACGTTTCTGAACATTTAAAATTTTTCACTTATCACTTTTGTGCGCTTAACCATCGATATGTAACAATGATTTTTGTATATGATAAAAAAAATAATTTGGAAACAAAAAAATAAAAATTAAAAACTGATTTTTTGTTTGTATGAGCAAAAAAAAAAAAAAAACCAGGGACCGAAAATAACTGTTATTTTAAAATTTTCGAATAAAAAAGACACAATGAAAAAATTGTCGAAGGAAATTTTCAAATATACCATTATGATACAAATGGCCTCAGCTTCACGAATATTTAGAGCCTTTTAAATTTTCGACTGATTCTATAAAAGTTAAAAATTAACAGTTATTTTTTGCCTTTTATCAGACAAAAATAACGGTTACCATTGACTTTTATTTTATCGGTCAAAAATAACAGTTATTTTGTGACTTTTATTTTTTCGGTCAAAAATATCAGGCAATCTGTGTTTTTTAAAAGGCCGCTTGTCCGATTAAGAAACTATTGATACCATATGTAAAACGTGATCACCGATGAGACCAAACTAATGGTATCGATAGTTTTTTAGTCAGTAAAATGGCCTTTGAAAAAACACAAATTGCCTGATATTTTTGACCGAAAAAATAAAAGGCAAAAAATAACTGTTATTTTTGACCGATAAAATAAAAGTGCAAAGTAACTGTTATGTTTGCCCGAAAAAATATTAGGCACAAAATAACTTTTATTTTTGTCGGAAAACAAAAATAAAGTTAAAAAATAACAGTTAATATTTGACTTTTTTGATAAAAACCATAACCGGTACGGTCCCTGAAAAAAACTCAAAAATAATCAGAATTAAAACTGAGAAAAATAATTAAAAGCAAAAAAGAATTTTTATTTTTGAGAAAAATTATTTTTATTTCAGAGCAAAAAAATAAAAGTCAATTTATAATTATTGTTTTTAATGTTAATGTTTATAATGTTTAACAAATTCCAACAATTCTGTATGATCAAAAGTTTATTCTGACATTTGAAACTAACTATTTTATTCATGAAAATTTGAAAAATAATCATTATTTTCTGTCCCTACTCCCAACATCTCAGTGAAAGTGTGCTAGACTAGCATTCGTGGGTTCGTCTCCTGATTGTGCATATATAAATATTTTTTTTTTTAATTATTGAAATTTTCATTCTATGCCTCATTTGCTGCTAAGACTGAAATAACTTTCGAAATAAGTGTACGCTTGCTTCTCAAAATCCAAAATGTCTTATATATAATATTATATTTCTATTTAAAAAAAAAAACCTACACTGAGGGAAATATGTGTTAAAACTAAATGAAATTGTGTTAATATCAAATGAATTTGTGTTTGAAATAGAGCTTGAAACAATTTCATTAAAGTTAAACACAAATGTTTTAAAAGTTTCATTTAAAACAAAAGTTTTTGTTTTTAAACATTGTTTTTAAATGTAAAAACAAATTTAAAACAAAAATTTTAATATTTAAAACAAATGTTTTAAGCTTGATGTCTTCGATACCAGTTTTTCATTTTTTCTGCGTTTTCGACACGAGATTCGTATTCAGCGACCCCTGGGACCCTCCGAATACCAAATTTCAACTCCACTCGATGAAGTTTGACTTCTTAATATTGAAAAAAATTAATTAGTGATTATTTTATCGTTTATGTTCGTTACTTGCAAAACCAAAATTTCAAAAACTGTCATATTTTTCAGATAGTTATTTTTTTGTTTTTTCAAAGACATAAGAAAAATTAAAAAAAAGGAAGGAGTTGATAGTTGAAATTTAAACACGTTTGTTTTAAATTTTGTTTTGTAGAAACGCAAATGCTTTTAATTTCTATTTTAAAATTTTTTGTTTAATTTTAAAGTATGTTTTTTTTCTCAGTGTAATTATTTATTTCAATTGTGCGCGTTTATTTTCATTTTTCACATTTTAGTTTATAATTCTTAAAAAAACATATTCTTTAAGAATTTTATAGATCACGACCTATGAAAACATGATAAAAATTATGTCTTTGCGCATATAATAGACAACTGCTTTCAAAAAAACTTTCATCACGCCTTCTATGGTTTAATAACAACAAAATGTTGGAACCTAGATGAACACGTGATAAAGAAGTAAACAAAAAAGTGCAACAACAAAACAATTTTTGATAAACTGCTTTGATAAAGTGAAAAGTGCCTGGGTAATTCCTTTTTGGTTTTGCGGCAGTTTCACTTATTAGCTTCTCAAAATTAGTGGACTGCATGAACCAACAGAGACTACTGATGAGTCGGTAATAATAATTTATTGTTGTAGCAAACCTGTTACTTCATTAATTATTTGGCATAAAGCTTAAAATATAAATTTTAAAAAATATTTTTTTTTTCAGAATTATAAACTAAAATTAACAAATTAAAATGCCACAATTTGATAACTCAAATAAAATATGACTATTTTTTTCTTAAGCTTTTGTCTAAAAGTCAAAACTCAATAAAACAATTTTTAAAACAAAATTGATAACGCAGCATTTTTTATTTATCTATCTGAAATATGTAGGTATTTGAAATAAAAACAATGTTTTCAAACAGCTTTAAAAACTCAGTTTTAGACGTCTTTTTCATGTTTGGAATCAATGTGTGGAACCAATCTCAACAAATTTAAGAATTCATTCGATTAATGCATAGGTTTTCGTAAAGGACTTATCAATTGATATCCAAAATCTTGCGAATTAACATAAAGTCGCTACTTAACTTTGACAAACCAACACAAATTGAAGCATTTGAAGCCAAAGTTATTCGAAAAATGCTCTCTCAGATGACATTTTCAGATCAATCCGTGGTAGATAACTTTACATTGTATAAATTAACAACATAATAACAAGGATGAAATAACGTCGGTCATATTCTTATAAGACGTAAATCAAAATAATCGAATCGAGGCGAAAAAAAAAACTATTATTATATGTATGATGTTCATAATTATAATGTATTGTTTCAAACGTTCTACTTGCTTTATGTCACACAACATTAAAAACTAAATAAGGACATATGTAGATGTAGATTAAGTCAATCAATCTACCCAAATCGCTAATAACTGTTATATTCCCAAATTTTGACCTACGTCCAAGCCGACGATAAGGTAGGTACCCTTGGCCAGGTATCCTAGATAAGATAACTCTGATCTAGCGGCGGGAATTTAGCGGGATACAAAAATTAATAACTTTATTGATGCAATTCCAGATAATTCCCGCCCCTTCCAGAATCCAAGAACTTTTCACGATTTTAATAGCCATCAGATATAAACAATTAAAAACTGGAAATTAGATCAAAAACGCACCATTGCCGTTCAGAGGATTAAGACAACAAATTGGCTGAGTTAAAATTTTGTCATCTTTACGTCTCATCTTTATGAATTCTCTTACGGAATTCCGCTAAAATGAAAAATATTTTGTTTTCTGGGAAAGGAATTGTACCTGTGACATTAAAACAAAACTTATTTAAATTATAAGAACTGCATTAATTGCAAAGAAAGTCAGTTTCAGAAAATTACTGCCATAGTGGATGGCTTGAAAACAAACTTCATTGCAAGCTAAAAAAACCAAAAAAAAAAAAAAAAAAAATTCTTAAGGAGCAATTGTGAGCAGTTGTGAGCTTTAGAAAGTATTTTTTTATATTGTTTTTTTTAATTTTTTTATATTTTTTCTATATCATTGAAAGGATAGTAACAAGAAACAGTCGCTGCCGGTTGTTGACTTATTTCGTTTTTTTTTTTTTTTTTTTGTCATATTTTTTCATTTTCATTTTCAATTTTGTTTTTATTTTTTTTTTCTTTTCTATTTGGAAACTGTGAGAGTGTGAATATATGTGTGTTTTTATTTGTAGTATATTTTGTTTTGAGACAATTTTTGTTTATTTTAAACAACTTTTCACATTTTTTTTTTTGTTTTTTTGTGCTGTTTATGTCGTTTGCTAAATTTTGCCGGCAACACTTTAACATAAATTTGGCGTTGTCGTTCTTGTTGTTGTGATTAATTTTTTTTTTTTTTCCTTATTTTTCTGCCTTTACTTTTGTACTTTTATTTCGCGCTGTGGCAAACTCTTGAAACTTCTTCGCAAGAATGGTTATTTTTTTTGCGTTTACCGCTGGTGCTGCTGCTTGCGACTTTTCTTAGCAACAAACCTATGTTTAAGTGTTTGTGTGTGTGTGTGTGTGCGTCGCTGTCTTCTTTTACAAGGACTTTTGAACACATAATTATTGTCTGTCATACCAGCAGGGACGCGCAGAGGCGTGTGCTTGCAAAACAGGGACTCTAGCAAGTATGTGTTGAAGGCACAGGTGTACCTCGTCGTTTTTTTGGTATTTTTTTTTATTATTTTTTTTCTGTTGAGTCGTTTTTGCTGTTGCCACTTTAATGCTGTTGTTGTTGGCGATCTTGTTGTTGTAGTTGTTTTACTGACTATATTGTTCACAATTTGAATGTACTTAAAAATATGTTGCAGCGTCTTTTTTTTCATTATTTTGTATATTCTTGACTAGAAGTTTTTTGTTGTTGTTGCTGATATTTTTATACCCTAAACCTGAAAGGTCAGGCTATATTAACTTTGTGCAAACGTTTGTAACGCATAGAACGAACCTAGTCCGGTATAGAAAAGTATATATATTCTTGATCAGTGTCACCACGTGAGTCGAGCTATCCATGTCCGTCCGTCCGTCCGTCCGTCCGTCCGTCAGTGTGTTGTCAGTATACACAGGATAAGAAGAAGGAGTTGAGATAATTGAATGAAACTTGGTACACATGGTCACATGAACCCAAGGATCTGCACTATTGAATATTTTTAGAATCCGCCCACGGACACGCCTACCTCCCGTACAACGCAAAAATTTAGAACTGCATAACTCAGCTTATAATTAGCCTACAACAATAAAATTTGGTATGTATGTGTTTTATATCAACACAAAGATGTCTTTGAAAAATGGACGTCAACCGCTTACAGACACGCTCACCTCCCATACAACCCAAAAATTGAAAACGCAATAAATAAGCCTCTGTTTAACCTACAGAGCTAAAATTTGGCACATATATTTTTTGTAACAAAACAAAGATGGTTTTGAAAAGTGGACATCATCCGCCCACGGACACGCCTACCTCCCATACAACGCGAAAATTGAAAACTGCATAACTCAGCTCATAATTAGCCAACTACAATAAAATTTGATTTGTATGTGTTTTATGCAAACACAAAGATGTCTTCGAAAAATGGACGTCATCCGCTAACGGACACGCCCACCTCCCATACAACCCAAAAATTGAAAACGCAATAAATAAGCCTCTGTTAAACCTACAGAACTAAAATTTAGCTCGTATGTTTTTTATGACAAGACAAAGATGTTTTTGAAAAATGGACGTAATCCGCCTACGGACACGCCTACCTCCCATACAACCCAAAAAGTTTTAAACTCAATAAATAAGGTTATGTTTGTCATAGAGAAATTGAATTTGGTATGCATGTATTTTATACCAAAACTAAGGTGTGTTCAAAAATTGGAAGTAATCCGTCCATGAATCCGCCCATCTCCCATAGCGAAGGCACAATAAAGGCATTAACTGTGAGCTACAGGAATAAAACTTGGTATGTGTAAATTTTTCATCAACATTTAAATGCATATTAAATATATGCTTCATCCGCCCTTGGAGACGCCCATTTACAATAAAAATTTTTTGTTTTTGAAAAGTGGGTTTAGGGTATTTCAAAGTCGGCCTAGACCGAGTTTAGACTTTCTTTACTTGTTTTGTATTTAGCTGCTACCGTACTTTACCAGCAATATTTAGTTGCTGTCTTTATTTATTTATTTTTTTTTTGTTGTAACTGAAATGTTATAAATTCTCAATGTAGTCTTTTTTTTTTTTTTTGTTTTTCTGGTTTTTTTTTTTGTTTTTGTTGTAACAAGCCGCTCAAGGGTTGCAGTCAACTTTGATGACTTGAGTTCAACTTAAATTCAATAAATTTCCATGTAATCTACTACTTTTTAACTAAATAACCGAAACAGTTAAAGTTTTCGAAAGCATTTTAGGAAATGTTCACATTTTATAGCGTAGAATTTATACTAAAACGTAATCATTTATATTTGCAATAATATCTTTTGTAAAATTTATCTTAAGATCGTCAAATTTTGTTTTGAAAATATTGTTTAAAAATACTTCAGTTTTCATGTATATCCCAGCAAACATTATGAGTCTTAAAGACTCTTAGGACTCTTTTGTCATATTGTGCTCAAACAAGACTATTTTATGAGTATATTTTTGTAACTTATGGTTTCCAAAATATGATTTATTATAATGACTGTTTTATGTCTCGTCTTGGACTCATAATAAAGACAGCTTGTCGACTCATATTTAATACTCTTTTAAGACTCTTGCAAAGAATTCTTTAAAGACGTATAATTAAGACTCTTTTAGAACTCATGCAAACTATTATTTTTGAAGAATCGCACTTAAGATTCTTTGAAGAATTATAATTAATTTATTTTTAAGACTCCTATAAAGGAATTTTAAAAGATTTATAAGGGCATACAGATCTGAGGGAAACAAATGGCTCTTATAAGAATCCGAAATATATGTCCTATCAAAGTAAAAATTATGAAAGTTTCCGGAGTCTTATAAGAGTTATATTTTAAAATTATTTTATGATTCTTATAATTCAAAAACAAAAAGATTTTCAGAGTCATCATTTTATATGATTTATTCGAATTATTTAACCATAATACAGTGGTGGAGCTCCAGTATAACGAAAGATATAATGTACAGGGTCGTGCGGTATTTCGAAAAGTTCAGTAAATCGATAACACATTTTTCATGTTTTTTATCATATGAAAAAGTGAATTCATTCGCCAGTCATATTATTACACGTATATTAGTTTAAACGAACATAAGTATACATTAAAAGAATAACAATACATATGAATTTATGTCATGACAAATCCAAAATCGAACGAAGCATGCTTAAAAAAGCAAGTTGTTCGTTAAATAGTATGCTTACAATTTCAAATGCTCGTTAAATGAACGCAACCAAAGGGGGATTTCGGGGTTTAAACCCCCCACCACCCAAAAAAATTATTATAGTACCAAGCAAAAACGCATTCAATCAAAGTAAGTCACATGAAAAGCAATCACACGTTATGAAATGAGTATAAAAACCCAAATGTATATTTCAAATCGATTCTGGTTGATGCATAATCTACTAAAATATTCATATTTTATTCCTTCAAACTGCACATTAAGCTGGATCGATTACACTGCGCAATGGACGTTCTGGTGCCGGAGGTTTTTCAGCTGATTATAGACAAATTGGGTTTCCGAATATCAAATATGGACTTCGGTTTCCTCCATCAGCTCGAATTTTTGAGTTATAGGAAAAAACATGAAAATCAGTTCTTTTTTTGAAAAATTTGCTATATCTTTTATATTGATCTACCGATTTGTATTACTATGGCTAATTTCAATGAAGAAATTATTGACCTTTCAATTTTTTTGCATTCAATAAAAATATCTTTGGCAGTTTCGAAGATATCGACGTTCAAAGTTTCACAAAGAAAAAATTTCACAATTTTAAAAATCTGTATCTTTGATATTTTCAATTATTATTAGTTTATTTTTATTATCTTGCATATTTTCAAAGAAATTGAAAAAACAAACATTTTTTACATGCAATTTTATTAAAATTCATTACTTTTATTTAAAACTATTTTCTACTTTCGAACTTTTTTAAGTGAATTTTAAAAAAATTTAATGAAATGCATGTGAATATCATAAAAATACATATTTTATAGGTGTTTAAAAGTAACATCTTCTCGAAAATGACAAAATATCGATTATTGGGGTCTCAAAAGAGTTTGTTTGTAAAGACAAAAACTTTCAAAATTTCGTTTTTCGCATGTACCGTGGAAGTCTTTAGTTTTTTGCTTATCTCGGGTATTCATTCTGAAAAAAAAAAGCTTTATGCTTGCCAGCTATATGCCATGCCAGAAAAGGGGGTTCAGAAGAACCAAAACTGCTCCATCAAGATTTCTCTGAACCCAAAAAAAAATTATGTAGAAACTGCTTTAAAGAGTCCCTCTAAGTCCCTTTTAAGTCAGTGTTCGGTGAAATTTTTTAAATATCTATAACCTTAAATCTGCACATTTTAGTTTATAATGAAGTCATTTGATTCATTAAACAACTAATTATGACTGACTTCCGAAACTGCAGAAAAAATTCACAATTTCTAATTTTCCCTCGTATTTTCCCGAATCTGTTTCATCAAAATTTCTTTAAAATATTAAATATTATCCGATTTTAATGAATTAGGGCTTATTAGGTAAAAAGGTGTTGGTTTAATTTTTCTTCTGTTCACCCGTTGATGTCCAATGACATATCGCACACGATCTTCAAAAGTGACACAACTCAAAATTTTAAAATTTTCAGCAGAGGCAAAAAACTAATTCTTTTTCAAGCAACCTCATACAAAAGAAGGATACAAAATGATATTTTAAAAATTAAAGAGCAATCAGATTAAAACAAAATTTTAACAGTCGATGGAGATGTTCATTACAAATTGGTTTATATTAAAAAGTCAAAAGTGAAAAATTTTGAGTTGTGTCACTTTTGAAGAGGGTGTGCGATATTATAGTTATACGTTATAACTTATACCAATGAGCAAATGCTGACTTAAATCGAAATAATATCTTTTTAACGATAGGTCTTTACTACACTTTTCCAAGGAGCCCCCCATTAGTTTAAATCGGATATTATTTGCGAAGTTTTGAAGGATTTTCATGAAACTGATTTTGGAAATCCAATGGAAGAATATGAATAGGAAGGTAAAAGCCAATATTAATTTCATCGGCTATTTTGGAGGCGAGGGACTCAAACGATTTTAGCTTTTTTTACTTTCAGAATTGAGCATAATTAGTACTCACCAAAGAACGAATTTTAAGGCTAGTGCCAGCTAATTGGGTATTTTTATAACGAAGTGAAGTATGGATGAAAAATTTTCACTCTGGGGAGAAAAAATTGTATTTTTGCTGTCAACTGCCGAACAGGAAAAAAAAATCCATAAAATGCCGTACAACTGGCGCTTGCAAAATACTTTGGCCGTACAAAACCCAAACAACGCTGAAGAAAGTTTATTTTATTACGACCGCTACCACCTTCTGTACGGACAAAATGTCCTGGCCATGACCGTTTTAAACTTTTTTTTTGAAAAAACAAATATGTTGCTGGCCATGCCTTGGAAAAAGTTTGAAAAAGGAACCATTAGTACAAAAAACGAATGCACTAACCGCTAAAATACAACCGCTATAATTACGTAAAATCGTTTTTATATATAAATTCTACATTTTATAAAACCACCCCCAAAAAAAATTCCTGGTTGCGGCCCTGGCTCGTTATATAGAGTAACCAATGCATTCGAAAAAGGTTTTTGTTGTATTGGAAGTTCGTTAAATCGGTTATCGTTATACTAGAGTACCACTGTATATAAATTCTCATTCCACGTAAGTTTCGATCTCTTGAAAGAATTGAAATGAATGAGTGAAATAACGACTGTTGCACAAAACTTGTATAAAAAGCTTTTTTTATTGAAAAAGTTACTCTGAAATATATTGATCTGCATTCCAAAATTTTTTAAAATTAAATTGTTGTTGAGTCATAATCATAAACGCTCAAAAAATAATTAGAAATAAGAGTATTTCCTGAGTCAAAATTATGTGCACTCATAAAAGTTTCATAATTAAGACTCTTTTCTAACTCATAACTTTGAGCGCTCATAATACCCTCTTCTTAGAGTCATAAATATGAGTGCTCATAACAATTTTTATAGCGATACTAAATTATTTCAACATACTGGCAATTTTTATGAAATATCTTTTAAAACTTTATATATTATAATTTTTTTTGTTACTACCTTATGTTATTTTTCAAATCGTTACACAATCGTTGCATATCGATCGCCACCTTAATATAGAAAAGCTCATAATTTTACGAAATTTTTTTTTTTCATTTTCTGTTAGAATACCCACCATAAAACCCAAAAACCTGAAATATGGCTTTAAATATAGAATTTTTCTACAATTTGCATTACAATCATTATTGCCTTAAATAATTCTTAATTATATAACATTTTAAGAACTGATTTAGATTTTTTATCTTGCTGTAAAATTATGAGTTACGTTCTTTCTATATTAAGGTGACGATATGTTGAAAATACTGTATATAAATATATGTGTGAAATGTATACAAAAGTATCCATTTCTCTCTCAAGCGGAATTGTATTCAAAGTTTTTCTTTTAAGCTTAAAATTAACTTTTAAGCCTTCTTTACGTTATAGTTTTTCTTTCCGGTTCAAAAATCTTGATACTTCACAGTAACTTTTTCATGATCAAAATTGTTCATTGCATTCACAATACTTCTCTAAGTATTGAATACATGCATTATCAGTTTATTTGTGACAAAAAAAAAAGCTTGTTACAAAAATTAATAATTGTAAATTCCAACATTTTACAGTTGAGAAAGTTTTCAAATAAATGCTTTTTAAAATTATTTTTTCCAAATTTTAACTCTATGAAAAAATTAGTCTATAAAAATTTTTTTTTAATAAATTATCATTCATCAGAGTTATTTGCTTCATTCTCAAGATTTTCCAAACATTCTTTTCTTCATTACAGAATTACTCTAGCTGTTCACAAGAGTTTTCTGAAAGTCTTCCTTCTTTCGCCAAGCAAAGTCAGTTGTGAAAATTACAAGTGAATTAAAATAACAACAACAACAACAATAACAATTCAGTATTAAAAAAACTCTTGTATGTTTGTCAAGGTAGCAAAACTTGTGAAGAAAAAAGAAGAAATTAAGTGTTATACAGCTACAAAAACAAAAACTCTCAAGCAAAAAAAAAAAAAAACAACAAAATTTAGCTGAAGTACGAAAAAAATTCATCCACCTTAGAGTGAGTGAAAAAAAAATTTATGTTTACCAGTAAAAGGTAGAAGGATGGGACGGCATACAAGCCGGTAGAAACGTTCGGAAGGAGTCGCAACTAATGTTGAAATAAATAAGCATTTTAAGTTAAATTAAAAATAGTGGGCGGCATGGGGCGTGTAACAAGCACTGCGTAAGGCAAATACAAAAAAAAAAGAAAAATATATAAATGTACGAGCTTTACGAGTTAAAGTTGAGATTAACAGTACAACAAAAAAAAAAAAAAATATGTAATTATTTCAGTTCTGCTACCTTTCTTCTACTACCCTGCCTACTACCATTTTGGCATAACGTATACCAAACTTACTTTAACGTTTTACCTAAAAACATAACTGATTTTAAACGTGTTGGTATCTGTTGGCAGAGTTTTTGTTGTTATATTCTTCAATGAATACGAACGAGTACGTTATGCATTGAGTAGAAGTAAATAACACGTTAAATAGCAGGAGCGAAAAAAAAGGAAACAAAAATATTGTTGCAGCTGTCTGCAGCAATTGAAGTTTATTGCAATTTTCCTGTTGTTGTGGTTGTTGTTGAAGTTGTAATTTGTTGCATTACTGTTTTTGTTGTTGTGTTATTTGCAAACAGCCATGCATCCTTGAACACTCGACAATTGCGCGTTCCTTATAACATTCGCGTTATTCTGCACCATCGTCGACATATTAACTGATAAGTTTTTATGTCCAAAAAGTTTACACAGGAAATTGATGTGGTGGTAGCGGAAGAAGTATGGAAGTGAAAGAAGAAGTTTAACATCGAAATTAGGCCATGCAGCATGTGCGCCGCTAGGGAACAAGCAACATGTGCTGCGCGTTCTGGGTTACAACTGCTTAGGTGGAAGATTGTAAAACGCTGATATATTTATAATTGCGTTGAAAACAAAAAAAAAAGACAGGCAGTCCTTTCACAAAAAAAAAGAAGATAACAACGCGATACATTTTAAAGAAAACGAAAAAAAAAATATAAAATAATTGTCAATTACCACGACAAAGCATGTCACTATTGAAAGGTTGCAAATTAGTATTTTTTTTTCAAATTGAAAACTTGAAAACCGTAGTTTAGTCAAATTTTAACGGTTTTAACATATTTATAATATTTTCTAAAAGTTTGTGCGATTTATACCAAATGTGTTGAGATTTCGGCTTGTTACCTCAACGCATCATGCCAGATTGAAAAAGTTTCAATGCAATGAGCTCCATGCATCATATATTGTGTTTGAGTAAAAAATTTGGCCCAACAGCGCACGCCTACTAAACGCGTAAAATTGTAAATCACGTAAAATTGTATGTATAAAATTATATAGTATACAAACGAGAACATACATCCTGTAATTATATATATAGTACATACACAGCTATATACTCGAATTCACCCCATTTAATATTATTTCACTTTTCATTTTACTATTTATTCTGCACACTGCATTTCCGAGTCCTTTAAGCCATGTTTAGCATGGCTCCTTTGAGCGTATAAAATTTGCATCAGAATTTGTTGGCATTCATTATGCAGCAAGCACAAAGAAGCCTCTGTTGTGCGTGGTTGTGTGTTCAGTTGTGCAGCGTCGAATGCAAGCAAAGAAGCAGCTCAGGCTGAAGCTTATGCCAGAGAATTCATTGCTCAGCACTTCAGCACCGTGCTGTCACAAATGTTTTTTACCCCACTTGCAAGATAAGAAGGATAGTGGATGATGGATGGTGGAAGGTGGGTGTTATGCAAGTCCTGACAAGAAAAAATTATAAAAACCTTATTTTTATCAACACTTAGCTAAGATGTGGAACCTGAGCTAAAAGTTGAATAGGGTTTTGGGAAGTGCCCTGATATATCCTACTGAATGATTATCAAAATCAAAGTCAAAATCAAAATCAAAGTCAAAATTAAAATCAAAATCAATATCAAAATCAAGATCAAGATCAAGATAAGCCAATATCAAGGTCAATATCCAAATAAAAACAGGACTATGATTAATATACAAATCAAGATCCACGATCAAGATCAAGAATACGATTCAGATCAAGACCAACACCAACATCAGAATAAATAACATGATCACGATCAATATCGCCTCCAAGATCAATATCACGATAGAGATCAACACTAAGATTCAGATCAATACTCAGGATAATATAAATATCACGATCGAGATAAAAATCAAGACGAAAATCAAAATCAAGAATCTGATTTCGTTTTAGTCCAAGATAAAAAAAAACTTCAAGATGAAGATCAAGAAATCGTGACTAAGATGGAGATCAGGAGCAAGGCAAACAAAATGATCAAGTAAATAGATAAATAGATAAAAATCAAGACCAAGATCAAAATGGAAATCGAGATTTAGATCAAGATCAAAAACAAGGTTAGTTTTGAGATCAAGATCAAGACCACGAATAAAAATTAGATCACAATCAAAATCATCACCAAGATCAAACTCAAGACCATCATTAAGATCAAGATCCAGATTAATATCAAAGTATTATTATGTATATATATTATTAATTAATATCAAGATCAAGATCAAGATCAATATCACGATCCAGAACAAGATCACAATCAAAATCAATACCAAAATCAAGACCACCAAATCACCAAGATCAAAATTCAAATAAGTGTCAAGATAACGACCAAAAACAAGATCAAATTCAACATCAACGTCAATATCAAGATCAAGCTCAAGATCAAGATCAAGATCAAGATCAAGATCAAGATCAAGATCAAGATCAAGATCAAGATCAAGATCAAGATCAAGATCAAGATCAAGATCAAGATCAAGATCAAGATCAAGATCAAGATCAAGATCAAGATCAAGATCAAGATCAAGATCAAGATCAAGATCAAGATCAAGATCAAGATCAAGATCAAGATCAAGATCAAGATCAAGATCAAGATCAAGATCAAGATCAATATCAAGATCAAGATCAAGATCAAGATCAAGATCAAGATCAAGATCAAGATCAAGATCAAGATCAAGATCAAGATCAAGATCAAGATCAAGATCAAGATCAAGATCAAGATCAAGATCAAGATCAAGATCAAGATCAAAATCAAAATCGGGATCAAGATCAAAATCAAGATCAAGATCAAGATCAAAATCAAGATCAAGATCAGGATCGAGAACAAAATCTTGACTTAGATAAAAATCAAGGAAAAGATCAATTCAAGATAAAAACCAAGATCAAAATTAAGAAAAAGATAATGTTCAAGATCGATATTAAGATCAATATAAAGTTCAAGATTTAGATCTAGACCAAGATCAAAATCAAGAAATAAATCAAATTCGAGATCGATATCATGATCAAGATTTAGTTCAATATCAAGTTGAAGTTCAAGATCAAGATAAAAGAATATGAATATGAACATACCCTACGAAAGGCAAATCTCTGGGAGAAGGTTACATATTCTACTGGGGCTAAGTAGGAAAAAGAAAAAGGAAGATGTCGTCTTTTGTATCATATTTTAGCTTAGACAGGTATAATGCTTAAATTAATTGTAGTTTCGCGTGTTACTTTCTGTCGGCCATACAAAACATACAATCTATCCGTTTCATTTTCGGTTCTCCAGTAGCAGATATGAGAGATTCAGTTGCTCAGGTTGATATTGATCATGTTTCCTGAGCTGTTGGTAAAGCATAAACTAATGTGCAAAAACGCAACAAAAATGTCTGGGATTACTTAGGCTCAGAGAAATTTCTTCCACGAACTGAAAATGATCGATACAATTTTCGGTTTTTAAAGCCCTAAAGTTTCAGATCGATGCGTCGCTTATAATAAAGGCATAAATGTTAAAACACAAAATGACGCCCTGTTACCCATTCTAGGACTGAACAATAGGTTTTAAAGTTTTCTTGGATTTTTGCGTGTCTTCCTACTTAAGTTTGTGTAGATTTCATTCACGATCTCGTGTCGCGAGTCTCAGTGACGAGTCTCACTCTTATTTTAAAATGAAATTTTTTAAGAATATTTTAAAATTTTTTAGCATCCCGGTTCTCACTTTCATTGAGTTAGTTCTTGGTAACAAGTCTTAATGACATTTTTAAAAATTATATATCTTTATAGTTAAGCATATATGTACACTTTGTGTATACCTAGTATAGCTTTATAATATTTAAATTACGGCGCACTCATTTTGCATTTCCATACTTTTTTGTTAGTTTTTTTTTTTGCAAATTTTTTTCTTTTTGCCAACATGGCCGCACACGGTTTTATTTCACTTTCCGCTCAACTTGATACAAAAGGACAACGACTTAATGAGGAAATGTGAGTCAAGTCAACGCGCCC